>VDFB02075321.1:250081017-250549113 GCA_007258455.2 Sequoia sempervirens | reverse complement strand
GATAGATCAAAAACTACTATTTTTATTGTTTGTGTTGTTGATATTCAATTTTTAGTTTACAATAAAGTTGTGATTCCCTCCAATGTGCCTATGAGAATTTAGATGCAAGTGAATAAAGTTTCCCTTGAAGTTTCTCATTTGCAAGTGCTTTTAGATTATTGGGGCAATACCCCTTGTATGGTTGTTAGAGTTCTATCTTCATTTTCCTTCCACTAAGGTCATTCTCATGCATGTGGGTGCAAATGTGGACATAGTTTATCAAAAAAGATCATGACTTCCAATCTCATGGTTATAAGTAGCCTCCCCAATGAGCAAAGAATCATGATGCCTATATTTTGTTATAGCCTTCTTTCCCAATTGCATCTTCATAGAGGTATGAATCTCCTAGCTATTTGAATTCTAGGAATTTTTCTCACCTAGATTTGGCAATATCTCATGGTCATGCTTGGCAACCTATTGATGAAGTTCAAGAAGAGGAGGGTGCTCTCACTAGTTGTCAATGAATTGCTAGTAGTTTCATGACCATTCATGTATAAAATAAACCGACAAAGATCTCCTCTAGTGATGTAACTCTCACCACTTAACAACTTTCTTATTTTTTGTTGTTTAAGCTTGACCTTGTTAAACTTTATTTTAGAATTTGATCTTGATCATTAAACTTGACCCTATAAATTTTGAAGGTGTGCCTTCTACCACTACCCCTTTTTTGAATAAATATTGTATTATTATCTTTTTAAATAAGAGATTCAAATGTGATCATGCATACCCAATTTCTTGAATCTAAGGAGAAGAGTGGAGAAACCTCAAAGGTCATGTGATACAATACGCGGTTCAGTGGACTGTCCACAGCGCATCTAGACAAATGAAGTGCCTTTTTGCGTGAATTGACAGTGCTATCATTGACTCAACTCGCCACCCATAACCAAAATTCAAAGGACTTTGCGCAAAATGTGTAAAGCGAGATTCCGTCAGACATTATACAGAAAAAAATGTCCACGTTTACTTTGATTTCTCTAGTAACTACACTTTGCAACAATTTATATTTTGATGTTTGGTGAAGGAAACCAGTTGTAGCTGGGTAATCTGGATAGCACTAAGCTTTCTGAAGATGAAGTGTGAAGGAATGTTATTAGCTTGGGCTTGGTTTCTCTGTGCTTTTTTGTGTGCACTTTCAGAAGGCAGCAGAAATAGATTTGTAGAGCCTAAGTCAGACGAGTATATGGCAATGAAGATGTCTGGTAATGGAAAAAAACACGAGAGCTATCTGTTGAGCGAACGTACAGCAGCCATTGTGGTGTTTGGCTCCATTTCTGTTATGGTTTTGACAACTGTAGTTTGCTACTTCCGTGCTACAAGAAATAAGAGAAGCACCAGGATTGAAGTAAATTCATCATGAACAATATGGGCACTCTTGTAATTAGGGTTATCATTATTGTAGTTCAAATTTGATTTGTAGAAATATGCCTTTGATATTCAATCAAAGGTACCCAGTTGATTTCTTTGATTGCTTTTCATGAACCATATTCTTTATGGAGGCCTGATAGCCGTCCAATCCCCAGTTTATATGTTTGCAGGTTACAAATAATGTGTCTACTTATATGTATTGTGTTAATATTTATATATCTTATTCATTTTTTAAGAGATTTTGGGAAAAAATGTGCAGATCTATACTTCATAATACGTTATTAATATTTAACTCGAGACCGCCATGCACCATATTTCTTTTCAATCTTTCATGCAAAATTTGGGAAATGGGAAACGATTTTGATTTTGATTCTGGTCAGAAGACAAAAGAACTTAAAATGAAGCAAAGGTTTGGTTCCAAAGAGATCAAGGGGGGTATCTGACATCTGATTATTTATACTCTTAAAAATTATACTCACTCCTTATGTTCGATCGTTTTGAACTGTAAATCCTTTCAAAACATACTATTGGCCCCATTGGAATGGCAGAGTGAATCGATAAATGCCCTTTTCACAAGGTAAAAAGGATTTTAATATAACACCAGCAAATTGGAAGATAATATGGTTAAGCCTTTCAACATTTTAAGGTCCAATGGCAGAGTGAATCGATAAATGCCCTTTTCACAAGGTAAAAAGGATTTTAATATAACACCAGCAAATTGGAAGATAATATGGTTAAGCCTTTCAACATTTTAAGGACCTTAAAGTCCATGCAAATTATTTTTCTTTTCAGCATTTCAAATATTGAAGATTTCTTGATAGTTGGTTTTTTTCAGTTTAAGCAATTTTGTGAAGATAAAGATTCTTAATGTTTTGTATTACATATTTGTCATTGTTCATTTATTTTCTTTTCTTTGTAGTTAAAAATGTAGAATATTAGTTATATTGTTGGATTTTACAACTTTTGTTAAAAAAAAAAGTTAATTTTAATATAGTTAAGGTTGTCAATATTTGGGAATTAAATTTAGGGTTATATGATAATAGTTAAGTTGTTGAAGGATGAAGAGTTGATATCTAGTATTCTACAAGATGGATTAGATAAATTGAATAAGAAACCGATAATCAAAGAAGATTTGAATGCCCAAATAGAGGTCTTGGAAGGCTAGATGGGGAGAATAATAAAGAACTAATGCCTTATGAGTCAAAACAAGAAGAATGAGGAACCCCTTTTTCTCTTGTAGATCCTTTGTCTCAATTAGATTTTTGATGATATATTTTTCTTTAGGAAGTCACATTTTATGATTCATTAGCTTGGTCTTTTTAGTTTCTCTCAGTTGTTTAAGTGTTGTCCTATTTTTGTTTGATGTTTGCTTTTATGGATTATTTTTCATTATTTTGTTAACTTGATGTTTTTGGTTTTTCTTAGGTTGTTAAGTGTTGTCTTATTTTTGGTTTAGGTTTCTATTTCTTGGTTACCTTGATGTTGTATCATGAATAACTTGGTAGTCTAGATCTAGGTGTTCCTAATTTAGCTAGTGGCCATACTATCAATTCTACACACTTCAATTTCCAAGGGACATTCTATGATTCCAAAGAAGGCATATGCATTTGGTATTTGATACACTCATGAATTTCTAATGTGCTTTAATTTTTTTCTTATTTTTGAACAAGATATTCCAGGTCATGTGGTATTATTTTGGTTTTGAGTAGGTCTCATTGAGGAGGCTTTGGATCATCTTTAAGAAGATTTTATTTGATATTTATATGCTTGTGTTGTCTAAGATCCATTTTAAAAGGATTAATAGTGGCTTGTGGTTTCTTTACTTGACCCGTTTAAAGTAAAAATCTAGTTTATGTGATGGTTTACAATGCTCTTTGGGTTATCCCAAGCTTCACTTGGTTGTTCACACCTTTATTCTAGCCCTTCAAATTCTCTAGGTAGCCTAAAACCTATAATTTAAAACCATTAGAATGGATGTTAAAACCTTCATAATCTTTATAGGCACTAAGAAATTTAAATTCACAAAGGTGGAGATGGGATTCAGTACTTAAAGTTTGAATTCAAACACTTCAATATTGGCCTTTTGGTCTTCATTTGAGGATGTACAACTTTAATTGTATGAATTTTTTCTATTTTATCATAATTTTTTTGCTTAAAATTAAGATATTTTACTCTTATTAGCAAACTTTCTTTTGTTTATAGCAATCTCTTACCAATTGTTACATGGATTTTTTCTACTTATAATAGTTATCAAAAGATGAATTAAGTTCCTATCTCACATTTTGAAGGGCCCACACTTGTGTGGTACATAAATTATTTAAAGTTCCTTAATAGTGTTGTTGTACAAGAATACAACTTGATATTTTCCTTTTTGTATTCCTTTTCCCCATCTATGTAGGATATATGAAATAATTTATAATGTAGTATGATGTTATTTTACATATTTTGGGTTTATATTCTTAGTAATTCCTTAAATGTGTTTTTTTAAATAATTTTACCATAAAACCTAGCTAATATTTATTTGAAATAAGCATATGCTATAGTTGAAAAATAACTTGGTTTAATCTAAGGTATGGTTACATGAAGCTTTTGTATAGTAGGGATATGCCTTAGGAGGATTTAATTTACATAAATTTTCCATAATTTATTATATATATTCACTTTAATGACATTGTTGTTAGATTATTTGAGAAGCAAGAATCAAGCCAGGATTTGATGTTGATCGTAGATCACATGCACTTCAATCAAAAAATGATTGAATATCAAAATAGTGGAATGGAGAAACAAATCTAGAAAAGAGAATCTAGGGACAAAGCAAGAGAAATTTGAGAATAATCTCAATACTCTCATCGATCCATCATTGAACTAGTGAAGATGAGACTAGAGTGATGTATATATAGTAAAAGGGTATGTGCAGGATCATCATGGAAAAAATAGGCCTTTAAGTGGCAAAAAACTCAAAAAAATCAGAGTTAGGCAACTGGACGTAAAAATTTGAATAAGTTATCTATATTATTTCAAAAATATGTAAGAATAGAAGCTATAGAAAATTGAATTTAGTTTCTAAACTACTAGGTTTATTTTTTATTTTTTAAAATGTATTTGTTGAAAATTTGAAATTTCAATGCAGTAGTACTTAAATTTTGGTGAAAAAATAAGTAGGTGTCTTTCTGACCACCCTAACCACAATAAAATGATAATATTTTTTTATAATATTTTAGACATAAGTAGAGGACTCATGTCCAAATGTGATGCATACTTTTTTGTAATTTTTTTCCAAGTAAATAATTAATTATGATTTTTTTTATTACAACTTTTAAAAAATATAAAAACTCGTATGTCTAACCACCTTAACTTGGTCAAAACTTCATGAAATTCAATTTTTATTTTTTTAATCCTATAGTAAGCGAAGCATAGAATGTGATACTGTTTGAAAGCTATACATTTTTTTCAATCAGCCTATCAATCAACACTTTAGTCATAATTCAAATAGAAAATGAATAATAATTATTTATTAAATTCAAAGTAAAGCATAATTTATATTGGTGGAAAGCTGAGAATCTCTTTTAAAAACCCTTTTTCATTTCATCAATTTTGGGTAAAAAAAAGTCATCAGCCACATACCCTACAAATACCCATCATATTGCCACTTTTTGGCCCATCATGATGATCCTACACATACCCAAAAATAGGGTATATACATCTAAGAGGTGGATTAACTCTGACTACCCATAAAAGGTTGGAAATTTTACCTAATTTGTAAATGCCAAAAAATGTAGCATAACCTCCTTAGATGAAGATAAAAGAGAGGTTAACATAGGTTGCACATAAAGCCAAAAGAAGGTGAGAAACTCAACTACCCCATAACCTACTCAAGTAAGGATAGAATAGTGGTTATGAGAGGTATCATAACAAACCAAAATGCAATGTGTAACTCAACTACTCATGTGTGGGAGAGACACACATGTAGCTGATGTATTTTACCATATTTCCTCATATTAACCACACCTAATAAGGCTAAGAAAGCTTATATAAAATGTGTAGGAAAAATGAAATACCCCTAACATAAGGAAAATAAAATAAGTACACTAGTAATTGATACTCATGTATTTGTCCCTTACGAATATGTATTGAGTTTTATTATATTGGTTCCATGTAGGATGTTGGATAAGCCTCAACCTATTAAGCGATTTCTTATTTTATCTAAGTTTTCAATCAAAAAGAAAATATGTGGCAACTCAAAGTATAATCAAAGATTAACTACATAACCTAATCTATTTGATTGTGCTATGTAAGATTTATTAAATTTTAGTGACATGATTGTATAGGTCCAAACAACAATCTTGTAGTTAATCATGGTCATAAAACCTATCAGACTCTTCTTAGGACTATCATAGAATTTAAAGATCATATCTTGGTATATTATTGATGAATCATGCAGGACTTAGGATAAAAAAAGTAACTAGTCATTATGTCAATCTAAACTAATGCTAGGGTTTGTAGACTATCATCATTGAGTTTGAAGGAAATATAAAAAATTTAAAAATATAATCGTATGATATTGAATATTCGTATCATCCTTTGAAATTCATAAAGATCAAAAGAATGTTATGGATAGAACTAGACATTTACTAATTATTCAGTTTTATTATAGTCCCACAATATATGGATAGTTATCATAGATCTCACATAGGGATTTCAATATATTTCTAGGAATATTATAAAGATATTAGATTAATCATAAGTTTGAAAGGACAAATGTATATTTTTCAAGGATAATTTATTTGTAATAAAATAATCATTATGGAGGAAAAGGTGATTGTTGTGTCACCTAATAACTAGATATTATTTCTTACACCATTAATATAGTTGCATATCAAAACCACACTTTAAATTTAAAATAGTGTGATAAATCATTGGGAAAAAATATATAAATAGTCCTAAACATGATTGGACTATAATATTTATTTCAAGGTTACTAGGAGATAGGAGAGCATCCATTCAAGCTATAGGATTTCCAAACTCTAAGGAAAGACTATAATTACTATTATTTATGTAGTTCGGGGACCATATTGTGTAAAACTATATTGTTTCTCCCAAAGAGGATATATGCATTAGTTATTTCTATGTAAAAATCACTCAAATTAATTATGAGAAACAATAAAAATATATTAATAATTAAAAATGGTAGTGACAAGAAATGGGTAGAAATCTTCTAGTTTAGATGGATCATGTTGAACTATTAGTATAGGTTGTGGTTCTTTTGGGAGTGCTTTTGGGTCCTCTGTAGCATTAAATATTGCTATCTTGGGGCTCTAGGGAGAGTAATCTAGTGGGCACAATTTTCCATCAAAATTAGATGTTCCTAGAAAAGGAGGTGGTTTTGAATACTTTGTATCCTCATCCTCATGGAAATATATTTTTAACAGTATTCAAAATAGGTTGTCTATTTGTAGTTATTGTCATTGATGTAAACACTAAGGAGATTGTTGGTAGATGTTGTAATTAATGTCAACACTAATTGTTGGTTGTCATTGTTAAATTCAATTTGGGCTAACATTGGTGATGAAGTTCATACCTTATCAAAGAATATTTTTTTAATTTCATGGTTGGATGTCACGCCTTATCAAAAAGGAATTGTTGAAGTTAATAGTTGGATGTTGCACGTTATCAAAAAATAATTTTTGAAGTTCATACCAGTTAGATGTCATGCCTTATCAAAGAAGAGTTGTTGAAGTTCATTGTCAATAGAGTTGATTTCATAATGATATATTTAGATGAGGATTAGAAGCATGATTGATAGTGGAGAGATGTTGTTGAAGGTCTATAGTATTTCTTATATTCTCTCCTAATTTTCCTAGTGAAGTATTTGTTGCTAAAAGGAAGTTCTAGGCTCTGCAAGTTGCTTAAGTATTTATGGTTCAGGAAGGTCCAGTGAAGTCTATTTAGGAGAATTATTTTACATTCATGAATTCTTGATGCTTTAGTCTTACGGTTTGGTATTCAATTTCTGTGCTATCTAGATGTTGCACTCCTATACTTTCAAGTCATTAGGTTGTTGAGGAGATCTCTATGAATTGTTAAAGGTTGACAATGTTGTTGGTTGTTTAGGCCAGTCCAGGAAAAGATTTGTATTTTTTTGTATTGATGTCTTTGCTCCTTTAGCTTGGTGATTGCGCACTCAACATCTATATATTATCTTAGCTCTAATGTCATGTACTAAAGTTGTCCACAAGTTGATATGTTAATGTTATATCTCATGATTAAGAATTTTAAGTTTTTGGAATACTTTTTTTGTTCTTGTTTGATCTGTAGTGGTTGTTGGTGGCATGACAATATGAAATAAGTGTATGGAAGTGTTGTTGGATGTTCAAGAAACATCCCCACATGGTCTTTGTGTCTCCAATTGTCCTATTTGATGTTGCATTATGTCTTGAGTTGACTTTCTCAGTTATCTATGGATGTCTGGCCAATAGGGCTTGCTCCTTTGCTTGTTCCATATGCTTGGGGGGTTGTGCCAGCAATGGATGATATGTGATGATAGATTTGGGTCCTAACCTATCCTTCTAAGGAATGTGAATCAAATAAATTAAATTCAAATATTTTTTTAGGCTGACTGGTTATGTGCTTCATGTTTCATCCACATGTTTCCTTGATGTCCACTTAGGTTGATGTGTGCCTGTGTATAAATGATTTTGGATCACATTTGAAGAAATGCTATTATTGTTTTTGGTCTTGTCTATCTTATGGATAGGACTGAATTATATTTTGGTAGTCGACCTATTGAATTCATTATTTTATCCTCTTCCTAGCTAACTCAATTGAAGTTTTCAAATGTTGCAGTGGAATAAATACAAGATCATTTCTGATGTAACATGGTGGATAACTGTAAAAGTATGAAGAAGTGTGCATGCAAATTTCATTGAATATCTAGTAGTGACAGTACTAAAGTTTGTGAATGGAAAGACCAAATATGCTATAACACCTCATTCAACAAAGTGTTTTGTTGGAAATCATTGCAATTCTCTCTAAATTATATTGTATCTTTCTCCAAGATAGTGAATCTCATTAGGTCCTTATATCATGCTACTAATTCATGTTGTATTTAGTTAAAAAAATTCCTCTACACTTTCCTCTAAGGTAGTGAGCCTTATATTATGAGTTAACTTTCACCATGATTTTCCCCTCATTGGGTTTTCCATGTAAATCTAGTGTTCTCCTTGTGCATGTGTGTTTTCTCTAGTTCTTGTTGCTATTCATCTGGTTAGAAGTATAATTTCTATATCTTTCATTATTTAAGAAGTGTTTAAGTTACTAAGGATTCAAACTATTATTTAATTATTTCTTACTATTTTTCTTAATGGTTTCTTGATCTAGTAAAGAAGGTTGTCTTATGAAAAAATAGTTCCAAAAGGGATTAAGTTTTGATAAGATTGATTCACCCCCTCTCCCAATCTTTTTAAGTGTTCAACAATTGGTATAAGAGCCAAGTTCCTCTATAGAAGCTTAACATCTTGAGGAAAAGATCTAGGATGGCACATGATGGAAACATACAAGGGTCCTAGGTTTTATGAGACTAATTACTCCTTCTAGAAAATGAGAATGGAAGGACACCTAAAATCTCTTGGGTTTGGTGTATGGAAATCATTCAAAAGTGGCTATAGTGCTCCTACCACTCCTCTTATAGATCCAGTTCAACTAACACTATATGAGTGTAATTCCAAGGCTAATAATGCTATCTTGTCTGGGTTAGATGATATAGAACTTTTGAAGGTGATGAACTATAGTTATGCCAAAGATTCTTGGAAATATATTAGTATTATCTATGAAGGAGACACTAAAGTGAATAAATATAAGATGACTAAAGATGAATATATTGCATGTTATATGCACTAGGTACAAGAAGTTGTCTTTGGAATCTTCAAAATTGGTGGAGAAGTGAAAGAAAGTGAAATTGTAAAAAAGGTTTTGAGATATCTCCCAAAATATTACAATCACAAAGTGTCTACCATTAAAGATTCAAAGGACTCGGTTGAGTATTGAGTTGATGTAATGATCAGTACTCTTACTGCCTTTGAGATGAGAGAGTTTGATAAAGATGTTCCAAAGAAGGAAGCTACATTTAAAGCCATAAAAAAGATTGAAGATGAAGTTGGTAATCAAAATGATGACCTTGATGAGGTTGAATCAAACTTTGTGAGAAGATTGAAGAAATGCGCTGAAAAGTAAAAATGTAAGCTAACATTCAAGTGTTTTAATTTTATAAGAATTGGTCATTTTGCATCTAAATTCCCTTATAAAGAATCAAATGGTAGCAATAAAAGAGATAAGGTGAAAAAGGGTCTTTATTCCAAAGAAAGCATTGGTTCCTTTGAAGATGAGGAGAATGAATCAAATGATAAAACTCTCTTTACAGTTTTTAAACTACTGACATAAAGTGTAATATTGATAAATGTAAGGAGTCTAGCTCCTTAAGTGATGAAGATATGTTTTCCTATGATCCTAATCTAAAATCTATGGAACCTGAAGGTTAGAACTTCAATTCAAATGATTGGGGAATATACTTTGAAGTAAAACTCCTATTGCCTCTAGAAGACCTAAATGAAGTAAGAGGACTAAATTAGAAATATGAATTCTTTCTTGAAAAATCAAGGGAAGAAAATGATAAATTAAAAATACAAGATGAAAAAGGAAAAGAATGTGAAATCAAACTAAAAGAGGTATAAGGTATGGGCTCTAATTTGAAAAATAAGGTTTGAAGAAGGCAATATGATTGAAGATTGCTTGAATGTCAAGCTCAATGGTAAGTGTAGACACCTAAAAATGACCTAGGCCTACAAGCTTCATTTTTACCACTTTCGTCCTAGCATAATTATGGCATTTAATTATGTCCTTGGTCCACATTCGACTATTAATTAAATAATTCATGTCTTTGTATTCTTCATCATTATTAAATAAATAAATTTTATTTATTTATTAAATACGTCATTAATTGTCTAAGTCCTCCCTTAATTAAATAAATTTCTTAATTTATTTAATTACCCTTTGTCATATATTTCTTCATGATTATTAAATAAATAAGTTTTATTTATTAATTTAATATGTCACTAATTGTCATAATTAAATGAATTGATTAATTTATTTAATTAATTAATCTTATCTGCTAAATTAAATAATTCTATTTCATTATTTAATTGTCAAAGATAATATTCCTCTCATTTTAAATAAATAAAATTATTTAAAATGTCATCACAATCTTAACTGATAGTCCATTTTGGTAAATAATCTAAAAAAGATTATTTATTTATCTCACAAAATTCATATCTTGAGTTGATTGGTAGCTTTCTTCCAAAAAACCAAATAAAGCAAGCAGGTTCTTGATTTTAATCAAATTTTCTTTTCAGTCCATCTTTTATGGATCTCACAAAGTAGGCTATCTTTATCTTCTCAATTTTGAAAATATTTATTTTCAAAATTAATTATCTCATCTTTTCTCCACCACTGATTTGATTTTCTTAGATGACATCTTGATCACTCATTTAAGGATTTTTCCCCAACCCTAATTAGGGATTATCAAATGAAATCTTAACCTCTAATTTTAGGTTTTTGTCAAAATTCAATCTCGTCCGTCCATTTAAAATTGTGTTTTCTATAAAATATCAATTTTACTCATAATTTAAGATTCGATCCACCACTTCATTAATATAGGCATTATAGTCATTTAGCATTCATAGTCATTATTTTCATTTATCATTTGTCATAGGCATAGGAATTTAGTATTCAAATCCTTTAAAGCTTGTTTAGGACGATGGCATAGTCAATATTGCTCACACACTCGATCTAAGGGCAACACAAATCAACAAGTTAGAAGGTGTAATGGAGATCAGCCATGGAGATTGAAGACATTGGGTGAAATTGCTCTATTTTCTGTGTTTTTATTTATTTTCCTTTGCACTTCATTATTTTCTTTGGATTTTAATTGATTGAATCTAATCCAGAAATTTACCCATTGATACATTTGGTAAACCCGACGTGAATCCTTTGATCTAGCTTGCCTTTTGCAGGTTTTATTGACCCTTTGTTGTAGATCTGTCAGTTTTTGAACAAAATCGCAGGTTTTACAAATTTCTTCATATCTTCTATAAAGCTACAAATTTTTCAACAATAGTTTTACAGGATCTTTTACATCATCTCAAGAGGCTACAATAAAAAAATTGAGGGTTTATCATAATTTTTGTGGAAGTTATTTTGATTTTAATTATTTTCATAAAATTAATCTTTTGGATGCAAATCGATGAATTTTTCAGAACTTTTTACTTTTTTGGAAAGCTCTTTAAATTCGAATTTGGGTCTATGTTTTACAGATTTAATTTGGAGGTCAAATATAATGCGAAAAAATCTGATCTTTGTTTTTTTATGGTTTTCACAAATCCAGGTTTCTTGGTGCAAAACAGGGAATCTTTTCAACTTCTTTACATTTATAGAAAGCTCTTAGAAAATTAGTAGGGATCTCTTCTTTGAGTTTTTAATTTTCAGATCAATAAAATTGTCAAATAATAAAATCTAATTCGGCTATGTCAAAAGTATCTGAAATTGCAATCTTCTAATGAGCTTGTTTTTTTTTTCTTTGGCTGCATTATAATATTGTTTTTTTTTTATCTTGTAGGTGATCATAAGGAGTTATAGTAGCAGCAATATCAGTCATAGATAGAAGATTGGAAAGCGAAAACTTCCAGGTGCACTCGTTTAATCTTGCACCTCTTAATCATTGTTTGTCACACATTTGGATTTGGGCTCTTAAAATGAATCTTGTTTTCAATCACATATCAAAAATCGAGGCTAAAATTAACTATTGTATTCAATCACACATCTTGATTTGGGGTTAAAAAGAACAAGTGTTTGAATTGCTTTACTCACATTTCAATTTTCTAAAAGGAAATTAATCACTGTGAGTGTGAATCAAGTGTGTGTGTGTGATCACAAACACCTCACTTGGTTTGCTTTTATCAAACCCTTCCTAGGAGGCCTACTAGGGGATTTCATCACCCCTGGGGATGACCTCAATTGAAGTGTGAATCGAAAGACACACTTGTTTGGGAGTTAAAATATCGTTACTCTTGGCTAAGCCCCAAAGAACTTTATACCTTTGGGAAGTGAAGGTGAAGGGTGGGTCACCCCTTTCTCCTAGCTGTGTGGCAGGATTTTTTTTTCAAATCATCCTTAGTCAACCTTGTGCAGACTAGCTTGAGACCTAATTAGCCATACCCCACTTGACTAGTCATAGGGCTTGTTGTTGTGTATTCAAGTGTTTACTTAATCATAACATTTAATCTTCAAAGACAAATTTATCATTGTGTTTGGTGTGTGTTCATGCATTTACATGTGAAATATTGTGTTTGATAGTGCTAAGGTCAAACTTCCAATAAACACTCGCCACATCATCCAAATCATTCAATCTTGTCATTCCATATCATATCCTAATCATTGTCATTTCTTTAATCTATTCAACATCATTTTACACCATGAAAACATTGGAAGATGTAGCACAAGAGCTTGTTCACATAATTCATGTGGCTAAAACAAGTCAAGCATCTTTACCCCAACAACTCATTCAAAGAGTCCATGACATAATCCAAAAACTTCAAGCAAATAAGTCACTTCATATGCAACAACTCATAGCTCAAATCCAATACCTCATGGCCACTTGTCAAATCCAACAAGCACATCATCAAGTCCAATCACCACATCAACAAATTTCACCTATCAATCATGTCAATGTCTACATGCCCTATCAACAATCCACCAAATCATGTCAAGTCCCTACATCATACCATATCGATCCGGTCCAAGTCTCTACGTCCTATTTTGGTCAACCTTACACTAATCCAACCCAAGACTCCATGGCATATCCGGTCGAAGTCCCCATGTCACATCCTATGCCGTCACATCCTAATCCAGTCCAAGACTCCATGTCATATCCGGTCCAAGTCTCCACGTCATACCCTTGTCCTTCACATACTAGTCCAATGCAAGTACCCATGTCATATCCTAGTCCTTCACATACTAGTCCAGTCCAAGTCCCCATGTCCTATCCTAGTCCTTTGTTCATTAATTCTTTTCAAGTCACCCCCTCACAAGCCACATCTAGTCATGAAAATTCTATCATAGTCCAAAGTCAAATCCCATTTAATAGACTTGAGGATAAATGTCAAAATGAAAGTCCAAAGCATGACCTTATAACATCACTCTCATGTCAAGAACAAGGTAGTCCATCCCATGACCCTATCTTTCAGTCCATCCAAGAAGTTCTTCAAGACAATCATGACATCCAAAATACACCTACCATTGACCAAGAAGTCCAAATCCATGACAACCCCATCTTTGACCAAGACCCTACCATTGACCAAGAAGTCCAAATCCATGACAACCCCATCTTCGACCAAGACCCTACCAGTGACCAAGAAGTCCAAAACGATCCACTCCTTGACCTTTACGCCATTTATGATCAAACACTTGACGACCCTATACAAGCCTCGACTATTGACACTTCCCACGATGAGACACTTGCCTCCATGGGACACATAGACGATATTCCTCCAGAACAAGAATCTCCCACTAGGGACATGCTTGCATATGATCAAGTTATAGCTAAAATCATTGGACTCTATGACACTAAAAATAATGATGGCTTCGACATTGCCTTGGAAGCACCAACAGAATCATCTGAACCTAACATGTCACATGATCAGACCAAAGATATCAGTCAAGAATATGTCCAACATGACAATGAAGCTAAGACACTTTATCAACTAGGGTCATCTATCTTTTTCAGAGTAGGCTTTCTTGTAGACGAAAATATTACAAGTGACAGTGTCCATAGACATCATGATGGGTTAGCATCTTGCTTTCAAAACAATAAATACCCCATTGCAAACAGAATCTTTCAAAGCATGCAATATGAAGGCAAAGGACTAGGCATACACGAGCAAGGCATTCTTGAACCAATACAACTTTAGGAAAATTACAAACATCAAGGTCTTGGTTATTCCTCAGACAACAAATCAAACGATGTCAGTGGTACCTCCCCGATACTAGGGGCAACCTTGTCAGATACAAATGTCAAAATGGAATCCATGAGAAATCCTTGTCATGAGATTGTTGCCAACACCTCGTCCACCCACACTATAAACCATCATTCCATCATAAATAAACCTTCCCTTTGGGACCAACAAAAACAAAAGTCTTACAAGTCAAAAGATCAAAATAAAATGTCAAAGACCATTGAATCAAACAAAAGGACAAGTGGACAAATGAAATTAAAATGGATCCCAAAGAAAGATGGATCAAACAAAGACATCAAGTCAAATACAAAAGTCAATCACAATGTGGAGCTACAAGACAAGAGGACTCCCACATACAACAAATGTCCACCTCCTTCAAAATGGTCATCAAACAAGGCATCTAAAACTGTTGGTTCCAAACACCATCCCTCCAAAATTTGTCATCCACCATCCCAAGTTTGGAAAATAAAAAGTCATTTATCTAAATGTCCAAACAACCTTTCCACATCTACCATCATCTGTCATAATCCTACATCTCGCCTAAAGTCCAAAAATCCTACGTCACAAATCCGTCACATCATGGCAGCAACTCTTTACCACAAGGACTCTCATGGCACTCTATTGCAATGTGCATATTTTGATAAGGCCAACTCTAGTATCAGAAAGGATCACAATGACATCGATCAATTGTATACAAGTGCTACAATCCTGACAAGACAACTCCTTCAACAAGGTCATTATTGGCATATCATGGCACCAGTCTCTACATCGGCATTGTCAATGGATTCAGAACAGTCAGTGGTAATCTAAAGCATCCAGGGTATCCACAATATCAAAAACACAAAAAAATAAAATAAAAATTGTCACCCTGATGAAAACTTGGCAAACAGGCATCTTGGTGACACCAAAAAAAAGTAAAAAAGTCAAGAAAATAGTAAAGAGAAAAATTTCATCCAATGGTGAAAACCTGGCAAACAGGCGTCATGTGTAAAATAAATCATCTATGTGGACTCTTACACTTGGGGGCAAGTCATCTCATCTCCTAGGCCTTCCTCTTGGCATTGGCATCCGACCATTTGATCCATATCATTTCCACGCATTTTTCCCACCTATCTTGGTCTTGACATAAAACTGGCACACATAAATCATGCTTTGGGAAAACTCTTGACATGTCTATCCTTTGGTCATACATTATTCATGAAATGTCATGTCATTGCTGAAAAAACCTCATTATCATTATGTGACGTAGTCCTTGAAAAGCATATGACAATTCCATTAGTCTCATGTCTCCCATCTTTTACCAAGGCCACCTCTCATCCTTTCATGTCTGTCTCCTATCTTGGCTTTCCCTTGTCAAACGGTCTAAGGATAATCATCATCCCATTTAGTCCTAACCACGTCATTCCAAATGCAACGAGTCTAATACATACACGCGCATTATCCAAAATTTTACTTGACTGCATTCCTAGCCTAGTTGTAGACCTCCATACTTTCATCACATTATCATCATCATCCTCACGTTGTTTCGGGATGCGTCCTTCCCATGTCAAACAATGTTGTCATCACATGTCAATTGGTATTCATCTTGACTAGGGACACAATCATGTTTGTCCTTGGATTCTCATGTGTAGGAATCAGTCATATGCATTTGTCACGATCCTCTTAAATGTCAAAATCCAAAAAAATCATAAAATGAAAAAAAGACAAAAATATCATAAAATGTCCTGAAGAAAGACCAAAAAACATCATAAAATGTCCTTAAGAAAGGCCTAAAAATTGTAAAATGTCGTGAAGAAAAACACTAAAACATCCAAATCAATGTCAAAATCCTAAAAATGGAGTCAAAGTCAATCATGTCAGTTAGTCCATGTCATTGTTGAACTACGTTGTCTCTGTGCATTTGCTACGTAGGCAAGGCCATCAGTCAATGAGTCCCCGAGACATTAGGTTAGTCCTTTTAGGTTGGTCCAAATAAAATCATGGCATTTGTCACAATCGTCACATCGGTCAAATAAGTTAGACATAGTTAAACTCGGACACAAGATAGTCATTCGAAACGCCAACGTCAAAATTGGTCAAAATCAGACAACACAGTTCAATCAATCATACAGTCAACATCAATCAACTTGCCAAAACATATTAGTCAAAAAAAATTCAGTCTCGTCACTCTTTGGTCCTCTTCAAGATGTGTCCTTCTCGGATTTGGACATCGTCAAAATGTCCTTTGCCTTTTTCAGGATGTGTTCTTCCTGGCAATAGGCCCTGCCAAACTGTCAACACCGTCAAATTGGCAAAACTCTTAAACTGTCAAATCGACATGAAATCAATCTTTGGAAAACAAACATTGGAAAACAAAATTAAATGGCTGTTAATTTTTCTCGTCTGTCTTGTCTTATCTTTTGACTATTTTTTCTATTTTTGGTCTTCTCTTTTTACTGTCTTGTCTTTATGGTCATGTTACTAGCTACCTTGAGGATGTCCCATGAAGGATTTAGAGGTGCGATGATGTATCCTGGCCTATTTTATTTTCTTTGACTGATGTTTGTGGATTGTCTTGACAAAAAGACTGGGGCAACTTCACCATTAGTATGAGTTAGGACATTCCTTGTCTGTGACTATCTATTTTTCAAGTGGATGACCTTGCACACCTTGGTTTATGTCATACCATTTTTTTTGTTGTCCATTTGTGTCATTTTACTACCCAATGATGATTAAGAGCAATAAATATTAAAGTCCTATGTCAATGTTTTGAAGGATTTGGTCTAGGAACTAACATGCATCTCTTTTAGTCTTGTCATCTTCTCTCACTCATCTCGTATAGGCATTGCATCCATATCATCATCCATATCTTTTGCACTAACATTTCTTTATCTCTTCATATTCTATTCTTCTCATTATTTTTGAGAGCACACCCATGTTCTTGGAACTTGTCTGTCCTCTCGAGGGGGCATACCGTAACCCTCCTCATCATTCTTCCTCATCTTATTTTGCACTGGGGCATATTTTTGACTTATTTTCTTTGTCACAATGCAACATGCTACATTATGACAAAGAGGGGCAAAATGTAGACACCTAAAAATGACCTAGGCCTGCAAGCTTCACTTTTACCACTTTCGTCCTAGCATAATTATGACATTTAATTATGTCCTTGGTCCACATTAGACTATTAATTTAATAATTTATAATTGTTTAATTAATTCATGTCTTTGTATTCTTCATGATTATTAAATAAATAAATTTTATTTATTTATTAAATACGTCATTAATTGTCTAAGTTTTCCCTTCATTAAATAAATTTCTTAATTTATTTAATTACCCTTTGTCATATATTTCTTCTTGATTATTAAATAAATAAGTTTTATTTATTTATTTAATATGTCACTAATTGTCATAATTAAATGAAATGATTAATTTATTTAATTAATTAATCTTATCTGGTAAATTAAATAATTGTATTTAATTATTTAATTGTCAAAGATAATATTCCTCTCATTTTAAATAAATGAAATTATTTAAAATGTCATCACAATCTTAACTGACAGTCCATTTTGGTAAATAATCTAAAAAAGATTATTTATTTATCTCACAAAATTCATATCTTGAGTTGATTGGTAGCTTTCTTCCAAAAAAACAAATAAAGCAAGCAGGTTCTTGATTTTAATCAAATTGGTTTTTCAGTCCATCTTTTATGGATCTCACAAAGCAGGCTATCTTTATCTTCTCAATTTTGAAAATCTTTATTTTCAAAATTAATTATCTCATCTTTTCTCCACCGCCGATTTGTTTTTCTTAGATGACATCTTGATCACTCATTTAAGGATTTTTCCCTAACCCTAATTAGGGATTATCAAATGAAATCTTAACCTCTGATTTTAGGTTTTTGTCAAAATTCAATCTTGTCCGTCCATTTAAAATTGTGTTTTCTATAAAATATCAATTTTATTCATAATTTAAGATTCGATCCACCACTTCATTAATATAGGCATTATAGTCATTTAGCATTCATATTCGTTATTATTTTCATTTATCATTTGTCATAGGCATAGGAATTTAAGATTCAAATCCTTCAAAGCTTGTTTAGGATGATGGCATAGTCAAGATTGCTCACACACTCGATTTGAGGGCAACACAAATCAACAAGTTAGAAGGTGTAATGGAGATCAGCCATGGAGATTGAAGACATTGGGTGAAATTGCTCTATTTTCTATGTTTTCATTTATTTTCCTTTGCACTTCATTATTTTCTTTGGGTTTTAATTGATTGAATCTAATCCAGAAATTTACCCATTGATATAGTAAGAATGTTGAATGTTGAAAGATTGAGGAGGAAATTGTCACTTTGAGGAAAGTCTTGAAAATGGAAAAAGAACAAATTGAAAAAGGATAGAAAAATATTAAATTGAAGAATCTGAAAATAATGGCTCCAGAGACGTAAAGACTCTTTAGAATGGTAAGAAAGAAATAGGAAGCAAAAATAAGTTTGAAGTCCTCCATTTGCAAAACAACATGATTCTTCCAAGTTCAATCAACCCTTTCAAGTTTACTATTTTTCTTGTAATATTTTTGGGCACAAGGTTGCTAATTTTAGAATTAGTCAAAGAAGGAATAATAACATGGGTAGAAGTTCATTCATGCCTCATAGAAAGAATATTGTCTTTTTTGATGGATATTTCTATGCTTGCAACAACTATGGTCACAACATTGATAAGTGCACATTCAAGGTGAACAAAAACAACATTGTTCTAGAGCACAACATTGTGCAATAAAAATGCAATAGTATGGGACATTAGGAAAATTACCATAGAAGTGGCTTTGCTAAGCCACCAATTTAGGAGAAGGTGTTGGTATGTGGTGACTGATCATGCTATACTATATAGCCCATGGTATACTGTACACCCTGGCCCCCTGTCCTTGTCACCAAAAAAGGGAAAAATCAATGAAAAAGGAAAAATCCGATTTTGTAGAACCTAAAATCTGGAAGCTTCTAAGCTTGTTAAAAAGGGGTTCAGATGGGTATTACTGTATGATGAAAAACGTGATTATTCGCAAGATTGTAATAGGTTTTACACTGGATAATAAAAGTATTGGATGGCTGCGGTTTGGTGGATGTAGCCCGGATTGGGTGAACCACGTTAAATTATCTATGTTATGATTTATTTTGTGTGTGTTTTAGTTTCTCTATTTATTATTTAAATCTACATTTAATTGTTAGATATCTGCCATCTCTAACCCTAACAGAAGGTTGAATCCCATAATCAACAAAATAATGGAAATAAAAAGGTCTTGAAAGAAGACCGTGAGAAGAAGTATGATACTACAGTTGTGTACTCCACAAAAGATTCTAAGATAAATTGAGATATAGAGCAATATCTAAGGGAGGATTTCACTTGCATAATATTTTTTCCCTTGAAAAGAAAAAGATGTAGAATATTTAAGCATGAAATATGATTTGAACCAAATCAGTCGATGTGTAGATCTATTGTGCATAGATGGACCTTCATTGAAGATCTCTTTGAAGATAGATGGTGTGTGAAGGTTGGTACACTTGTTTTGATTGATGTCATTCTAGTTTGGTTTACCACACATAAAGATAAATTCTCAAAAGAATAAGGAATTCATAGTGCATTCTTTGTGATGAAGTCAAGGTATTTTTTTATGCTCCTCTCCATATAAAATAGTTTTTTCTTGTGGTCCAAAAGTTAACATAATCAAAGTGTGAAGGTATTATATCTAAGCTTTCAAGTCTTTATACCTATTGAAGTGAAAGATATAGAGTTTTGAAGTGTCATAGTGAAGAAATGTTGAAGGCTTGTTGGAATGTTCTAAAATTCTTCTAGAAGCAAAGTTATTTCCATACAAATCTGTGAACATGTCTAGTGCATGCTATCTTATTGTATGAGAATATTTGGTTTTTTATGCATGTAGTATGTTTATTTGTCATATTTCAAGCCAATCATATGCAATCTAATGAGAAATCTATGAAAATAATCTTTAGATACTTAAAGGGTACTCCATATTATGGCCTATGGTATGAAAAGGATCAAAATTCCTCTCTAGGTGCCTATATTGATGTTTATTGGGTATGTTTTATTGATGACTAGAGAAGTCAAAGAATAAGTACATTCTTCTTGTGAGACAAGTTGGTATCATGGTTTAGTTAAAACTAGGATTCAATGTCTTTGTCCATAGAAGAAGAAAAATATATTGTTGCATCATATTTTTGTACTTAGGTGCTTTGGATGAAGAAAAATTTAAAGGATATAAAGGTGGTTTATGATGTATCTATTCCTATACTATGTGACAATACAAGTGCAATTAACATTTTCAATTATCTGGTAATGCACTCAATAACTAAACACATCTCAATCCGGTACCAATTTATTAGAGAGAAGGATACAAAATGTGAATTCAGAATGGAGTATATGCCTACCAAGGACCAAATTGTAGATATTTTCACTAAAGCACTTTCAAAGGATACTTTTGAGTATCTAAAATAGAAGCTAGGGGTTATTTCTCCTCCTTGTTCTAACTAGATGCATAAATGGTGCATTTGTCTAGGGGGATAAATTCATGTCATATAATTTACTCCTAGATTGATGATTTCTACCTCTCAGGGGGATATGGTAGAAAAGGGGAGTCCTAAGGATATTGTGCAATTATTACTGGTTGAAGAAGATGTGTTTCTAGTCAAAGGGGGAGAATGTGTTGCTATTTCAATAGAATATTTTTTCCTTTGTCCCCAAAAGAATTTTTTGTTGCCTTATGCATGAGTGTATGGCCCTTTTTCCTTGATGTCAAAGGGGGAGAGTGAGCAGTGTGTGTTTCAATCAATGCCAAAGGGGGAGATTGTTGGAAATTGTTGTCATTGTTGTCAACACTAAGGATATTTTTGGTAGTTGTCATTGATGTCAACACTAATTATTGATTATCATTATTAAATCTAGTTTGGGCTAACATTGGTGAGGAAATTCATGCCTTATCAAAGAATAATTATTAAATTTCATGGTTGGATCTCATGCCTTATCAAAGAAGAATAGTTCAAGTTCATAGTTAGATGCCATGCCTTATCAAATAATAATTGTTGAAGTTCATGGTTAGATGTTGAGTGGTTGCAAAAAGTTGGGGGGCCAAAAAGTGGCCAACTTTTTTTAAAAAATTGAAAAGTTGTAACGTGAGTGTGTTATAACATGCCCACATTATAATGCACTTGTATTATGGCTTGGTGTGACCAAGCCTAAGGATCGGTCACACTGAGCCTATAATGCACTCACCTTATAGTGCGAGCACATTATGAGTCTTTGTAAGAAAAAAAAAAGCAAATTCAAATAATTTTAGACTGTCATATTTCTTCATTTGCAGCCTACAAACCCTTCCAAGGAATGCTCGCATTGTGGAGACCTTAGATTCATCAATTTTCTTCATTGAATCATTGTTATTTCTTCACCAGAATACTGCCACATTGATGGGAAGCTCCAAGGAGTAAATTTTTTTTTTTTTTTTGTGAATATGATGTTAAATAGGTAGATTTAATATGTTTTTTATGTTAATTTCTTTAATTATCAGGAGTTGAAAATCTACCTGATTCTCGTCCGCAAAATACTTCTCCTCCTCATGAAAAATCACACCAATAAAATCTTGATGAACAACCACAACATCAAACTCCTCCAACAATTCCTCAACATCCTCTTGGAGCTCAACAAAATTTAATGGGGGAAATTGGAAACAACAAAAAATAAATTGAGTTAATTGTGAGGTTGAACGATCCTATAAGTTCAACCTCGGAAAGAACCACACTTGAAAATTCACTTCATTTTGTGTTAGCACATATAGATATAATTAGCAATCACTTAAGTGGTTGGGCGGATAAGAGGTGGAGTGCAGATATTTTAATGTAGATAAACTATCATACAAACAAGTAAAAAATGAAAAAAATTACAAAATATGACTTGCATTCACTATTCACTAATCCACGTACAAATCAAACTCTTGACTTTACAAACAAGAGGTTTCCTATCCATTGGTGAAACCACCAAGGGATAAAGGACAATTTTTGGAAGAGGTGGTGGATGGTTTTTGACCATCCTCCATCCAACAATGATGAGGTCCCTCGATATTTCATAAGGAAACTCTATTGCGAGTTATCCTCAACAAAATCCCTAACTATTTTTATATACAAGACTTTAAGGG
Organism: Sequoia sempervirens; assembly: GCA_007258455.2. NCBI lineage: Eukaryota > Viridiplantae > Streptophyta > Pinopsida > Cupressales > Cupressaceae > Sequoia > Sequoia sempervirens. Next base: position 250,526,462 of record VDFB02075321.1, on the reverse strand, counting down.
GAGAGGTGGTGGGTCAACATAGGATAGACTAGGTGCACATCTCAATCCTTAGTGGAAAGCGAGACAAGCACTCACTAGACTGATTTATGAGCATGTTGCTATCACTTTCGTCATGAAGGAGAGTGTTGAGTTGGAAACTCTATAGTCTATTAGTTCTTTGACCCATAGTTTAATACAACGTGTGAGTCCTGCAGTATAGTGTTAGCTAGGGGAGAGTTTGAGGGGTAGGGTTCCACCCCATACTTGTCAGGTTTTATGAGTCGACCTATACATATAACTCCATAGATAGTCAGGAGGCTGGTGCATAGGATACATCTACAACTAACTTGTTGCTGATGGCAGATGTCATCTTGAATGAGGCTTTTGGCCTCGATACTCAGGAAAATTTTAGCATGTTCATTGAATTTAATTTATAAAATTTCATTTTTTAAATGCAAGATTAACTAATTTAGTTTAATGATTGTAATAAAATTCAGGGTCATAGTGTTCATACTATTTTCACTGGCCCTCCAACTATTTATTACTCCACTACATCTATTGTCGAGGTATGTAACTAGTAAACAATTATAAATATTACATGTGAATAGCATTTTTATATGAATTGTATTCTAATATCTCATTTTGGATGTTGAATAGGTTAATATTGGAGGTTTCATGAAAACACATCCCAATAGTAGTGGATTTAAAACCTTCACTCGGGTAATAGAATAAATATTTTAAGTAATGAATTGTACTTCATAAATTTTTATAGTTTATATTCATATCATTGATTACATTGCATTGCACATGTTTCAAACTCAAATTATTACTTCACATTAGATAACTAATAACTAGATGTTGATAGATGACAAAATTTCAATTACAATATAGTTTTTTAGAAAGTAAAAATAAGCAGTGATGCAATTACTTTACATAACATAACTAATAACTAGGAGCAGCTGCCAATTGCATTTTCTTATCATGGAATTCCATGAGACCACATTTTATTGAGTCATTTTTTCAAATAGTTCATTGCCTTGTCTATGCTATGGATGCTTGGAAAAAAAAAGATCAAAGCATAATAGTAAGCAACATAGACAAGGCAATGAGTTTAAAAAAATTCCTCAAAGAAATGTGGTCTCATAGTGATAATCAAAGCATAATAGTAAGAAACAACATAGACAAGGCAATGAGTTGTTTAAAAAAATTCCTCAAATAAATGTGGTCTCATGGTGATGGACATCACCATGAGACCCAATTTCTTTGAGCCATTTTTTCAAACATCTCACCACCTTGTCTATGCTACCACATTTTTCATACATTTCTACAAAGCTTTTTATAAAATAGTTCACTTCCTTGCTGCTATGGCTAAAAGCCTAAAATAGGTGCTTTCCAACAAACTATGGATTCTTGGAAAAAATCTATCAAAGCATAATAGTAAGCAATAACATAGAAACGGTAGTGAGTTGTTTGAAAAAATGCCTCAAAGAAATGTGGTCTCATGGTAATGGAATGGTATTCCATCACCATGAGACCACATTTATTTGAGGAATTTTTTCAAACAACTTGTAGCCTTAAGAATAGAAACCAATCCTTTAGCCAAAATTCCCCACCAAATCATTTTCAAGGTCCTCATCCTCATCCTCAATTTACCAATCCATGGAAGCTTCCACCTCTTATTCCACTTTCCTATCCCACATCCTTAAATCCACATCACCCCATTTTTACCAATCAAATTCATCCCATGTCTCTCATAATAACTTCCTCCAAGGACTATTTGCAAAGGTGGTTGTTTCCCCATGCAAAAAAAAAGTGGTGCAATCTTCCCATATCATGCATCCACATTCATCACCCCCACATCAAGATAAACCCTAATACCATAAATATTAAAGGAATCCCCTATCAATCCATCTATCCAAGTTGAAGAGTCTATAAAACCTTCCTCCCTCATGACACCATCCATATCAAATGAGCCATGCCCATCTCCTAATCCAAAACATGCTAACATAGATTCCCCTCCATATAAATATCAAGGAAACCCTTCTCCTCCATCATATCATCCCCTTCCATCACATGTTCCCATTTCCATTCAACAAAAACATATCCCTTCCATCTCATATAATGATATCTTTCCATCTCAATAGCAAGATATCTCTTCACCCCCCTTCTCACAATCCCACTCTCTCACTTCATCTAATGACATCCTTTTGTGTCCAAATCAAAGTACCTCTTCCACTCCATTGTATGATCACTCTTGAAATATAGTCTAAAAGTACATCTTCCACCCCATATAATGATCCTCCTCCCCTCATGAAAAAAATACCCATCCATATTCATCTCATAATCCCCATCCATCTCATAACCAAGACCACACTATACCATGCACCCTATCCCAACATAATAGCATAGAGAAGGCAATGAAATATTTGAAAAATATGCCTCAAAGAAATGTGATATCATGGTGATGGAACACCATGAAAAAAAAAATTGTTATGGAATTCCATCACCATGAGACCATATTTATTTGAGGAATTTTTTGAACAATTCATTTCCTTCTCTACGTTACCATATTATTCATACATTTCTACCAAAGAATTTTATGAAAGAATTCACTGCATCACTACTATGGATAAAAGACTAAAATAGGTTCTTTTGAACAAGCTATGGATAGGGAAACTAGTAAGCATAATAGTAAGAAATATATAGATAAATAAGTACTCAAAAATTTGTTGATTATCTCATACATTATAAGCCATGGCTTGCATCACTATTTTACTTTTCATGATTGAATAATTTGTTGTTTTATTTTTAGATGATGGAAGTGAAATTGCCTCTAGATTTTGATAGGGTAATGGAGCAAGGTCTATCTTCTACAATAGATAGCTAGATTCCTCTCACGGGGATATGAGGAAGATTAGTAAATTTCAAATTACATTAATTTCTATAGTTGTTAGTTGGTGAAAAATAAAATGACTATTGATTCATAGTTTAATTTATATTTGGATGGTTTCTATAAGACTTGGGCATGCCACAACATAAGCATGCAAATATTTCACATGAGGAGAGAGATCTTCTAGTGGTGGTAAGTGATTATTTTGTTAAATATATCATTTTTATAATGTAATTTCTATACATTAATTTCTTTACTTGTTATTGTAATAGATAAAGCTTGATGAGGAAACCAAACCCTAGGAGGAGCAGTTGTTGAGTTTAGAGTAAATGAGTGTCATATGCATTGCCACCTACCTGGCCACCCAAAGCCACCTATTTATTTCATTCACCTAAAAGGCAATGAATTTTTATTGGGGTCCTTTTTAGTATTCCTATATGGCATTTTTGGACATATTTTCTATTGCATATACTTGACATTAAATGGCTATACAACACTCTTGTAATCCTATATGGCTATTTTGTATATATTTTATACTTATATTGACATATATCGATGTATACCTACATGGCTATTTGGTTAATACAAATCTATTTTATTGATGGTGTCCATATTTTCATTATAAATCCATGCTTCAATAGATATTTGTAAAATTTTTACTTTAAATATTTAAAATCCAAGTGCTTTCCATACACTCTTCTTTTTTATAATTGTAAATATATAATAAAGTTTGAACATTATTGTCGTATAAGATTGTTGAATAGTAAATAAATTACATGAATATAGTAATGCTTGATGCTTGATGCTTGATGCTTCATGTGTATGCTTCATGATTTATATCATTGAGGAAGACATATAGAATTCCACATGTATGCTTGATGCTACCATCGCTTGTATGCTTTATGCTTCATGTATTACATAGATAAAGAAAACATCATAAAACTATTAACAAAAGAAAATGGAAAGTAACAACTAAGTCTCAAAAACAAAAACTCAAGACATGCAAGTATTATTAAAGATCATAAGGGCATTCAATTATTGGATATTAAGAGGCCATAAATTAACCTTCCCAACAACAAACTTCATAGATATCCATCCTATTTCTAAACATAAATTGGAACCCAACATTTAGAAGAATGAAACTTTAAAAGTTAAAATTGCATATTTGGGTGAAATCACAATACTGTGTCTCACATTTTTCCCAAAATGGACATTTACATCAATATTTTTAACTGAATCTTCATCTTCTGAGACCTATAGAAGCCAAACCATAAAGAATTTGAAGATGATGTAGACTACTGATTTGTGGAAATTTGTGTGTAAATTCTAAATATATTTTTTTTTCTTAAATTCCAAAATAAATCATGAATCTTTCAACATCTCCTTTAATAACCGGTTTTAGACAAAAAACAACATTTTCAAAAAGTAACGTTTGTGTTGTACAACATAATTTTTTTCTATAAAGGATTAAATTCTAATTTTTGGAATATATATTCTCAACATCAATATCTAGGGAAAGGATATTTTTTCATAATTTTTTGATGCATATTTTTTTTAAAATTAATTTTTGAAGTCATTGTAACTATAATTTGGACATGCATGTGTTTCATACAACCTAAATTTTTGTGTATATATCAAAATCTATTTTTTCTTTCTTGGGTGAAACAAGGAAATCAATATATATGGAATGGGTATTTTTTGAAATTTTCTTACAATGGTTTACTATTTTTCCACCTCTACACAACAAAGAGCTTAATGTTTAGAGAAAAACCTATGTTTAGTAAAAAATAAAAAATAAATATATGATAAAATGAAAATATATCAAACCTATACTTTTTGGAAAGCTAGTTTCAAGGGCTACTATCTTGAAAAATATAATTTTTAAATGATTTTATTTAATCCCTCAAAAGGTAAAGAAAAAGTGGTTTTTTGCAAGCATTTTGATAGTTGTAAAGGAGACTCCATTGTGGGTATGATTTAATACTATAGGGGTTCTATCCAAGGGGGTTTGATCTCAGGGGGTCTTATGTATCCCTCTTTAATTAAAAACCTTTAGATGGAGCCTCTCAAGACTTAAATCATTAGTTTTTCTATAAACAATGATTTCAAGCAAAAATCAACACATCCCAAAAGTGAGACACATTATTGTGGCAACACCTATTTACAATAGGAAAAAAAAAGCTTTAAGAGACATGCATGAAAAAAATAGAACCAAATAAAAGTTCAATAATTTCCTTTTCCCCAAGAATATCTAAAATGTTACAAATAAATCAATTTAGGTTCTCACGAATAGTGATGATGTGAATTTGGTTGTGACTTTTCAAAGGCAAAAACTTGTGACCCGTCGAATAAGAAAGACTATGAACCTTTTGTATCGAAGTGCGGTGACCATGCCTAGCATAGATGTGCCCAACTAGACATGTTGGTGCTAACTATTTTTCCCCATGAAGAACAAAACAAAAAAGTAGCCTACCTTGCAACTTTACACTACATGCAATTGACCTATTTTCCATCAACTAAAACCTCTTCGCCATAAGAAAATGATGTGGAGCTATCAAAAACTGATATATACTATTGTAGAGGGGCCTTACATGATCTAATAGCCTCAAAAATACTTTTTCCAAGTGTCATGGTTTCTGAGTAATCACTCGTCAAAGTTTGCTTCCCTTTTGAACTTTGGTCTCTTAAGAGACTTCGTCGGTAGAATGTGGCTTAGACTATTTCAGCATTTTTGGGTGCAAAAGAGGACCTTCAATAGCATAAAACCACTCATACGAATGTACTGGAATAGTCGGTTTGATTGTATGATGAAAAGAATGAAAATTACACCACTTTCCAACTTTACACTACATGCAACTAACCCATTTTCCATCAACTAAAATCTGTTCACGACAAGAAAATGACTTGGAGCTATCAAAAAATGATTGAGGTTATTTTAGAGGGGCACTACATTATTCCATAGACTCAAATGAATTGTTTCCAATTTCCATAGTTTCTGAGTAATCGCTCGTTGAAGTTTTCTTCCCTTTTGTACTTTGGTCTCTGAAGAGACTCCATTGGTAGAATTTGGCTCAAACTGTTTTAGCATGTTTGGATGCAAAAGAGGGCCTTTCCTAGCATAAACCCACCCATATGGACATTTTGGAACATTCATTTTGGTTGAATGAAGAATAAAAAAAAAGTTACACCATTTTGCAACTTTACACTACATGCAACTGACTTGTTTTCCATCAAGTGAAATTTGTTCACCACGAGAAAAAAACTATGATCTATCAAAAAATGAGATTTTATTATGGAGGGGCCCTACTGGATACCATATCCTTATAAAGAGTGTTTCCAAGTGCCATGGTTTTAGAGTAATCACTTGTCGAAGTTTTTTTGCCTTTTACACTTTGGTCTCTTAAGAGATTTCACTAGTAGAATGTGGCTCAGACCTTTTTGGCATGTTTGGGTACAAAAGAGGACCTTTCCTAGCATAAACCCACCCATACAAAATTTTTGGAATAGTTGGTTTGGTTGTACAACGAACAAAATGAAACTTACACCACATGTAACCAACTTGTTTTCCATCAACTAAAATTTGTTTACCATGGGAAAATGGAGTCGATCTATCAAAAACTGAGGGAGGTTATTGTAGATAGGCCATACATGATCATTTTTCCTTATATGTATTATTTCCAAGTGCCATGATTTTTGAGTAATCACTTGTCAAAGTTTTCTACCCTTTTGCACTTTGGTCTCTTAAGAGACTTCACGAGTAGAATATGGCTCTGTCTGTTTTGGTGTGTTTGAGTGTGAAAGAGGAACTTTCATAGAATAAAACTATCCATACAGATATGTTAAAATAGTTGGTTTGGTCATATGATAAAAAAACAAAAGTTACACCACATTCCAACTTTACACTACATGCAGTTGACCTTTTTTCCATCAAGTAAAATCTATTCACCACTAGAAAACAACTTGGAGATATAAAAAACTGAGAGAGGTTATTGTAGAGGGGCCCTACATGATTTTGTATCCTTATACTAAGTGTTTTCAAGTGCTATGATTTCTATGTAATCGCTTGTTAGAGTTTTCTTCTCTTTTGCACTTTGGTCTCTTAAGAGACTTCGACGGTAGAATGTGGCTCAGACTGTTTCAGTGTGTTTGGGTGTCAACGAGTACCTTTCCTAGCACAAACCCACTTGTACAAACATTTTGGAATAGTTTTTTTGGTTGTGTGACGAATAGAATGAAAGTTACACCACTTTCCAACTTTACACTACATGCAATTGACCCATTTTCCATCAACTGAAATCTATTCACCATGGGAAAATGCTTGGAGCTATCTAAAACTGAGAGAGGTTATTATAGATGGGTCCTACATGATCCCATAGCCTAAAACAAAAAAAATTCAAGTTCCATGGTTTCTGATTAATCGCTCATCAAATTTTGTGACCCTTTTGCACTTTGGTCTCTTGAGACAATTTGTAGGTAGAATGTGGCTCAGGCCATTTCAACATGTTTGGGTGCAAAAGAGGACCTTTCCTAGCATAAAACCACCCATATGAATGTGTTGTAACATTTGATTCAGTTGAATGATGAACAAAGAATAATCTACACATTCACCTTCCTCAAGTTCTCAAGAGTAGGAAGAATATCTCATTAAATACAATATGTATCTCATTCAATTTGGTCTGCTTCATTTTCAAGTATTTATAGAGTAGACTAATTTCCTTTTCATTGATGATAAAATATTATTCTTGTCTTTTAATTCCTTTTCTAAGTGGTTAATTTTAGTCTTAAATTTTTTTGCTTCAATTTGAACACTTTCAACTATTGCCTTTTGCATCTACAACTATTATTATCATATTGCTTCTTCCTTATCATCTATTTCCAGTTGCATTTTTTCCACGGAAGTCTTAAGTTTAAGAATCTTTGACTTCTTTTTTTCATTTTTCAATCTTCCTATAAAGATTGGAATGATTATAGGATATACCCAAAATGGAAAATATATGGAAAATATGGTAGCATAGACAAGGCAATGAGTTGCTTAAAAATATGCCTCAAAGAAATGTGGTCTCAAGGTGATGGAAATCACCATGAGACCACATTTCTTTGAGAATTTTTTTCAAACAACTCAATACCTTGTCACCATCTCCATGGAATATGATGATTTCCTAATGAAATTAATCACATGCTCAATCAATAGTGAATGTTAAAAACTGTGATAAATTGGTAGCCAATGTTGAACAAGGTTTGAAGATGAAGATGATGTGATAAAAAAATATGATGGGGTTGTCATCAAAGGGATATATAACCCCTCAAATTCATACTTCAAATATCATATGTGAGACTCCATAAATAATTTTGAAAAATTTGTCAAGTAATCATCCTATAAAGATGTATCTAAAATAATATGATTTACTTGTTCTAAAGAATCATTGGAAGCTCCCAAAGAAGCATCCTTGAAAATTGATGAAGCTAAGAAAAATGAAAATGTGATATCAATTAGAGCAGTCAAAATTGCATGAGAATTCTCTTGATTATCAAGATTCTCAAGTGTTGTATCATATTCAAACTCCTATAATGTATCATTGTCAAGGAGAATGAAGAAATTTGATATAGGATCATTTAGGAATGGAGGATATTATGGATCTACATATATTTTCTAAATTTTGGTCCAAAGTGTGTGTGGTCATGGAGAGTTATGTGGATGTCTAATAATATCCCAAAAACCATTAGCACCAATGGTTGTACCAATTGATGCTATGATATGATCATTTTTATTACCCCAAACTAATTTCTTGGACATTGTGTCTTTGGATTAGGGACGAGTCCATTAAGATGAGGAAAAATATTGAGCCACCTCCAAAATGATAAGTTTAGTTAATCTTATTTGTGATGTACACAATGATTTTTCAAAACAGCCAATATAGATAGTAAAAAATATCAAAAAAAATATTCAATATAAAATTACAAAAAAAATCAAAAATGTGCTTTAGTGATCTAGAAATATTTCCCCAAAAAGGATTTAGAAAAATATGATTATTTAGGTCAAAATATGGATGACATACATGTGTATGGTATGGTAAAAAAAAGTAACTTTTAAACAATAGTTTTTAGAAATGGCTATTAAAAATCAATTTGTATCATCTTGGTATTGAAATAAATTACATATTTACAAACTAGACTTTGAGTACTATATATTACATGATTAGTGAATTTTTCCAAGATTCCATCCCTAAGTGCTTCAAATTTTAAGGTAAAATGTGATAAATTCTGAAAATCAAGGAAAATACTTCCACTTTTTGGCCATAAAGTGGACTCAACTTCTTGCACACTCCCACTTTTTAGTTAAAAAGTCTAGGGATATTGGGGAATTAAATATATTTTCCCAACCTAGACCCAAAATGAGTAATTTTTAAATATAATTAATTGTGAATGCAAAATAGGGTCTCCAATATACTGTGAAATTGTTAAGGGTAAAAATGTATGGTACAACAGTTATGTGTCAAACAATTTAACAATCCCATATTTTTTAATTTTTAAGAAACTCCATTTTACATTAGAATAATTAAAATTAATTTTATAAATTATATGTGAGTTAAATAGTGTCACTTCCATCCTATTTATTTGAAATAAAATTATTAAAAATATAAGTTTTTAAAATTTGGATATGTGTTGAGCATCCAATCATGAAAATGAAAATTGATAAGATATTTTATAATTCTTGAAAATAAATAATTTGAAGTGAAAACTTATTTGTTCATTGTATTTTGTAGGGTAAATATTTCTCCCACGGAAACAAGATGGAATATTATTATAGAAACAAAATATTACATTTCCATAATAAACATACATAATCATCCATGACCAAAACTATAGTAACTCATATAGATTGAAAGAATACCTATTAAATATTATTTGCAATAAATTAGGCACTATCATATATGCACCAACCCTTAATATATTCATGCAAAAAATATGGCAAAATGAAATAACTAATTATGATTACAAATCCATTCAATCATGGAAACATTAACATTTGCAGAAACATTAACATGCTTGATTTTATTGAAAAATTTTACTAAAAATACATACTAATTGTGATATAGATTTTCTATCATCCAGATCACTCAAGGCATAGGAGAGAGCATATGTCTAATACGCAGAACTTGGGATCCTAAAGATGGACTCTAGACTCCAGTCTCAAACATTCAATACCAATAATAAGGCATCCCCAACAATTTATAGAAGGGCCAAAGCTTATAACCTCATGGAATTTTACAATAAATTTGGAATCCATCCATACGAGAATGAAACATGTCCCATCACCTACCGCACTATGGAGTAGACAATTGTTAGGCAATCTATCATAAACACTAACATAGCAAAGAATAAAGTGACAATCACTTTTTGGACACCCATAAGTGAGAAGGGCCCACTTAACACCTGTAAGTGGCTACAAGGATTCTGTGTTTTAAATAAGGTTGCATCTTGTTGTCACGTCTTAACATGGGTGAAATCACGACACAGATACAAAACTATTTTTTAAGTCCCTCAAGGATTATATGAATGGAATGTTAAGCTATTTGGTCTTTGCATCTGGTCTCATCAAGGGAAGTCCTTTTACCATGATCTGGTAGATTGTTGCACCATTTTTTGAGCTTTCCAGAGAGAAATCAGACTGCATATAAAACTTTTGTAGGTTCATTCCATGGGCCACTCCTGTCAAACATGTTTTCAAGTGTATTTGTCGAAGTGCAAATAGTATCAAAAGGATCCACAATTTTATCAATGCTTAGAATATATCCACTTACAACAAATGGTCTAAGTTGCTTAGGCTTAGCATTTTTAGTTACAATATCTTTCATTTCAATATCTAAGTCTGCAAGCTTTTTCATGGATTCCCAAGGCTCAACCTCTTGCAAATTCTTATAATTAGAAAAGTCTAAATCCAACTCCTCAAAATTCTCTACATTAGTATTTATAGACATTTTAGACACACTAACAGAAATTTCAAAAGTATTTACATCAGATGCATCAAATTCTTTAGTATTGGACTCTTTGTGGGAAAAACCAAGTTCATCCATGTACACAGGTTCTACTTGTTCTTCTTCTACCTCTAGTTCTTCCAACCAATCACGTATCTTGCATTTTTCTTCTTTTTTGGTAAACTGTGTTCTTTGACTTTGGGCATAGACATTTGTGCAGTCGACTGAGGTTTCTTTGAAGATGTTTCAATGATTTATTCTTTTTCATCCCTCATTCTTCTTTGCACTATTTTTTTTTTTTTTCTGGGACTGGTTGCTCTTGTTCTTTTCCTTTCCTTTCTCTTTCTTCTTCCTCAGAACTATCTCAATGAGTTTGTGTTTTTCTAGTTTTCTTAGCTACTAGCCAATTTTTTCCTAATTTTTTGGCCACAACATCTATAAGTATTTTTGATCTTCCACATCTTGTTTTCTAGCATTTTCAAAATTCCTTTGATTATCATAGATAGATTTTATATAACTATCTTGAAGGTTTTGGTTGGTTACCATAGTCCTAACATCTTGTTGTGCCTGACTTACTTGGTAGCTGATGCTAGAAAGATTGTTTATAATGGAAGAACAATGTTACTCAATCTTTGTGATAGAAGAACTAATTTTACTTTGGGTGGAAGACACATTATAGAGCTCAATTTGAGTTTTTAGACAATTATTTCCAACACTAGTTGAGCATTTAGTATTGCAATATTATCTAGAAAAACACCCATATCATTCTTCTCCTCACATTCTAAGATACTTCTTTACCTAACTATAGATATGAACATCCATTAAATTCAATATCTCAAAACTAAAAATTAAATATATCCTTATTTTATAAAAACATTTAAAATATGTATTATTAAACAATTCTAACTAGAAACCTAATATGGACATATCTCATTTGAGTGGTAGTTTAAACCTAAAAATATTTGCTTTCTTCCCAAATTTAGTGCTCCCACATTTTCTTTAACCATTTGTTTCCTTTCAAATTGGTGTTAATCAGGGGAGGTCTTCAAGCCAAACAACACAATATAAAAAAAAAACAACTCCCAAGTCACAAATCTTCAAATTCACATTAACACATCAAACCTTCACTATTCCTTGAAGTATTGTCTCCTTAATGAATTTGGTATATATTTTAGAGAAGGCCCTCTCAACTCAAGACCAACACCTTTTCAGAGACCCATTAGGGCACACAAACACATATCACAAAACCTCAATAGGTTACTTTGGAACAACTTTGTCAAATTAGGGCACCTACGCTGACCTAGACCTCAAATTAGGTCTCTTTTACAAAGAAACTTATCTCCAATCTTCTTCTCAAACACAAAAATCACTTGGGAAGCATTCCACAAGCTACAAAACCAAAGATTCCACATTTTTTATTAGGAGAACTAGTCACCAATACACCTAACCTTGAAACCCTCCTTTTTAGAGATTTTCATAGGGTTTTATAGGGAATTAGACTTCCAGAACTTTTCAAACCCTACCACCACTTCAAAAATCCTAAAATACCCCTAAAAAAGCTCAAACAATCAAAAAATAATTCTTCCCCAACAAATTTCATGCATTACCATACTCAAAACTCTCAATTTCACAAGAAAACACACTTTTCTCTTCTAGGGCATCATGCCCAACTCTTCATTTGACCTCCCCTTGCACTCAAAAATCATCAACACCCCTATACCAAACTGATACTACCCATTCCACTAAGTTACAATGCTTACAAAAGGTGGAATGGGTTTATTTGCATGATTAAAACAATAAAACCCTACAAATAGAGCACTCTCAAGCAGTTACAAAAAATTGTCTCAAACTCTCACCAATTTGAATGTTAGACTATAAAACCAAATGCATAACAGATTTATTTCAGGCCTTTAAGGGATTCAAACAATCTTAGATCAATATGCTACTATATGGGGTTGTACATGTCTGAAAAAGCAAGAAAATATAGAAAATATGAAGAGAAATAGGGGTACTCACTTAATTTTTCCTTCCAAAACTTCAAGAGAGATTACAAAATGGTGTTTCCCAGATATTTATACATTTTCCCTCCAAATACCAACTGACTCAACATACAAAACTTCCTTTTGAAATGTTTGACCGTTGGACTTCTAAATTTTCCTCTTTTGCAAGTTTACATTTTTTGTACAAAATGACAACTTTTTTCATTACTTAGCAATATTTTTCAAATTAGACCTCCTAATAACCTAATGGACTCCAACATGACTCATTATAATATAAAATGGTCTAAATGACCTTATTAAATGCATATTGACTCAAACACCCTAGAGCCTACTTATCAACAACTTTGTTTGAATTTTTTTCCCAAAGGTGCCCCTGCACCATACACCTCACCTTGAAATTTTTCCAAGTCTCTTGGAAATGATGTTGCAACTTGCTCACCTTTGAACATTCCATGCTTCTGACCTTCTTGAACTCTTCCATCAGGTAGACCTTGCCTTTGGTTCACATTGTGCTTGGAATTTCTTTCCCTTGTCACCACTTGAATCATGCTCCATTCTTTCACACTGATCTGTGGAGTGTCCTCTATCCTTTTCACCATCACACACTGATGTTGTACCCACTTTCACATCTGCACCCATATCCTTGTCAACTGCCCTCTCACTTATCCTCTTTTCCACCTTTGTTTCAGGCTTAAACCCCTTCCAACTACCCTTATTGACTTCACTTTCTACCTTCATTTTCACCTAAAAACTCTTTGCCCCAAATTCTATTGTATTATCAAATCTACAAGCTTCTATTTTAAAAACATTTGACTTCCTCTTTACTTCCTTTATTGTCATTGGACACATGACTATCCCAACCAGAATTCCTTCACACTTTTTTTCTTTTCCACAAGCTTTTAACCCTTATACTCCATTGTATCAGACTGAGACACTAATCCATCTTCTTTCTCCTTCAACATGGAATCACCCTTCATATCTACCGGTTGCATATTGTCTTTATTTCTTCTATTTGATGTTCCAACACTGTCAAGCCTTGAAATGGATGCAAACCCCATACTCTTGTCTTCCTCAATGATCACAAACTCTTTCCTTCCTATCATGATGATCTTACCTTATTCTTTAGTTTCTTCAACCAATGGAGTTAATGTGAATGTATTCCCATCTTTCTCAATAGTATAGGTATTTTGTCTCCCATCATAAATTGTAGACCTGTCAAACTTACAAGGCCTTCCAAGTAACACATGGAAACAAATCATAGGAAAAATATCACAAAGAACCTTATCTCTACATCTACCAATTTGGAACTCAACTAAAGCTTGTTCATTTACCACAATGGACTGGTTATCACTTACCCAAGATACTTCATAATTTGTTTCCCTAGGTAATCTTTCCAATCTCAGTTTTTCTACCATTCCACTAGACACCATATTGTCAGTGCATCCTGAATCTACTATCACCTTACATACCTTGTTTTTGCATTTGCATTTTTTCCTAAGTAATGCTCTTCTTTGAATCAATTCCTTCTCCTTGGATGTCTTCAAGAGTTGTCTCTTCATCATCAAACTTTCCCCAAATTTTGGAGCAACAACACAACTATTAGAATTTGAACTCTCACCTTCATCCTCTTGGACAATTTGAGCTCTTCTTTCACTTATCCTTTATCCACCATTTAATGTAGCACCAAAATTCTTAGGGAACTTGTAAGATGGATGACCAAACTCATTGCAATTGTAGCACCTACCTGCAATTTTTTTTGAATTTCTTCCTCCACCAAATTTTCCTCTTGAACCTCTAAAGCCATCTCTAAAATCTACAGTTGGTTCTTCTCTTTTATGTGCCTCTTCTTGACTTTCACTTGCTGATCTTGAAGTAGAATATGTACCTCTTCCCCTTGAGTGTTTCCTTTGCCTCTAATTGTCTTCTCTTGTCTTCTTTTTATTTTTTCCTCAACCTTTAGTGTCATTTGATAACATTCTTCAACAATCCTTGGATTTGTCAAAGCTAATTCATCCTGAATATTCAACCTCAAACCACCCAATTACCTAGCTATTTTTTCATCCTCATTCTCATTATGGTTAGATCTCATACTTAACTTATAGAATTAATTAGTGTATGCTTTTACATCCATTTCTTTTTTCCTTAAACTTTGAAGCTTCCTAAACATTTGTATAGCATAATCAGAAGGGAGAAATTTACCTTTCATCTTGGCTACCATCTTGTCCCATGATACAATCTTGGATTTTCCTCTCTTTCTTCTCTCAAACTGCTCATAGTCCCACCACAAAAGTGCATGAACATTCATTTTTTTCTTAGCAATCTTGGCTCTTTGTTCTTTAGGGATGTCTTCACACTTGAACTAGTTATCCAAAGATGCTATCCAATGTAATAACTCTTCATCATTCAGGTTCCCACCAAACTTTAGAACATCAATCTTTACCTTTTGCTTGTCACTCTTGACCATCCTTAACAACTTTTTTATTCTATGATATTCTAGATCTAATTCTTCATCTACATCTTCAAACTCTTCTTCCTCTTCTTCATCTAAATCGCTTTCAACTTCATCTCTTCTCTTGCTTGTTTCCAAAGCTGCCAATCTTTCCTTCAATTCTATGATCTCCCTAACATACTTATCCTTCAAATCACTCATCTCTTTTTCCATAATTTTCCCTTTAGGATGCATCTTGACAATATTGTTTTTTCATCTTCCACTCTTTCCTCTGCAAACTTCATTCTTCCTTAGAGATATGCTACCTTTGCTCTTATTCCAATTGATTTCAATCAGGGGAGGTCTTCAATCCAAACAACATAATCTCAAACAAAAACAACAACTCCCAAGTGACAAATCTTTAAATACAAATAACGCATCAAACCTTCACTATTCCTTGAAGTATTGCCTCCTTAATGAATCACGTATATCTTTCAGATAATTCCCTCTCAAATCAATACCAACACCTTTTAAGAGACCCATTAGGGAACAAAAACAAATATCACAAAACCTTAATAGGTTACTTTGGAACAACTTCATCAAATCATGGCACCTACACTGACCTAAACCTCAAATTAGGTCTCTTTTACAAAGAAACTTATCTCCAATCTTCTTCTCAACCTCTAAAATCACTTGGGAAGCATTCCATAGGCTAAAAACCCAAAGATTCCATAATTTTAATCAAGAGAACCCATCACCAATACACCTAACCTTGAAACCCTCCTTTTTAGCAATTTTCATAGGGTTTTATTGGGAATAAAACTTCCAAACCTTTTCAAACCTTTACACCACTTAAAACACCCTCAAATACCCCTACACAAGCTCAAAAAATCAACAAATAATGTTTCCCCAACAAATTTCATGCATTACCATACTCAAACCTCTCAATTTCACAAGAAAACACACTTTTCTCTTTTAGGGCATCATTCCCAACTCTTCATTGACCTCCCCCTGCACTCAAGAATCATCAACACCCCTATAACTAACTGATACTACCCATTCCACCAAGGTATTATGCTTATAGAATGTGGAATGGGTTTATTTGCATGATTAAAACAACAAAACCCTACAAACAGAACACCCTCAAGACGTTACAGAAAATTATCTCAAACTCTCACTAATTTCAATGTTAGACTCTCAAAGAAAATGAATAACAAATTTAATTCAGGCCTTTAAGGAATACAAACAAGTTTATATCAATATGCTACTGTATGGGGCCGTACAAGTCTGAGAAAGCAAGAAAATATAGAAAATATAAAGAGAAACAACTACATCAATTGATTTTTCCTTCCAAAACTTCAAGAGAGATTACAAAATTATTTTTATTTATAATTTTTCCCTCCAAATACCAACTGAATCAACATACAAAACTACCTTTTGAAATGTCAGACCATTGGGCTTCTAAATCTACCTTTTTTGCAAGTTTACATTTTTTGTACAAAATGACAACTTTTTGCATTGCTTAGTACTATTTTGCAAATTAAACCTCATAATCACCTAATAGACTCTAACATGACTCATTATAATATAAAATGGTCTGAATGACCTTATTAAATTCATATTTACTCAAACACCCTAGAGCCTACTTATCAACAGCTTTGTTTGAAAATGTTTTCCCAAAGGCGCCTATGTACCACAAATAAAAGGCTTAATTCCATTTTAGAGAGCATGATGACTATTCGTAAATACCACTTCAATGAATTTATACCCTTTCCTTGTTTTGGGCTTGTTATTTGTGTTTCTCTTCTAGTTTTCATTTGTTAGACACATCTGTCATGACATCTTTGCTAGAACATGGGATGTTGTCGATGTACTTTTGGTGGTGCTTGCTATATTTCATATGGCATCTTGGGCCAAGGTGGCCATAAAGATAACAAGGGATAGATCAATTGGAATGAAAATAGGGAGGAGTATGAGGGAATAATCTTCAATTATGTTTTGTTTGATAGGTATAGGGAGATTTTGGACTATAATATGGTGGAGGGTTCTAAGAGTGAGGTGGTCAAGAGTTCAAACTAGTATGAACACAACTATGCATATGAATTAGTAGTTGTAGTGGAGCCTTTGTTGCAAAAGATGTGAACTAGTGTTTTGTGTTAGGATTTGGGAGAGGGGTATGTGTAGGATCATCATGGAAAAAATAGGCCCTTAAGTGGCAAAAAATTCAGAAAAATCAGTGTTAGGCAACTTGACATAATTTTTTTAATAAGTTATCTATATTATTTCAAAAATATGTAAGAATAGAATCTATAGAAAATTGAATGTAGTTTCTAAACTACTAGGTTTATTTAAAGATAAATAAAATCTATTTGGTGAAAATTTGAAATTTCAATGCAATAGTACTTAAATTTTAGGGAAAAATTAGAAGTAGGTGTATGTCTGACCACCCTAACCGTAATAAAATGATAATATTTTTTTATAAGATTTTATATATAAGTAGAGGACTCATGTCCAGATGTGATGCATATTTTTTTGTAATTTTTTTCCAAGTAAATAATTAATTATTAATTTTTTATTACAACTTTTAAGAAATATAAAAACTCATATGTCTAACGACCTTAACTTGGTCAAAACTTCATGAAATTTAATTTTTCTTTTTTTAATCCTATATTATGTGAAGTATAGAATGTGACGCATGTTTTGGACTCAAAAAATGTGATACCGTTTGAAAGTTATAGATGTTTTTCAATCAGCCTATCGATAAGGACTTTAGTCGTAATTCTAATAGAAAATAAATAATAATTATTTATTAAATTCAAATTAAAGCATAATTTATATTGGTGGAAAGCTGAGAATCTCCCCTAAAAACCCTTTTCGTTTCATCAATTTTGGATTAAAAAAAAGTTGTCAACCACATACCCTACAAATACCCATAATATTGCCACTTTTTGGTCCATCATCATCCTGCACATACCCAGAGGCTAGTCATGTTTTGGATTCGAATCTAACTCAAGCAATGGATGACATCAATTGAGTTTGGAGAAATCACCATGCGCCCAAAGATTCCAAAGCTAATACTTTCAGTGATTCTAATAAAAAATCAAATGGGGCTGTTAAAGCATCAAGTGGGCATGAAGATGTAATTACAATTGAAGAATCATAGGAAGAGATGATAGATGTGATATCCTCTTTGGAAGGGAGTATCCATCCTTTTCCACATTCTCCCCCAAATCCATCTCCTTCGGTATCACTCAATGTATCAACTCATGATAATCCTCCTATAAATAGATCCTTGTAATTCTCTCTAAGTTTACTTGTGACTTGCTTATCAAGATAATGATGTTCACAATTTTCAAGTGTCAGTTTCCTAATTTATGGAGCACACTATAATAGAAAAGAAGTATAAAGTGGATCTCAAACAAAAGTGAAACTTATAGCCTCATATTTTAAATCTAATATTGATACCTCTTGTGAGATGGGGATTGTCAAGGTGGTTCGACTATGCTTAATCCATGATGAATTAAAGCATAATTTAGCCACTAAACCTCAATCACAAAAAAGATAATTCAAATTTAAAACTTAAACTAAAATTTATTGAAACTGAAAGTTACAAACTATGAAAACAGATAAATTCCTACTCTAACCCATTTGAAACTTATTGTATTTTGTAATTATTGCATTATTTTCTCATGTCCAATGTGGCATTGGGTAGAGAAGCATAGGTGGCTGGAAGGTAGGAGGTACCCATGCAAGTCCCTTTTCTTTGGCAATGTCCATGTACCTGTGGGTCCTTTCAAGCATGGCTATGAAGTTGTATACGGAGTGGGGTTCCATTTTTTATAATTTAGGGGTCAAACTTTCCCATCTTTCTTGTACAAAATGAAAATAATGATGGATAAGACCTACAATTATTCTTTGCATCCTATTATAATCATTTATTCTTAAATTCATAATTTTCCTGCCTACACCCTTATACTCTAGAAGTTTTGTCCATTATTCTATTATTACATTGGGGTTCTTGGATTATTTTCTAGCCTGAAGAGCAACTGATTTCACTTTCAACATAATCCTACATGATTTCACCTCTCTGTGTCTCATTTTTTTAAGTAGGAAGCTAATGCCATGATCTATAAATCACCCATGAATATCAATGGGTTCCATTTTGTATTACCTAGCACAAAATAGTTATGTAAATAAAATTCACATAACTAATCCTGCATATTAGGTGTAGCATCAACAAAAATATGTAAAAATTCAAATTTCCTACTTTTGGCAATTGGAAAGTTGAATTTCTCCTATAAAAACAAAGCTTAAATTCTAGTAGGAGGTCTCCATTTGATGATTTGTGTAGCCTTGTCTACTATCTCCTCAATTTTAAATGTTGTATTTTTCAATTCATCTTCCTTGTTTTTGAATACTCTATTATGGTCTAAAATCATCCTTTCTTTTTCCTACTCCCACTCTTCTCTTTGTTGGGAGAATTCTTGATTTATTTTCCATAAATGATATCCTAGAGACATTGTAGTGTGATCAGTTGGAGTTTTTATGAAAGGGGATCTTCTACTTTCAAGTACAATTTCTATATTTCTTTCCTTCACTATGGCAAGCTATGCAAGTAATTCTAGTTTAGA
The DNA here is from genome assembly GCA_007258455.2 of Sequoia sempervirens. Lineage (NCBI taxonomy): Eukaryota > Viridiplantae > Streptophyta > Pinopsida > Cupressales > Cupressaceae > Sequoia > Sequoia sempervirens. The sequence continues at coordinate 250,506,558 of VDFB02075321.1, read as the reverse complement.
CCCATGTCCATTTGTCTAAAGCTTCTACTCCAACTCCTTAATTTTTAAGTCTCTATCTTTGTCTCTATGTTCATAAGACTTTACCAATTCCTCTAATTGTTTGATTATGTCCAATACTTCCTGTATCTCTTTCTTGACATTCCTCTCTTCAATAAATTTTTTTTCATCCTTCTCCAAAAACTAATCATCATCACCCACAACATAATCACAATCCTCATTGATAGGGCTTTGTGGGGTTCTCTTTCCTTTTTGGCAAAAAAAACATCCGTTGAATTAGATCTATAAGTAGTTGAGATATACCATTTCCTTTTAATTGGTGTATGAACATTCCTAGGAACATTTTCCTTCAATTTTGGATATGTTTGTACTATCACAATATTTTCCTTCTCCTTCTTAACTGATTGGTAACCGATGAACATACTATATGTTTAGCATTTGATTCCTTATTTTGTGTTTCATTTTGGTGAACATACCCTATGCTACATATTGCATTTCATATTGATGTATAAGTTTTATGTTTAACATATATATATATAAATAAATAAATATATCTATATATATGTATATATATGTGTCTATATATATATATATGTGTGTGTGTGTGTGTATATATATATATATACACACATACACATAAATACATACATACATACATACATATATATATACACACACACACATACATATATATATATACATATATATACATACACACACACACAAACACACACATATATGGTAAAAGAGTATTTCTACCTTTGTAATTGATTGATTAAGTTAGATAAGTGAATTAAATAGGGAAAATTGATCTTCATATATTTAGATAATGGAAAGATTTTTTTAATAGATGAACTAGACTATCTTTTCTTGTTTAATGAATACTGAGTTCATAATTATTTAATTGTTGATTTGTAATTACACTATGTAACTAGCCTCTTAGAATAATTTTTATTTCAATTATTTATCATTTATTGTGGTAAATGGTCGTTAAGTGAATTAAGTGGTTTAGTTAATGTGTGTCTTGAAATGTGGAAGTAATGTTATATTTATGTAGTATTTTGGTTTGTAATGTATTGTTTGATTTATTGCTTGTATTGAGTGTTGTGTTTGATTATTGGAAATTCAGGTGATTTTTGTAATTTTCTAAAAAGTGGGTGTTATTGTGTAAATTGCTTAAGGTCAGTTTTCAAAGGCCTAGGAAGGAGTATTTTTGTATGTATGATTTTATGATTGTTTCATTTTGGAAGTGGTTTGGTAATTCTTGAGTTGGGTGCAAGAGGGTCAATGCCTTGCATTGTGTAAGGGCTCATGTGATTAGGTTAAGTGTGCAAGATGGTAAATACCTTGCTTGATGTGTAGGGTTTACTAGTTGCAAGTAGGGGGAGTGGCTCTCAATGGGGATTGGAGCCTAAAGTGATGACTAGGACAACCCATTGAAGATTTTTCTAATTATAAGAATTTGCAAGAGGTTGAACCTTGGGAATCCATGAAAAAGCTTGTAGACATAGATATTGAAATGAAAGATACTATAACTAAAAATTCTAAGCCTAAGTAGCTTAGACCATTTTCTCTAAGTGGATATATTCTAAACATTGATAAAATTGTGGATCCTTTTGATACTATTTACACTTGGGCAGATACACTTGAAAACGTGTTTGACAGGAGTGGCCCATGGATGAACCTGAAAAAGTTTTATATGTAGTACGATTACTCTCTGGAAAGCTCAAAAAATGGTGGAAAAATCTACCAAATCATGGTAAAAGGACATCCCTTGATGAGAACACTAATTATGTCAAGCAAAAGGATATGGAAAAGTATGGTATATTTGTTGTAATATTTAAAGAATTTAGGTCATTATTGATGGATCTCTTCTGTGGTGAAACTTCAAATCAAATAACAGAAGCTAATACAATATTTCAAACTCTAAAGTTAAAGAATCTGGCCAAGTTCCACTCATACAATTTAGTCTTTGAAGCCTTTATGATAGCATCCAATAAATTACATGACCTAACCACTAAACAGTATTGTCTAAATTCATTACCTTGTGGTTTAGGAAGTTGGGTAGAAGACTACATTATAAGGAAAGAGCACAAGAGAGTAGAATAATGTACTTTTGCAGAATTAAAAGGAGTTATTGGCTACAAACATGAAAATCAATGCTTATTAGGAGCTTTGCAAGCCAATAAGGAATAATATGATTATACATGCAATTTGAAAGAATTTTGTGATTTACCACCTGCCAACTAGATTGAAAATTTCTAGTAGCTCAAACAATTTAAAAAGAAAAGCCATGAAAAGAAATGCAAATGCAGGAAATGCTATAAGAATAGGTATGAAGGAGAGCACACATTCAAAAGGAGAAAATTTGGAAATTATGGCAAGAAAATGTATAAGGCTGTTCCCTACAAAAGAAGAAGGTTTTCTAAACATCCACTACCATACTTACTAAAGAAAAGAAATAGAAAGGTCCTCATAGGATTCAAATGTTTTATTTGTAAAGGAACTCACTATGAAAAAAATTCTATAGTGAAGCTAAATCTTGGCACTAAAATTTATGCAATGTTTGAATATGAAAACCAAGATTGGGAAATAGTAAGTAGTAAAGATGTTTCCCCCAGTATGGATAATTTGTATGAATTACTAGAAATTTTTCCTGATACTAGCTACATGATGAGATTCAAAGATCTTAAGGATAGGAAAAGACATTGTGACAAATGAAGGTAATCCTCTGAATCAAAATCTCCTTCTGAAGAAGAACAGGATTATTTGGTTTCTTTTCTTAAACACACTCTAGATGATTTCAAGATTAAAATTCAAATTGAGAAATCCAATGACCCTTTTAAGACCAAAGAAACAAAGGAGGAAAGAAAAATTATTTTTAAAAAGTATTTAGCAAAACTTAAAAGTTGGAGACCAAAAAAGAACTTCAGAAACAATTGAAACAATAGAAGAAACCCAATAAAGGGTCTTCCAAAGATATCGACCATGGTTACAAAATTCTGCCATGGAAAAAGGATAAACCATATTCTTCAAAACAATGCACAAGATATGTTGATACTGACATAATTGTTGTCTCCAAAAAACTTGATCTTATTTTGGAAGACATGTCTAATCTCAGACGAACAATTAAAACTCAACACAAAGAGAGAAGAAATATTTCTACCATGGTGGGAGAAATAAAGGACATTCTTTTCAAAGAAAATAAACAGTCAGATTACCAGAATTATGAGCTTGAACCTAAAACTAAAAAACAAGAATCAAAGGAAGAAAGTAGTAGCAATAGTAGACTCATTCAACAAACCAATGAAAAATTTGCATCCCTATTATTGGAAAATAATGGAGATTATATCAAAATTAACTTTTGTTTCCCAGGATTCAAGAAGATTCATATGGATGCCTTTGTTGATACAGAATCTTCAAGGTCACTAGCTAAGACAAATGCTATACCTTCAAAATTCTGGAAGCCTAGACCAGATTTACTGCATAGTTGTCATTAATGGAGAAAGGATTCACATGGGAAGATATGCACAGGATGTACATGTAGAAATTATGTGTAAGGTATTTGTAACTGATTTCATTGAGTACAATGATTTAAAAGATGATGTTATGTTAGTTTTTTTGTTTCTCACTAAATATGAACCACTTCACTTTTGAAAACATAAAATATCTCTTAGATATAAAGATGATCGGGTAGAAATACCTACACTTAAGATAGTCAATCATAAGTTTGAAAATAGTGGGAAAGGAGAGAGAAAAGAATTGGTAAAAGAACTAATAGAATCATATGTAGAAATTTTTTATGAAATTAAGAATAGATTTGAAATAGATTGTTGTAGTATGAATCCATTATAGTTTTGGTCATAAGATCATGAAGAATGTGAAATTTAGATAAAACTAGAGTGTATGTCAGTTATCCCACATGAACCAACATATCTGATGAGTCCCTTAGAAGTAAAGGAAGTGGACGAGCACTTGAATGAACTTCTTGAAGGAAATTTTATTAGACCCAACAAAAGCCCATTTTCATGCCCAACATTTTTGGTAAACAAAAGAGCTAAACAACAAAGAGGTAAGAAACAATTGTGTATCAATTATAAGCCTCTCAACGATATCATTCTTCCATTCAACTATCTAATTCCATTTAGTTCAAATTTCATCAAAAGAGATGAAAATAAGAAAGTCTTTTCTAAGTTTGACTGCAAGTTAGGATTTTAACAAATCAAAGTCAAAGAATTAGATAGATACAAAACTACTTTTTTAGTCCCTCAAGGATTGTATGAATGGAATGTTATGCCATGTAGTCTCTACATAGCACAAGATTATTTCTAGTGAAGAATGGACCAGGCATTAAAAAATTTAAAGGAATTTTGTGTAGTTTATATTGATGATATTCTTGTCTTTCCTGACTTAGAAACTGGTCATTTGTAGCACCTAGATGAGCTTTATACAACTATCAGAAAACATGGGATTTGTTTGTCTACAAAGAAAATGGTAATTGGGCAATCACAGGTAGATTTCCTTGGTCTTCATTTAAATAAAGGTAAAACTCAAGTACAACCTCACATCCTTCAGCGTATTCAAGAATTCCCAAACATATTAGAAGATAAAAAGAAAATCCAAAGGATCATTGGATTTCTAAACTATGTGTCACCCTAAGGATTAGCCAAAGATAGGAAAGCTATTTAGGAGCACCTAAAAGAAGGGAGAAAAGAAGGATGCTCTTTAAAGGATACAAAATTTTTCCAGAGGATGAAATCCAAGTGTCAAAATTTTCCTTCTCTCCAAATTCCAACCCCAGATTCACCACTATTCTTATATACCGATGCTTCTGACACAACATGGTATGCTTTCCTTATACATGAAGAAGATGGGAAAAGGTGTATTTGCGGCTATAGGTCTGGAAAATTCACTGATATTGAAACCAAATACCATATATATGAAAAAGAGATACTAGTAGTAAAGAAAGGTATGGAAAAAGTCAAAATATTCCTCAAGCCAATCAAATTTATGGTCTGCATAGATTGTCAAGTAATGAGGAGTTTCCTAAAGAAGAATCCTAATAAAGACATTGCTCGGGGAAGGGTAGCCAGATGGTATTTTGAGTTTCTTAGTTATAATTTTGATATAGAATGGATCAAAGGAGAAAATAATCCATTAGCAGATGCTTTAACATGGGAACTTGTAGGATCCATATATTTTGGAATTGATTTTAAAGACCCTACCTTTTAAAGAATTGATAGAACTCTAATGTTTTTCCATGAAGATGATGAAGGATTAGAGGATGAAGACAACAAAAATATTTTTTCGTACTTGCTAGAACATATAGTTGAAAGACTATTAGAGTCATATTTTCTAAATAAATGGCTCAGGGAACTAAGTAAAACAATCCAATATGACCATGGACAAGGAATAGTTGATTCTGATGAAGAAAAAAATATCTAGCACTTATGGAATTACAAGATGCACCAATAAGACACTGGTGTAGCAGATATGGTTGCATCCATGTAAAGATCCAGGGATTTTTTGGAATGAATTGGTCCAAGAAAAGCAAGATGAATCTGCTTAAATGTCTTAAGTATGGTTTCATAAGGAGAATCACTTTCCATCAAGATTATTTTGAAGAATACATAGATTTACTTGGTTTAAGGTTTAATGAAGATATGAAAGAATTCTTGGAATACATTCATCCATTGTTATGGAGAAAAATGATTCAATGTATGGACCAATATTTGACACATTATCCTTCCATTGGCTATGATTTCCCAAAAATTCAGTTATATCCATATAAGCCAAGTGGTATCTAGAGGTCAGAATTGAAGACTTGGAGATAAAGCTCAAACCTACAACAATGGCTAGAAGGATCAAAATGGATCAATCATATTCCCAAGATTATGTAGTCCAAAGAGATTACGTATTCAATTCCTTTACACAAGACTAGGAATTGGCCTTTGCACCTTTGTCAACAAAATTAATGGATCCAATATAACTCCCATGGAGCTCCCACATGGGCTTGTTTGTGTCATGATGTCACTGACGTTAAGATGTGACAATAGGACACAACCCTATTTGAAAAGAAAATTCCTTGTAGCCACTTACAGGTGTTAAGCGGGCCCTTCTCACTTATTGGTGTCCAAAAAGTGATTGTAACTTTATTCTCCACTATGTTAGTGTTTATGAAAAACTACCTAATAGTTGTCTACTTGATAGTGCGGTAGGTGGTGGGACGCATGTCATTCTCATATGGATGGATTCCAAATTTATTGTAAAATTCCTTGAGGTTATAAGCTTCATCCCTTCTATAAATTGTTGGGATGCCTCATTATTGGTATCAGAAGTTCAAGATTGGAGTCTAGAATCCATATTTAGGATCCATGTTCTACATATTAGATGTATGCTCTCTCCTGCACCTCGAGATATCTAGATGATAAGAAATCTATATACAATCAATATGTATTTTTCAGTAAAATATTTTAATAAAATCAAGAATGTTAATGTTTCCACAAATTAGTATAAGAGTCGGTTGTGCTTAAATGCCAGAAGATAATTTTCCTCTTGATATCCAACTTGGATCTAGATCTGATGCTTCATGTTCTGATTTTTTCAACTCTAAAGAGTTTATCATCCCTAAGATTTGTTGCATTTGTACTCTATTTATCGTCATTCTCATTGCTATAATCCTATATATAATACATAAGTGAAATTGTTAATGCATTCTAGTCTAGAAACGAAACTTCGCTGGTTGGAAATGATGTTGAAATCTACAAAGTAGATCGTGGGTAGCTATGGACCTATAGTAATGCCATAAATCCTATTTTGAAACTGAAGGAGAGGTGTGGAAGGGTGAGCAGTAAGTCAGAAAATGTAGCAGAAAAAGGATCAAAACACACAAGTAAGTTCTAATCTTCCTGCAATGGCTAATCAAGGATCAATGAATGCAAGTAGCTCTCTCTCTCTCTTCTATCATACATAATTGTTTTGAAGATAAAGAGGAATATGTAGATGAAAAATGGAATTTTAAGTATCTAGATGTGAAGATATCAAATTTGTATCCTAAAAAAGGGATAATAGCTAAATCAATGCATTATGTATGACAATCAAAATTGAATCTCAAAGTGTCTGGAACTAGAATCTATCCAATCTATCTTCCATTTTTACTTCCTGACAATATCAAATGATGGAAAGAAAAATGATATTTCCATTTCCATTTCTCATATGCCGATATTATAGTTCATCCTCATGGGTATGTGCAGGATCATGATGGGCCAAAAAGTGGCAATAGGATGGGTATATATAGGGTATGTGGCTGATGACGCTTTTTTTACTCAAAATTGATGAAACGAAAAGGGTTTTTAAAGGAGATTCTTAGCTTTCTACCAATATAAATTATGCTTTATTTTGAATTTAATAAATAATTATTATTTATTTTCTATTTGAATTATGACTAAAGTCCTGATTGATAGGTTGATTGAAAAACATCTATAGTTTTCAAACAATATCACATTTTTTGAATTTGAAACATGTGTCACATTCTATGCTTCACATACTATAGGATTAAAAAAAGAAAAGTTGAATTTCATGAAGTTTTGACCAAGTTAAGGTGGTCAGACATACAATTTTTTTAGATTTTTTAAAAGTTGTAATAAAAAATTCATAATTAATTATTTACTCGGAAACAAATTACAAAAAAATATGCATCACATTGGTACATGAGTCCTCTACCTATATATAAGATATTATAAAAAAATATTATCATTTTATTGTGTTAGGGTGGTCAGACAGACACCTACTTCTTATTTTTTGCCTGAAATTTAAGTACTGGTGCATTGAAATTTCAAATTTTCACCAAATAAATTTTCTTTTCTTTTTTAAATAAACCTAGTAGTTTAGAAACTGCATTCAATTTTCTACATATTCTATTCTTACACATTTTTGAAATAATATAGATAACTTATTCAAATTTTTACATCAAGTTGCCTAACTCTGATTTTTCTGAATTTTTTGCCACTTAAGGGCCTATTTTTTCCATGATGATCCTACACATGCCCTCATTTTAACTATGATATAGGAGCAAAATATTTTGGTAGTCTTATTGATACTTGGTGTCTTCTTTGGGATCAAGTAGTCATCACCCAATTTAGAGGCATCCTTACCAAGGTTTCTAATGAATAGAAAAGAGGTGATGGTCATATCTCTGTCTGCCCAAAATTCACCATTAGTTTAGAAGATAAATGTCTACAGTCTGCTTTCTATCTGCTTTTGTAAGTTAAAGGTGGGGAACTTCAACCTAACTCTATCTTTGCTAGAATTGGTGGGAGATGTATATATAGATTATTAAACACTGTGTTTCCCCCCTCAAATTTTCCATCCAGGGTAAGTTACCGAGAAGGAAACTCGAATATCCTAGATTTTGGTCAACATATGGATCATATAGGATTTGATATTGGTTTCCCCATCATTGAGAAATTGATAAATCAACCACAACCCAAATTCCAAGAACTTCCAATGCCATCTCATAAATTGTGGTCTAGTAAACCCCAAATACAAAGTACAAGAGTCTCCAACATAAATTTTAGATCTCTTCCTGAAAGAACTCTTTTTGAACAACTTGAAGCCTCAATTAGTAGTAGACCTAGCTTGTCCAAAAGGTCATATTCTCTATCAAGAAATTTTTGAACTACTTCCAACAATCCATACATGGACTATAATCTTGAAGAAGATTTAGCATCATCCAACCATTTCCCTCTGTACAGGAAACCTTCTGTTAATCCTTATCCTTCCAGAGCTTCCTTGGCTACACTCTCTGACCTAAGCAGTAATCCTGAGCTAATGGATAGATTAGATCAACAAGTCAATAAAAAACTGGCTTTGACATCCAAAGAAGAACACTAGGACAAAAAAGGAAAATGAATTAAAATAATGAAAATGGATGAAAAAGGTTGTATGATGAAAGAAATGCTTCCTAGAGAAGGAGCTGAAAAGAAAAGTGTTTATAAAATAGAAATGAAAGGAAAAGAGCAAGAATTCATAGGATATGAACTTGGTAGGTGGAAAACCCTTGATATATTTACTGTTGTCAATTTTTACAAAAAAATTTGGGGTAGATATGAAGCTATACTTCATGTTGATCTAGAAGAAAAATAGAAAAAATCTAAAGCCTAGAGAAATTGGCTAGCCCAATGGATGATCTTAGCGCAAGACAATATTGATGATATGGCTATAGACATCAGAAGTGTTGGAAATAATTGTCTAAAAACTCAAATTGAGCTCAATAATGTATTTTATGCCCAATGTAAAATTATTTCTTATACCACAAAGATTGAGAAACACTCTTCTTCCATTATAAACAATATTTCTAGCATCAACTACCAAGTAAGTCAGGAAAAGAAAGATGTTAGGACAATGGCAACCAACTAGACTCATCAAGATAGTTATATAACATCTATCTATGATAATCAAAGTAAATTTGAAAATGCTAGAAAACAAGATGTGGAAGATCAAAAAATACTTATAGATGTTATGGCCAGAAAATTAGAAAAAATTCAGCTAGTAGCTAAGAAAATTAGAAAAACACAAGCTAGTTGATACAGTTCTGAGGAAGAAAGAGAAAGGAAAAGCAAAGCACCAAAGAAACCAAACCCAAAACAAAAAAGAATAATAGTGAAAATAAGAAAAAGGAGGGATGAAAAGGAAGAAATCATTGAAAAATATTACCCATAATTTCCACATGTACATCCTATACATATCTTCCCATATAAATCCTTTATCCATTGATGGCATAACTATGTGGAAAATCCAGTCTAGGCTTCAAAATTTTTGGAGGTATAGCATTTGTCTTAGCCAGTGACCTTGAAGATCCTCTATCAACAAAGGAATCCATAGGAATCTTCTTGAATCCTTGGAAATAAAAGTTAATTATAATATAAAGTCTCTCGTAAGTGTGAAGGAAAATTTCCCTTTAAATGTTTTAGTTGTGGAGAAATTAGTCACTATGCTGCAAAGTTTCTGGAAAGAGCTAGAAAGAATAAACAAAGATATGAGAAAGAAAGAAAAGGATAGAATATTAATAGAGCTTACTATGTTAATGAGAATGCTAGTATTTCATATGAAGATCTAGATGACAATGAATTCTTCTTCTTGGTGATTAAAGATGAACCTACTACTAATTTAGAAAGGTAGTCAAAGGAAAGTCCTCTGAAGAAGAAGGAGAAGGAGGAAAATTAAGGTAAAGTTATCTTTTCCCTATGTGCCAAATAGGAAAAGAATTTTTTGGTAGTTGATAGTGGTTGTTCACATCACATCACTAGTGACAAGAGTAAGTTTATGAAACTTAAAAAATATGATGGATGTATGGTTATGTTTGGAGATGATATTGACCTGTTAAAATATATGGGATAGGTTCAATAAGGTTTGATGGCAAGCATCATACTGACGATGTCTACTATGTTAATGGTTTAGGGAATAATCTATTGAGCATTGGTCAAATGTCCAGAAAGGGATATGATCTTGTGATTAAGGATGAGAAGTGTGGGATTTGGTAAGGATCCAAAACATTGATTTCTACAAGAAAGAAATCTGAAGGGAGTATTTATCAGCTTAAAGGTACCAATGGACAATGTTTTATCAACTATTTTGGAGGCTTTGGTTTCAATATAAATGATTGTAGGATATACCCAAAATGGAAAACATATGTAAAATATGGTAGCATAGACAAGACAATGAGTTGTTTAAAAAAATACCTCAATGAAATGTGGTCTCATGGTGATGGACATCACCATGAGACCACATTTCTTTGAGGCATTTTTTCAAACAACTCAATACCTTGTATATGCTTTTGCTTACTATTATGCTTTGATAGATTTTTCCATGCATCCATAGTTTTTTGGAAAGCATCTATTTTATACTTTTAGCCATAGTAACAATGGGACCTTGGAATGAGGTATGGTATCCATCAAAACATAAAAAGGGGGATTTTCATGAGTGTTATGGTTGCAATTTCCTTAGTAGACACATGGAAAATATGGGTGCATAGACAAGGCACAAGAACTATTTGAAAAAATGTCTCAATGAGGTATGTCCTCATGGTAAATGTCAATGTATTGACAAGGTAGTGAGAATTTTAAGAAAAAATGCCTCAAAGAGCTCACCAACTTGTCATTGCTACCTTGTAGAAAAACTAATAAAAGGACAATATGTGAAAAATATAGTCAAAGTTAGAGGTTAGATTTTAATGTAAAACAATGCATTTACACATTACTAAATTTAGGATGTTAGTTAAAATGGTATAAAATGTAAGAGGAAAGGGCACAAACATGCATTTTTTAAGATATCAATCAAACTGACTTTTTAAAGGATGTATTGCTAGTGGTTAATCACTGAGTAAAAACATTCATTCTCACAAAGGTATTCTAATCAAGTGGACCAACATCTATTATGTCAAATAATTAACACACAACCAATGGATTAATAGCAAAGTCACCTATCTATAAGCGGGGTTAGAAGGAATTTTTTTGAAATATTGAATACAAGGTAGTGAGCTATTTGAAAAAATGTCTCAAAGAAATGGGGTCTCCTGGTGATGTACATCACAATGAGACCCCATTTCTTTGAGCCATTTTTTCTTACAACTCTCACTACCTTGTCAATTCATTTGCATTAAAAATCTAGTGAGCTCACTAGCTTGTCAATGTAGTGGCAATCACAAGGTAGTGAGTTGTTTAAAAAGAAAACCTCATAGAAATGGGGTCTCTTGGTTTCACCAAGAGACCCCATTTCTTTGAGGAATTTTTCAAAAAACTCACTACCTTGTCATCACTACCACATTAACAGGCTAGTGAACTTTTCTAATTTTCAATGCGGTAGGGTTCCTTCATATGTGGGTACCTTCTAAGCCATGTTCCAATAACAACCACTAAGCTTGTAGGGTATTTGATATTTTCTCCATCTATAACTAGGGCCTCAAATTTTGTTTGGCCTCAACACAATGACACAAGTAATAATACATTCCCTCTTTATTGTCTTCATCTATAATAATTGCATAATCATGTCGTACATTGATATGTGCTACAAATTAGATGAAATTATTCAACATTAAAAATACACTACAAAGTAAGATAACAGTAGTAATTTCAAAAGTTGTGCAAGTAGATATACTACCTAGTTGAACTAGGTCTGATATGTGGTCAAAGTCAACCAATGATTCCATATGCGTCAGTTCCAATTTTGTTAGATGTTGATACATGTGAAGTGGGCTAAGATAACTTAACCACCATTATCAACCCACTCCTTTGATTCATACTCATTCCAAGCTTGAATTGTACATGAAGAATAAAAGCATGTCATCTTTCACATATGGATAATCCATGAATCTACATTTGAGCTAATGAAAGAGTGTAGGTCACTTGATCCTATAAGTGTACAAAAATCCTCATATAGTGCAATGTTAGTATCATCTATCAATCAAAAATATATTTGAACTGAAGACTTACCTTCGTTAACTAGACCAATCAAAGCATTACAACACTCGATGATCGATTTTGCATCTATCAACTTTAAATGGTCTTTATACTTTAACTCCTCTTGAGCTAATGCTCTTTTGATACATGATCCTGCACCATCATGTTCCCCCTTTACATTCCTAGCCTCAAAAAATTTCCACATATGCTAAACACCTATAATAACATGCATCCTACTCAATCAATAGAACATTTGAAAGTTTTTGAACTATGATGCATAGTTATCCAACCATATTATATGTTGACTATATGTTATGCCCCTCCTAACCAAATCATTGTAGAACAACTGAAAGCAACCTTGCAAAAACTTTGTAGAATGTGTATGATCATCACTAATGTAAAGTTGTACTCCCTCAATACCTTCCTATTATCCTCTATACTATTAGCTACATGAATGAATGTTATGTGCACAAATATAGAAACCTATGTGGAGTTGTAATATTGTGATTGCACCTCATATTGTGGTTGTAGAGTGTGGTTCTCTACAATTTCAACCACTAAAAAAATGCTAGCAACTATAAAGGTGTCCTTGCATAACTTTAATTACAAGTCCAGCCATCAATCTTTATGGGTATTCCTTGCATACTCATACACTATACTATCATGAAATCTAGACATAAACTGATACACTGGAATCTTTTGAATAACCAAATTGCACTTTTTTGAATCTTGATTACCATCTTTTGTATTATAGGTTACTGTTTTATACTTACTAAACTCTACTAGTTCCTTTCCAACCACATGTATTATTTCCATATGTTCACATATTGGCATGTGTTGCAAGCCACCACAATGTTGACATGTGTCATCCATGCATAGTCTCTTGTACAATATTTGGCCTTCCTCTCTTTCACATAATTTTTTGATAAAAAAGTATCTTGAAGATGTTGGTGGGGCATGTATGCTACAATCCTACAAAACATTGTTAGTATGAAAATATAAACATATAGAATGATAAAAATCAAAATGGTTAGAAAATTCAATACGTAATCTACAAAAAGTAGAGCATGTGCGATTTATCTTGACATAAAAAGGTTTAAGCATTTCAAAATATATTTGAATTTTTTTAATTTGAGGATAATCCTCTAGAAATTTATGGAAAGGTTTTGTTTGAGTCATATCCAAAAATTCTTTGGATGTGGCTCATGGTTTTAACTATTGATTCTCCTTCTTACCACTTCCCTTTCATTTGGAGACACCCTTGTGTTATTCTTCCAATAGTCTTCAATTAGTGATCTCAATGCTTCAACAATTGTTTTATCTTTTTCGTGGTAGTCTCCTCGAGGATGCCCATAATTTAGTGGAATCGGTGTCCTCAATTCTTTGGCTCCTTTAAATGGCTCTTGATAAAAAAATTCTATTAATTCTTAATTGTTAACTCATCTTTCTAATCAAACAAGATTTACTCATTTGATTACTTACTATTGTCAATGTAATCACACCTCATGTGACATTACTATATTTTGAGTATGAGGTATTACCCACACTCTCATATGCATCCATTATATTCTTCACAATATGATTTTCACTTGAAGCATCCAATATTCTCAACCCAAGAATCTTCATGATAGACCTATAATTTATACTTTGCATCATTTCAATAAATAGTTGACATCTTGAGGTATCATTTATATTTTCAAAGAAAATATTAAAATCATATGAGCATATTTTCTATAATTGTGTTGTGGAATATTACCTTCCATTGGCTACAAAATATTCTCATCAATATTAATCAAAAACTTTGGCTTTCCATAAAAAAATCTAGATGGTTTTCTCAAAGGTAAATTCATATCAACATTAGGAATTTCATCAATATTTAAATGAGATGGGCTAGATGGTGTACCTTGGATCAAGGATGGAATAAATGAAATACCTTGAGGTTGAGATGGGAATGATGGCATACCTCCTTCCTAAAATACGAGTGATGATGTACTCTCAACTTGAGATGTGATAAATGGTGTCCCTCCATATTCACTTGCAGTAGATGGTGTCCCTCCCTCCATATTCACTTGCGGTAGATGGTGTCCCTCCATATTAACTTGTGGTAGAGTGTCTATCTCCAACTACGGTATTCAAATCTATCTTAGAACAATGATTTTTCATTCATTCCATTTGTGCCGCCAATTCCATTTCTCTTCTTGATGGTTGAGGTTCCTCTTCAATTGGCATCTTTTGTCAATCATTTCCAATTTCTTCTTCTCATGATGTTCCCTCAATTGGCATACCTCCTTCCTAAAATATGAGTGATGATGTATTCTCAACTTGAGATGTGACAGATGGTGTCCCTCCATATTCACTTGCAGTAGATGGTCTCCCTCCCTCCATATTCACTTGCGGTAGATGGTGTCCCTCCATATTAACTTGTGGTAGAGTGTGTGTCTCCAACTACGATATTCAAATATATCTTAGCACAATGATTTTGCATTCATTCCATTTGTGCTGCCAATTCCATTTCTCTTCTTGATGGTTGAGGTTCCTCTTCAATTGGCATCTTTTGTCAATCATTTCCAATTTCTTCTTCTCATGATGTTCCCTCAATTGGCATACCTCCTTCCTAAAATATGAGTGATGATGTACTCTCAACTTGAGATGTGATAGATGGTTTCCCTCCATATTCACTTGTAGTAGATGGTGTCCCTCCCTCCATATTCACTTGCAGTAGATGGTGTCCCTCCATATTAACTTGTGGTAGAGTGTGTGTCTCCAACTACGGTATTCAAATCTATCTTAGCACAATGATTTTGCATTCATTCTATTTGTGCCACCAATTCCATTTCTCTTCTTGATGGTTGAGGTTCCTCTTCAATTTTCATATTTTTTCAATCATTTCCAATTTCTTCTTCTCATGATGTTCCCTCATCCATGTTGATTTCTTTGCATTCTTAGCTTCTATCTCTTCATGTGTTGGTTTAATCCTTGATTGTCTCCTTGGCATGATTGATAATTTTATCTATACCATGATAAAGAGAAAAATATTAATTACTAGAAACTAAATCCATATAAATAAATTAAATATATTTCCCTCAAACCTTCATACAAAATACTTACAATCATCTTGTAGAAGAGTATTTCTAACATAGACAAAGCTAAAATGAATTTTTTGATGGAATTCCTTAAAGAAATGTGGTCTTGTGGAATTCTATGATTGCAAGATAGGAAGAAAATTGAAGCATGGAAAATGCATTTTAATTGTTTGAAAAAAAAATTTCGTAGACATGTATGCAAAATGTGGTAGCATAGACAAGCTAGTGAGCTCACTAGCTTGTAAATGCAACAAGGTAGTGGGTTGTTTGAAAACAATCTTCATAGAAATGGGATCTCACGGTGATAAAAATTCCTCATAGAAATGGGGTCTCACAGTGATGTACATCACCATGAGACCCCATTTCTATGAGGATTTTTTCAAATAGTCCACTACCTTTTCAATGCTACCACATTGGCAAGCTAGTGATCTTACTAGCTTTTCAAAGCTCACATGAATTTTTTGATGGAATGGCTTAAAGAAATATGGTCTCATGGAATGTCATGATTGCAAGGTAGGCACAAAATGGAAGCATGGACAAGGCATGCAAAATTTTTGAATTTTTTTTTGGGTAGAAATCTATGAAAAATTTTGTAGCATAGACAAGCTAGCGAGCTCACTAGCTTGTCAATGTGGTAGCATTGACAAGCTAGTGGGCTATTTGAAAAAATGCCTCATAGAAATGTGGATATCACCATGAGACCCCATTTCTATGAGGATTTTTTTCAAACATCCCACTAGCTTTTGAATGCTACCACATTGATAAGCTAGTGAGCTCATTAGCTTGTCTATGTAGTAGAATTGACAAGGTAGTGGGTTGTTTGAAAAAATGCCTCATTTCTATAAGGCATTTTTTCAAACAACCCGCTACCTTTTCTACCACATTGACAAGCTAGTGAGCTCACTAGCTTGTCAAAGCTCACATGAATTTTTTTATGGAATTCCATGATTGCAAGATAGGCACAAAATGGAAGAATGGATAAGGCATGTAAATTTCTTGAAAAAATGTTTTGGTAGACATTTATGTAAAATGTGGTAGCATAGACAAGCTATTGAGCATACTAGAGTATCAATGTGGTAACATTTACAAGGTAGTGGGTTGTTTAAAAAAATGCCTCATATAAATGGGGTATCACGATGATGCAAGGTAGTGGGAAGTTTGAAAAAATGCCTCTCATGGTGGTTTACATCATGAGACCCCATTTCTATGAGGGATTTTTTCAAACAAACCACTACCTTATCGATGGTACAACATTGAAAAACTAGGGAGGTCACTAGATTTTCAATATGGTAGCATCGATAAGGTAGTTGGTTGTTTGAAAAAAATGTCCAATCACGATGAGACCCCATTTCTATTAGGCATTTTTCCAAACAATCTACTACCTTGTCAATGCTACTGCATGGACAAGCTAGTGAGCTAGTGAGCTCACTACCTTGTAATGCGAACCTTAGAATGGGGTATGAGATATATCAAAACATGAAGATGTGGTCTCATGAAATTCCATGATCACAAGATAAGCACAAAATGTATTTTTTAAAAGACATTAAAAACTTCCAAGAAGATACAATTGGCTTGAGTATAAATCCAAATTCCACAAATTTTATCTTGGCATCCTACCTTTGGAACAAGGTATCCAAGAATCAATCAAATCATTGAAAGAAAGAAGGATTGTTTGAAAAAATGTTTTGGTAGACATATATGGAAAATTTGGTAGCATGGACAAGGAAATTAGTTGTTTGAAAAAATTCCTCAAAGAAATGTGGTCTCATGGTGATGCGTATCACCATGAAACCACATTTATTTGAGGTATTTTTTTTCAAACAGTTGATTTCCTTCTCTATGTTGTTTGATAAAATGCTTTGGTAGACATGCATGAAAAATTTGGTAGCATAGAAAAGGTAATCAACTGTTTGAAAATATGCCTCAAAGAAATGTGGTCTCATGGTGATGTGCATCACCATGAGGCCATATTTATTTGAGGATTTTTCTCAAACAGTTGATTTCCTTGTCTATGATGTTTAATAAAATACTTTAGTAGTGTAGAGGAGGTGGACCAACTACTCAAGACTCTAGATCATGAGAGGGTCTAGAATAATCAGATACCCTAATCTACCTCACACTAAGGATTGTTTAAGGAAAGCTTAATGTTTGAAAAGGGGTGAAAAAAGACAATTGATCTATCACTTTCATTTTATCAAATCAAGCATTTAGGAAACCAGATGAGTGAATTCCTAAGTCTAGACTACAACCTAGGACGCTCTCTTTCAAAGGACTGCAATGTAGAAGATGAACGTTAGTGCACCACACTGGTGTCTCAGTCAGGCACTAGCATCCATATGGACATAGAGTATAGAGTGTAGTCTAGACTTAACAAAAAATTCAGTAGCAACCTGATAAGAGTAGTTTTATGTGATAAAAAAAAACATAAAAGAGCTAAACTACTGAAATAACAAGAAGAATACTTTAACTTAATAAATGATAGTTAATGAAAACAAAGGTGGTGAAAATCAAACTTATATTCGGTCCTACCTCCTGTAAGCTCCACATGAATGAACACCTACACACAACAAAATGGGGAAAAATTTTGGGGTTATTTTGGGGCTTTCCATAGTAAAACCCCCTATTTCAGTGTTCCCAGCTCCATGAATAGCCAGAATAGCCACAATAGAGAGAATGTGTTAAAGTAAGTATTGAGATCAAGAAATGCTAAGCAATGATAACAACAATATGCTACATAAATCTGACTAGGAAGCTAAGTAAAATGGATATCACCTCCTCGAAAAGATGCCCTCAAGAATGTGAAGGGAGATTCAAGCTTGCAAACTTGTAGATACCAATGTTTCTACAACAACATGAAGAGGAAAACTAGCTGAGTGTAGACTTGGAGCTTTGAAAATGGTGAAAGATTTATGAAATGAAGTGTGTAGAGGCTAGTGTGATCAAGTGAAGTTCAAGAAGATGAATTAAATAAACAAGAAGATTTTTTAAAGGTGAATAGGATCCCAAAAGATCCGTTTGAGGTTAGTAAAGGGTGTAGGGGATTTATGCTTCATTTCTAATGGAGAAGTATAATGCCTCTATAGAAAGGTGGGAATCATGTCAGGATGACAACACCCCATGCAGATGTTCACATGCCATGCTAGCATCCTCGATAAAATTTTCCCCACCAACATGATAGACAATGACCAAGTAGGTGGAAATTAAATGGATGAGGTGGAATATAATCATTAGGTTTAATTACTCTAAGGTAAAGGGGTCTAAGTGGGGAATTTGCAAGGGGTACAATTTCACTTTAGTACACTTTTACCTCACTTTAGCAAGAATATGTGCTACCAAATGTGAGGTAAAGTAGATCGAAAGAGTTCAAAGAAAGCATATCTGAACCTTCAAGGAAGAAGACTACAATCTGACACACTTGAATGCTCAAGAAGAGGAGATGGCTCCATAGGTACTCAGTCCCAAGGGGAGTTAAACAAAATGCTCTGTAGGTCTACATACTTATGGGAGGTTAACAAAGATATCCCATATAATGTAAGCACTTCATAGGTCTTCGAACTTGCAAAGGAGGCACCACCAAGTGCTTGGTCTTGAAGGAAGCCAGATGTGAGAGGCTCCACAGAGTCTGATGGGGCCTTATAGGTACTCAGTCCTACAAGTTCGATTGAAAAGTAGCTTCATAGGTGCACCTTCAAAGCAACATGTTAATCCATAGACAACAAATGTTAGATATCAAAAAGTGATATAGGAAGATAGACAAACAGTAACATAGAAAGTCAACACTTGAAGGAGAAGCTTTCAAAGGGGTTGCTTATGAACCCTACAAAAGAAAACGGGTCCACACAAGGGACACTCTATTTGAAAGCGATAACATTTTTGAAAAGAGATAGAAGTTTTCACCAATGATTGTCACAAAGTAATCCTTCTAAAAGATTCCTTTCATCAAGGAATTCAAAAGAAATGATGTTCCCTTGCATAGGAAAGTTTTCAATCTTCATCATTAGAAAAATTACTCCCTTCTTGAAGGCAGGTTTTCAAATTCTAGCTTATGAATATGTGATGAAAGAATTTTTTTTCTAGGGATCCATGTTGAAGAATGCAATTTTTTGAAAATGTGGGATTTTTAGTGAGGGATTCATTGGCCACTGAATACACCTTCTAAAATTTGAAATAGTATGATAGCCCCCATTAGGATGGTGCATGATAAAATCAAAGGTGCGTGACATCTTAAGGAGAGAAAAGAAAGAATGAAAGTGATGTTGTGGCCCATAGAACATAATAAGATTTAACCATGGTAATTTTGTCGCACACACGAAGGAGAACATATAAGCATGACAACATCACAAAGAAATCAAGGAAGAGATAAAGATGAAAATAAAGGACAAACAATGCATAACGAACAAGAGATAGGGGGATATGATATTTTAGGGTCTGAGCTACTCATAAATATAAATAAATATGTAGTATAATAGTATATATGAACTGTCATCAGTCTCATACTCTATGAGACCATGTGAAGAAGGGAATGTGAAAAAAAATGAAAATAAAGAATTAGGTCAACATGGAAAGGAGTCCTAAAAGTCCCCAACACTTTGCATTGTCCCGAATTTTCAAAATACAAGGCACAAAAAAGAGAAGAATGATGTGAAAAATAAAAGAAGTTTTACGACACAAAAAAACTCTTATATCCAAGAACCTATAAGGGTGAAAAGGGTCCTCTAGGAATACATAAAACAAGCATGGGAGAACACAACACACAAACAATACTAATCTACAAATAAAGAAGAGGTGCACTCCTCTTCCTCATCAACCAAGAGGCCATCATTCTCCCAATCTAGATCATTATAAGGGAAAGGTGAATGAGCTTGCAAGGGTAGGACAAAAAGGGGGTAACCTTTGACTCTCCTACAAAAAGAGCCAAGGAAGAAGGCCCCTTGAGCTCTTCTTCACTTAGTTCATGTGATGTAAATGTTAGTGATCTTGTAAAAAAATTTAACAAAGCTGGGACATCATCTACAGAGTTGAACATGCACTTTATGAGAGTGCCATGTGTCAATTGAGCAAGCGATGAGGGAGGTACATGAGATCCACCATTGACCTCGCTGAAGGACTCAGGGATAGTGACAAACTTTTGGGACTTTTGGGTTGCTTCCATCAGTAGGATGGTACAAACCAATGTAGAACCAACTTCCAAAAGGAGGGGATCCCTTCTTCCAACTACCATTATAAATGGGATCATCCTCCAACTTTATCTTTATTGGAGAATGCAAGATCCCCATGGAAAAAAAGAAGGTGACAAGCAAGAGGAGATAACAACAACGTACACCATTGAGGTATTCAGTATATCAGTGGGATTGGCAAAAGGTGGGATGTATGGAAGGGACATCAAAAGATGAGACACAACCATAGGAGTAATGAACACTTGCACCCTTTTAGGTGAGGATCATTAATGCTCACAGGGGGAGTCAAAAGCATGATTAAGATGGACAGAACTAAAATAGAAAGTGAATAAGAGGAGGACACAATAGAGGATTACAAAGTAGGAGATGCTAGCTCCCCTTCCTCCTTTCGCATGTAAGTTTTCTCAATGTCCAAAGACTTCCTCTGGTGCTTACACTGACATGTAATGTAGTTTCTTTGGCTCTGTGAGCTAGAGGTTGCAGATTGAGGAGGAATAGAAGACTCCTATTCATTCATTGGAGTATCTATCATAGCCTTTTTTGGCAGAGGGAGGGATGCCTGGATAGGAACAAGAGGGAGAGAAGGAGGCATAGATACAACAATAGAAGGGGGAGAAAACTCAAGCGCTTTAGTAGTGGTCATCTTCCCATTCACTATCTTAGAGGTAGGAGTAGTAGGAGACCACAAAGGATGATACATAGAGGTAGCTCCACAAGTACCCTTTCCTTTACCATACAAGATGGACCGAGGCATTGTGGGCAAGACAAGAAGGTCAAACACTTGATGTTTGGCCTTCCACCAATCGGGCACCATCGGGCTTCTGAAGAGATGCATAGGAGAAAATTTTGAAGGAATTTCAATAGGGAAAGAGGTAGGGGCATGTGGAACTAAAAAGGAAGAAGATGACCCTTGAGTGGACTTATCCTCCATTTTTCAAGCGGTAGAGGAAGCCTTATGGTACACTATCATAGAAGCTTTAACTAAAATGGCATAGAGAGGAGGGTAGGTCACTTTTGGTACTATGCCCCTATTCTTTTACTTCACATAAGTTTGATACAATACTCCTATCCTTGAATGGAGTGGACCAACAAGGGCAAGCCAAAAGTGATCAAGTGAGTAGCCTCTATGTGTCATCATCGACTTGTAATCGATGTCATATAATACATGCACAAAACACTCATAAGATAACTTTAAGCACTTGCGGATCACCGTGGGGACTATGTTCATGGAAACTAGCTAGGGAATGCCTAGTTTCACTTTGAACAACTCAGACCATGGGATAATGTCAAAGAGAGTGTTCATAATCTTGGGCCCAACCAAGAGTGATAGGGTGATAGAACCAATGGGAGGAATGGAAAGCCCATCATGTGTACATATGGTGCTTTTAGACTCATCATATCCATCCTTATGTAAGAAGTTTATTAACATGATATCCTCTATGATAAAATTAACTTGACATGTAGGGTCAATGAGAATGCCAGTTACAGTATTCCCATTAATACATGTGGGAATGTACAAAGGAGACAATTCTCTATTAGCACTCATCAAAAAATCCTACAAGGTAAATGCTATATTGGGAAACCCACTTGCAAGATACATAGATGGGATGGGAACATGTATAAAGGAAGCCATCTATTATGTACACTATAGAGGACTCTCTCAAAAACCCCCAAAGGTTTCACAATCAAGCACTAACCTACCCAATGTTTTGTTCTGCAATGCTTAGGGATTCTTCTTAACTACAACACTACAGGTCATAGGTTGGGTTGCAAGGCTAGGTACCCAGCAACTCACACACCCAAGACACTCCTATAATATGAGAGAATAGTCTTTCAACACTACCAAACGGAACCATAACTGTTCAGGTCAAGTTCACCAAAATGTAGAGGAGGGGGACCAATTGCTCAAGACCCCAGGTCACGGGAGGGTCTAGAACAATTAGTTTCCTTGATCTACTTCACACTAATGAATTTTTAAGGTAATTTTAATGTTTGAAAAGGGGTAAAAAGGAAGGACAACTGATCTATCACTATCCTTTTATCAACTTGAGAGTTTAGGAAACCAAGTGAGTGAATTCCCTAAATTCCTAAGTCTGAACTGTAACCTAGGAAACTCTCTACCTAAGGACTCCAATGTAGAATAAAAATTTCAGCACACCAAACTAGCATCCCAATTGGGAATTAGCATTCATATAGACAAATAATATGGAATATAGTCTAGACTTAATAGAAAACTCACTAACTACATGATAAGAGTAGTTTGATGTGATAATGGAAAACATAAAAGAGCTGAAATACTAAAATAACAAGAAGAATAATTTAACTTAATAGATGAAACTTGATGTAAATGAAGGTGGTGAGAATCAAACTTATATTTGGTCAAGCCTCCCACAAGCTCTACATGAAAAAATTCCTACACACAACAGAACGTGGAAAAATGTTGGGGTTGTTTTGGGGTTTTTCATAGTCAAACCTCTATTTCAGTTTTCCCACCTCTACCAATAGGAAAAATAGACACAATAGATAGAATTTGATAAAGAAATTATTGAAAGGAAGAAATTACAAGATATTATAACAACAATATTCTATGTAAATCAAATGACGATGCTAAGTAAAATGGATATCACCTCCCCAACAAGATGCCCTCAAGCACATGAAGGGAGATGAAAGCTCAAAATCTAGTAGATACCAACATTTCTACAACAACGTGAGGAGAAAAAATAACAAATTTTTGACTTGGGGCTTCAAAGATGGTGGAAGATCTATGAAATGAAGTTTGGAGAGGCTAGTGTGATAAAGTAAAGTTCAATAGGATGAATTGAATGAGGAAGATGTTTTGAAGGTGAATAGGAGCCCAAAAGAGCCATTTGAGGTTGGTGAAGGGTGTAGGTTTGTTACACTTCATCGCCAATGGAGAAGCTTAATGCCTCTAAAGATTCTAGAGGTGGGAATCCTATCAAGATGGTAGCATGTCACATAGATTTTTGCACCCATGTTAGCGTCCTCGATGAAAATTCCCCTATTGACACTATAGATAATTGACAAGTGGGTTGAAAATAGATGGATGATGTGGAATACCATCGTCAAGTTTAATTCTTCTAAGGTAAAGGTGTGTAAGTGGGGAATTTGCAAGGGGTTAAAATTCACTCCATTATATGTAGACATGCATGAAAAATTTGGTAGCATAGACAAAGCATGATAAAGAAACATAATAGAATTAAGGAAAATATAAAGAAAATGTGTAAAGAATTCACATACCTAATAAACAGAGATTTGAATGGAGGAGCTATACCCAATTACGTAGTCTTTGTTTCTTCTTACATCAAACCCCTCAACAATTTGAGTTTTTCACAAGCTTGTTTCATTTTCAACATTCAATTGTATATCACTCTTGAATAGAATTACTAACAACAATACAAATAACAAATGTATAATATTAAATTCCTACAATTCAATCATAATTAACATTGTAACACTACAAAAATTGAAACTTGAATTGATATATATCAAATTCAATGTAAAAACTCTATTATTTCCTCCTTCCTGAGTTGGAAAACCATAAAAAGGTGGTGGAAAGTTCATGTAAAGGTGGTAGAATGTAAAAACATTGCATGTACAATTCCCAACAACACCAAAAGGCTTCTTTTTGTTGGAACACATGCATAACCAGGAGAATAATAGAGTTGTTGTGCCTAGATTATGGGTGTGGTAACTTCTTTACCATTTTTAGAGAAAACCAAAACATGTTGATGTTATAACACGACCACATTTTTTCTTGCTATAAAAAACTGCTATATCTCCACTTCTTCAAAATGTACTCACATTATGAAAATTTTGATTTTCTAAAGGTTTCCTCTCTCTCTTGAGCCATCCATCCCTCATTAGCCATCTAGGTTTATCACTTAACCCTAAACCCTATCCCTCAAGCATCAACCCTAGAAAATATTCCTTAAACCCTAATCCCTCAATCCTATACCCTTAAACCCTTAATACCTTGACCCTTAAACCCTAAACTATAATCTCTCTCTCTATCTCTCTCTCCCTCTATCTCTCTCACACTCCCTCTCTCTCCCACTCCCTCTATATCTCTCTAGTCTCTCCCTCCCACCCCCTCTCCCTCCCTCACTCCCTCTATCTCTCTCTCATCCCTCTCTCTCCCACTCCCTCTCTCCCACTTCCTCTCTCTCAACTCTCTCTCCCACCCCCTCTATCTCTATCAAGTATCTCCCTAAAGCACCCAAACTACATAACTAGATAGCTCTCTCTCTCTCTCTCTCTCTCTCTCTCTCTCTCTCTCTCTCTCTCTCTCTCTCTCTATACATCACACTCCCTCTCTCCCAACTATCCCTCCTACCCTACCTAGATAAGTCCCTCTCACTCCAACCACCTCTCTCTGACTCCCTCTCTCTCTCCCTCTCTCTTAGGTCTCTCCCTCCCACCCTCTCTCTCTCTCAACCCTAATCCCTCAACCATCAACCCTTAAACCCTAAACCCTCAACCCCTATACACTTTACCCTATACATTGGACCATCAACTCTAATCCCTCAACCCTATACCCTCAACCCTCTACCCTCAACCCAATACCCTAAACCCTCAACCTTATACCCTCAATTATCAATCCTCTACCCTATACATTAGATCCTAAAATCTCATCTATATTTATCCTTCCCTCCTCTTCTATCCTTCTCTCTATCTCACTTCTCCCTCCATATCTCCCTCCCTCTCTACCCTAATCCCTTAACACTATACCCTCAACCCTTAAAACCTTAAACTCTCAACCCTCAACTCTTAATCCCTAAACCATTAAACCCTCTACCCTCTACTATCTTGACCCAATACCCTAAAACCTCAACCATATATTTCCTCAACCATCAACCCTACACCCTACACATTGGAACCTCAACACTCATCTCTCTCTCTCTCCTTCCCTACTCTTATCTCTTTCTCTCTATCTCACTTCTCCCTTCATTTCTCCCTCCCTCTCCACCCTTAACCCTCTACCCTCTACCCTCTACTCTCAACCCTCAACACAATACCCTAAACCCTCAATCATAATCCCTCAAACCTAAGTCCTTAACCCTTAAAACCTTAAGACCTCTACCCTAAACCCTAAACCCTCAACCCTTAATCCCTCAACCCTAATCCATCAAAACTCAACCCTTAAACCATAAACCCTCAATCCTTATCCCTCAACCCTAATCCCTCAACCCTAGAATCCCTCAACCCTTAAACCCTAAACCCTCAACCCTTATACCCTCTACCCTATACATTAGACCTTCAACCCTAATCCCTCAATCCTATACCTCAACCCTCTACCCTCAATCGAATACCCTAAACCCTTAACCCTATACCCTAAACCATATACCCTCAATTCTCAACCCTCTACCCTATACATTGGATCCTCAACCATCATCTATATTTCTCCCTCCCTTCTTTTCTCTCATTATCTCTATCTCACTTATCCTTCTATTTCTCCCTCCCTCAATCCCTCCCTCTCTAACGTAATCCCTGAACCCTATACCATCAACCCTTAAACCCTAAACACTTAAACCCTCTACCCTCTATCCTCTACCCTCTACCCTCAACCCAATACCCTAAACCATCAACCATAAACCATCAACCGTCAACCCTTAACCGTTAAAACCTTAGACCCTTAAAATCTCTACTCTAAACTCATAACCCTCAAACCTTAAACCCTTAAAAAATCAACCCTCAACCCTCAATTATCAACCCTCAACTGTATACATTGGATCCTCAACCATAAGCCCACAACCCTATACCATAAAAACTATATAACCAACTCTATACCATCAACCCTCATCCTTCAACCCTTAAACCCTAAACCTTTAACACCTCAACCCTTAAATTCTTAAACCCTCAACCCTCTACCCTATACATTAAATCCTATAACCTATACACTGGAGTCTCAACCCTAATCCCTCAAACCTATACCCTCAACCCATATCCCTATCTCTCTCTATTTATATATCTCACCTCTTTATCCCTCTTTGTTGTAGGAATGAAGAAAGGTATGAAAGTGTTGTCATTGATGTCAAGTGGTCAAATAGTTATCTACTAGTTATTGTTGGTTGTATATGTTGAGGATATTGAGAAAATTATATTAAAGGAATTTTACAGGTATTCAGTTTTTGCTCTGATATTTTCCCCTATGCTTGTGTGGTTCAAATGCGTTGGTCAAGGTTGTTGAAGGTTCCTATATCTAGATGTTTGGTTGTTGGTTCATTGTGAAGCTTGAGTTGTGTTCACCAATTGTGAACTATATTTTTTTGTGTTTTGGTTGAGGTCAAGGAGAAAAGTGGCTGGTCTAGATCTCTCCTTGATGAAGTCTTTTGACTTGTGATTATAGAGTTAAGATGATCTGATTGCATTGAAGATATTTTGGGTTTTGGAAGTTTGGAGCTTAATTTTTCTATGTGTTTTACACTGGTTTGGTCGATCGTGTGTTAAGCACTATCTTCAAAATTAATGAAGCATGTGTTTGGGTTGCCCTCATTCTAATTCCACCCTAGGATGTTTGGAACTGACCTAATTGAGTTTGAAGTTGGATGGCTGAATTTGTATCTTTTTCAAGGTTGGAGATAGTATAAATATAGGATGAGCTAGTAATGAAAAATGATACTACAGAAAAGAAGAAATATAAGTGAAAAAGAATGCGAAAATTTGATGTTATTCAGAAAGTGTGTGTGAGTTGTGTGTGGCAGATCAGTGTGAAGCTTAATGTTGAGTTACTGGATGCAGTGAGTAGAAGGTGAACTCTATCATTCATGCAAGTTGATCAAGTGACTGTGATGGAATCCTTTGTTGCGTTGAGATTATAGTCTCTTTATATCAAGTCCTCTTTGTATCCTTTGTATCTCTGTGAAAATGAGCCCTCTAAGTTATAGCCTTGTGGATACTGAGTCTGGACAGTGACTCCTTGTTTCAGGCAGTGAACCCTTTTATAATCAGTTGTGATATTCTCTATAGTGTGAGTTAATCCTCACCGTGATTTTTCCCTCATTGGGTATTCCAAATAAATCTAGTATTATTTTGTTTATGTGTTGGATTTGAGTTTCTGCATTGGCACGATGATTAATCATTAAAGTAGTTTTTAGTATTAGTTATGGCGAATGAATTAAGGGTTAATCTATGACAACTGATTCACCCCCTTCTAAGTTTTCTTATTCAACAATTGGTATTAGAGCTTGGTTCCTTGGTGAAGAGCATAACCACTTGAGGAAGGTCCAGGATGGCTATAAAAATGGTCTTTGATTATTCGAGGTTTGATGGAACTAATTATGGTATTTGGAAAGTATTAATGGAATAATATCTGGAGTATTACAGATATGATGTGGAGAAAGCTTAAAAGAATCCTTGCACTCCTCCAACTAATGGTTTGAGTACACCTAAAGAAATCAGAGCACATGAAGTGAATAATAAGGCGAAGTTTATCTTGAAGAATAGTTTGGTAAATTCTAAGTTGATTAAGGTTAAGAATTTGAAGACAACTAAGGAAGGCTAGGATGATTTGGAAAGAGTGCATGGTGGTGATGAAAGAGTTAAAGAGAGAAAATTATAGAATTTAAAAACATAGTTTGATCTTATACATATGTTTGTAGATAAAAATGTTAACGCTTATGTGGAGTGAATGGATGAAGTAGTGGGAAATGAGATCACTTGGCACTACTATAGATGAAACAAATATTGTAAATAAGATTCTTATAACTCTTCCTGATGCTTACAGTGAGAAGGTGGGTGCTATTGAGCAAACTATAGATTATAAGACTTGTAAGTTAAGGATCTACTATTAGGATTTTTGGCATCTTATGAGATGAGGAAGTTGAGTTTGAGAAATAGAAACACATTAGAAACTACTTTTAAAGCTACAAAAGTTGAATATTTGGATGAAGAAAATTTTGATATAATAAAATCTAACTTTGTAAGAAGAATGAGAAAAGGTTCTAAGAAGTATAAAGGTAAGTTTCCCTTTAAATTCTTTAGTTGTGGAGAAATAGGTCATGATGTTGCAAAGTGTCCAGAAAGAGCTAAAAGAAATGAACAAATATATGAGAAAGAAAATAAATGATAGAAGATTAATTGAGCTTACTATGTGAATGATAATGCTAGTATTTCATATGAATATTCAAAATATGAAAATCTAGATGAAAAGGAATGCTTGTTCTTGGTGATTAAGGATGAACCTACTTCTACTAATTCAGAAAAACAAGTGAATGAAATCCCTTCAGAGAAGGAGAAGGATAAATATGAAGGTACGAATATCTCTGCCCTACATGCTAAACAAGAAAATAATTTTTGGGTAGTTGATAGTGGTTGCTCACATCACATGACTAGTGACAAAAGTAAGTTTGTTAAGCTTGAGAAATATGATGGAGGCTTGGTTATGTTTTGACATGATACTAGTGCTAAAATATGTTGGATAGGTTCAATAAGTTTTGATTTTAAGCATCATACTAATGATGTATCCTATGTTAAGGGTTTAAGGAAGAATTTGTTGAATGTTGGTCAGATGTGAAAAAAGGATACGATCTTGTGTTTAAGGATGAGAAATGTGAGATTTGAAAAGGATTCAGAACATTGATTGCTATAGGAAATAAATTTGAAGGGAATATTTATCAACTTAAGGGTGTTGATGGATGATGCTTTATGACTCAGATAAATGACTGTTGGTTATGGAATAGGAGAATGTTTCACATGAATTTTGATAACTTGGAAAGTATTAGTGTTGTTCAAGATATGAGATATTTACCAAGAATTACAAATCTTGTTAATGCTATTTGTAGGAATTGTCATTTTTGGAAGCAAACAAGAAATCAATACAGATCAAAAGAACAATCTACTACTCGATTACTAAATTTAGTTCATACATATCTCTATGGTCCTATGAGAGTGCAAAGTCTACTTGGTGAAAGGCACATTATTATTTTAATTTATGATTATTCTAAATATACATGGCTAACATTTCTTAGAGAGAAATCATATGCATTAGATAGATTCAAGGAATTCAAGGATATGGTTGAAGATGAAGTGAATTTGAAGATAAAATTATTAAGATCTGATAAAGGTGGAGAATTCACCTCCTATGAGTTCAATATGTTTTGTGAAATGCATGGAATAAAGAGATAGTTATATACTTCAAAAACTCCTCGGCATAATGGAGTTGTTGAAAGGAAAATATAAAAGTTCAAGAGGTTGCTAGATCAATGATCACTGAAGCCAAATTACTGAAAGTTTACTAGAAAGAATCTATTTATATTGTTTATGTTTTCAATCGAGTTCAAGCAAGTGCAAATAGTACAAAGACTCCCTATGAGCTATGGCACAAAAGAATCCCTATAGTTAAAAATTTCAAGGTATTCAGAAGAAAATGTTATATTAGAAGAGATTAGGAAACTAGATTTATCCACTCTGAATAAGCACAACTGGATTTATCCAAGTGGGGATTCAACAAATATTGTATCTTTCTATCCTAGGGTTGTTCATCATTTTGGAATGAAAACACTTTGCTTGGATCTAAAATACCGGAAAACAAACATTCAACCATGATCATCAACTTTCAAACCCTTTAGAGGAAGAAAATACCTTTGAGGAAATCCAAGTGCTATTGCTTGCCCTAGGGAATCTATCCTTAGAGGCTTCTAAGTATTTGGATTTACATCTTAATTTTCTCTCACTAAAGTCAACATTATGGAACTATTTCCTTGATTTCCTTGATTTCCACATAATGGACCGTGTGGAATGAAAATAAATTTGGACATTAGATGTCTAGTTCAAAAGCTAAGGCATGAAAGTGTTTATGGTAAAAGGAACTCATTAAGCAAAAATAAGAAACAATTTAACTTGAAACACATGTGTTGTTGCAAATTATTTCCTGAAAGATCAAAATCCAAAAATCAAAGTCCAAAAGTCTTAGTCCAAGAGCTCTCAAGAAATGTTTGTCTATGCTTTATGAATTTAGAGAAAGATTGGCCTACAATTTCTACAAGCATGCATCAAAGAACAATCCCAATTTTTATTCATTTTATTATTGTCAAAATCCAAGACTTTTTCAAAGGTTTGAGTATCTCACATAGGAAGTATAGTATTTTCTTCAATACCAAGGTCTTGTAAACAAAACTCTCTCTAAGTTAACTTAGGATCAAAATAAAAAAATTCATCCATCTCCCAAACATCAATCAAAATCCATCTCACAAACAACTCTTGGAAATCTTGAAAAAATCCTTTGTACTAGACTTTGGGAAAATCCTTTGAACCAAATCAAAATCATCATGTTTGGCTAAGTGTGTGTAGATGTATCCTTCTTCATACACTTAGTTAAATTATCACCTTGTGGAAAATTTTATTCCAAGACAACATCCAACCTCTTGGAGTTTATGAGTTAATTATCAAATCCAAAATCAAATCAAACCAAATCAAAATAAAAATCCAAAATCAAATCCAACATCAATCCAAAATTCCTAAAGTCTAGTATCTCCTTCAAGGTTTCTTAAGAGTTCAAATCATTCACAATCATCCATCTTTCACTATCTCATCACCATCCTTTTATCCTTAATATCTTAGACTTTCTTTTTTGTACCCAAAGTTTAGATCAATCTAAGGAGTTAGAGGTTCACCTCCCACATTCTTGAAAAATTGATCCTTATTTTATGGTCCAAACTAGATCTCAACACAAGAAAAACATGGAAATGAACAAAGAAACATCCACTTCAAGTGACTTGAGTCAAACCACACTCAAAATCAATCCCATTGGATCTAGCAATCCCCCACCCAATCTTCCTCTAATGCGACAAGATCCTCAAAAGGAAGGTGGCCAAGTGGAGGATATCACCAACAATGTCTTAGGGATGACTCAAGATGAAATTATAGAAATGGTCCAAAATCCTGAGACTCACAAAATTTTGAATGCCATGATGAAACTTAATCCCTCACAATACATGCTAGAATTGGGAAAAGAAAAGGCTAAACTCCCTTTTGATTTTGATGTAAGTACTATTGTGGAGAAACCTCTAGGGATTATGCCACCGGTCTCATTCGCACCTTCATTCCAAAGCATCATTCAACCCATCCCACAAACCACATCATCTATTGCTCCAACTCAACCTATTCTCAACAAGGGAATCTCATTGCTTCATGCTCTTCAAACACAACCCCTTGTGAACAACCAAGACTTGGATGCAAACACCATCTTGGGTCAATTTGTTCCTCAAAATCCAAAACACCCGTACATTCTAGTTGTCTTTTATGACCCCAACGATCCATCCTCTTTTCACGCAACACTAACATACCCTCTTAACACACAAGTCTCTCTCCCCATGACTTCACAAGGAGAAAGAGGACTATTCAGAGAAGGGGGAATCTTTGACCCCTTATCATCATCATTTCCTCAAGGGAATACACCAGCCATCTTCCCACCATTTCCACCTATACCATTAACATCCAAACCACTCCTTAGTTTAGGGCAACCCCCTTTATTGATCCTCAATCAACAAAATCAAACCATCATACTGAATCCTCTAATCATGCCCTCGATATCACAACAATAGGTGGAAAAAATCCAAACAACACAAGCAATCAACACATCATCTACAAAAAATGTGGTCTCCCAAAGACCTATCATATCAACTATGTCATCCACTACACAAATCAATACAATGACACCTCTCATCACAACATCTCACACCATTCTGAATCTTCCACCACCACCACCAAGACCAAACATGGCAAACCGGTATAGCATCACACTACAAGAAACTCAACAAGCCTACCAAAATGAAATTTAGTAGTTTCAAGCTCAAAAAACCATGCAAGATGCTCAACAAGCACAAGCACGAAAAGCCACACAACAAGAACAAAAAGTTTCCCAAGAACGAGCTCAAGCTTTATTGCAACAACAACAAGCCGCCCAAGCTGTGCAAGTAGCTCAAGCTACACAAGTTGTACAGGCTACCCAGGTTGCACAAGCCGCTCAACAAGCTCAAGCTTAGGCACAATCCCAATATCTATCCCAACAAGCTCAAGCACAAGCACAATACCAAGCACAACAGTAAGCACCTTAGCAACAAGCATATCAACAAGCCTTGCAACAATACCAAGTACAAGAGGAAGTAGCCCAACTATTAGCCCAACAACAAGCATTGTTGGAACAACAGCAACAAGATCAACAACAAGCATTTTTGGCACAACAATAATTACAGGCATATAAACAAGCATTGATCGCACAACAAAGCTTGCAAAAAACTCCCCCAAACATGCAAAACACCCCACACATCACTCAAATGATCAAACCATCTCAAAACATATTCACCCCACCCCTCGATCCACAAAATGATGTGATGACACAAATCAAATTACTATCGCAACAAGTGCTAGACATCCATTCTAGGAAAACAACAAAAACACCAAGCAATTTGTGCCCCTATCCATTCGATAGGAGCCTTGTGATGGTACCATTCCCAAAAGGGTTTGAAATCCCTAAATTTGGAAAATATAGTGGGATGGGTAATCCTAAAGATCACATCAGGGAATTCCAGGTACATTGCATGGAAGTTTCATATGATGACACATGTCTAATGCAACTATTCCCTTGAAGTTTGGCTAGACCCGCCATGGAATAGTTCTCTCACCTTCCTCCTAGAATAAAAAAGTTCCAAGAGACTGTAGATGCATTCATACAAAACTATGCATTCAACATAGGTATGGATGTGAGTTTAGAGGAACTATCTGATCTCAAACAAGCTAAAGGTGAAACATTCACTTCCTTCTTACAATGATGGCAATCCAAGGCCAATAGGAGCAAATGGACCATGCCAAAAGAATAAAAAATCTGCACTATCATTTCCAATATCTAGAAAACCTTGTCCTTCCATCTAAAGATGCAATGCATCACCACATATGACCACTTGATCCCCAAGGTGCTCAACATAGAAAGATCCCTTATTGCACAAGGGGGGACACCCACATATCAAGAATATCAAGACAACCGCCCATCAACCAGTTACAATGAAAAGCATTGCATGTGGGCAAAGAAAAAAAATGTCACTAATGATGGTGTGGTTGATGCCAAGGTCATAATCAATGCTCCAAAAAAAAACACACAATCATACCAACAACTACAAAGAAACAATCAAAACAACAAACAAGCTAACACGGTATCACAACAACCACCCAATAATCAAGTCAACAATCTGAATAATCAAGGGGGACCACCCCTGTAGAACAAACAATATCCCCCCCAAAAAAAATACACAACCCTTGGGGAATCAATTGAATCCTCCATGAACAAGCTGGTAAATGAGAATCTCATCAACATTCTCATTTATGAGAATTATCAAGAACCCCAACTAAAACCACCATGGTACAATAACAATCACCTTTGTAATTTTCATAAAATCAAAGGGAACACAATGACCAGTTACATGAGACTGAAAAATTTGATCCAAGAACTTTTTGATGACAAAATCATAAACGTTGAACAACCTATGAGAAATCAAGACCTTAAGATATACACAAATTGGATGTCGAATAATAATAAAGGGAATAACCATGGAA
This sequence comes from Sequoia sempervirens, assembly GCA_007258455.2. Lineage (NCBI taxonomy): Eukaryota > Viridiplantae > Streptophyta > Pinopsida > Cupressales > Cupressaceae > Sequoia > Sequoia sempervirens. The sequence continues at coordinate 250,472,280 of VDFB02075321.1, read as the reverse complement.
AGAAAAAGTATGGCAATGTAAAACATGTTTACAATCATATTGTCGTGTCCCTAGATGAATGGGTCACTATTGTTAACATCAAGGGAGAAAAAGCTAATTGTGGAGTCACCACACGTGGAGACAATGTTACCATTATAGGATCATCACAACCACCTAGGGCATCCACCTCTAATCCAAAATCCATTCCCAATGGTTACAATGTCTTGGAATAGCTGAAAATAGCCCCCGCTCAGATCTCCAGCATGGAGTTGTTGAGGATTTTCTAATTAGGACTTCCCCACCCAACCATCTCACAACTACACACTACATATTGAAGTCCTAGTCCACAAAAATAAAGTCAAAAGGGTCTTGGTGGATGGGGGTGCATTTCTAAATATATATTAGTTAAAACTAATAAAGAATTTTGGATTCTCCAAGGATTCCATTGAAAAGGGTAAAGGTATTACAATCAGGGCATATGATGATCAAGAAAGAGTATCTCAAGGAACTATTCAACTCCCTATTCAGGTAGGGCCAGCCATCATGGAAACCACATGTAAAGTCCTTGACCTTGATTTACCTTCTAATATTCTCTTGGGGTGTCCATGGATCCATGGGATGCAAGTTGTCACTTCCACCTTCCATCAATGTGTGAAGTTTCCCTATCAAAACCAAGAGGTCATGGTACATGGTGATCACGAGCCCTTTTATTATTGCAAGAACTTGGAAGCCAAGTAGTACAAAATCCCTCAAGTAACAAAGAATGATGAAGGCCCTACAAATCCATATGTAGACCCAACTACCTTATCATCCACATTTGAGACAAAGACACTCGCCATTTGTGACATATTAGAAATCAAAGTCATTATTCAAGACAATGGGTGTGAGGATTATAGAATGAAGAAAAGTTCTTTCATAATAGAAGAGTTACATCAATCTCCTAGGTCTCATGGGCAGCCCCAGCCGATTGAAACATCATCCCAAAATTTCAAAGGGGACCCCTCCAGATTCAAATGTTGGGGAGACCTAAGTTAGGAAGTGGTAGATGAAAAAGACATATCAAACTTATAGTACCAAGATGAAAGACCCATGCCTGATCTTCCCATGGATGATAACAACAAAGGACTACAAATGATGCTTGGTATGGGGTATAATAGAAACAAGAAACTTGGGCATAATGATAATGGGATTCTAGTAACTCTCATTCCTAAGAAGCATATGATAAATATTTGTCTCAGATGTACTCCTCTGAAGGTAACCATACTTTCCAAGAAGGCCTTAGTTGGAAAACTCAAAGCTCCCCTTCAGTTGTCGGTATCCATAGGTTTTCCCTTAGATAATTATACCTTTGACATAACTGATGTGTGTGATGAGGACCCCCTAACTAACTTGTTGGACTCAAGGAACATTAAGAGGGGGGGTTTGAATTAGTGTTCAACAATATTTAAATTTCAATCCAGATGCTAAAGCATTCACAAAATTTAAACAAAATTAATGATGAAAGCACATGAAGGAAACAATAAAAACACCATAACACCAATATTTTTATATGCAAACCCTATTAGGGAAAAACCACGGTGGAGATTAATCCACAATTTATACTTTGTTAAAAGTATGAAGAAAAAGGGAATGCACTTGCATTCAGGCACATTTCCTAGAGCTCGCTGCTCAAAATAAGGAAGGCTCGCTGCCTTACAAAATGTTTGGATTACAAAAAAAGGTTGAACTGAGAAAGTAGCATCTACAAATTCTTGGTATCATTTCCGGTGAAGCTCATATAACAAATTATGAACCTTCTATCTAATTCTGCGCTCTACTCTACTCTACCTTAATTCACTTTCACAATAGTCATCTTCTTCACCAGCAAAATTCACTCAATTGATCTTCTAAGATTAACACACACATATGTTCTACTCTATACACACACTCATACATAAAAATTAATTACCTGAGCTCGCATATATATCCATTATCAAGGATTTCAATTGCTTCAAGTCGGCTTTAGAAAAACATGAAATATTCTCCAATGGTCGGCTCAAATCACAAATTATATTTAATGCACACCCATCAAAGTTGAATAATGCATAGCTAGGACCCAAAACAAAATTTCCAACATAAGAAACAATTAAACAATTACTCCTTATACATCTGCGACATGCTACATTCACCAAGTTGGCCACCATGAGCAAATAAACAAAGAAATCATCCTTTCGGATCTCCTAACTCATACAAGGATTAATGCAACACCACAAAGCTTAAAAATCTATCCTCGAGATCCACAACTCAAAAATATGATCCGGTGAAGCATACAAATCGACATACTAACCATATACCCTATTCTTCGTTCTTTCTGCTGGTAATACTTTGTTCTCTACTTTTCCTACTGGTATGAACAAATCATGATCTATGGACTGGAATACTGACTTCAGTTGCCATCAATGACAAAACTAGAAGCCATATACCAATGATCTCTCCCTTTGGAATTGATGGCAACACTTAGTGAAAAATGACTAAGTGTCGAAACCAGTGATTACGCTGCCAAAGTTCAAAATTTCAAAACACAACTTCTTTTCAAAACACAACTCCCCCTTAGAATGATAAAGCATTTTTCACTACTCTATGTCCCCCTTTGACATCAATGACAAACATATTTTTCACTACACTCTCTCTACCTTTCAAAAATTTGATCAAAATTTGAAGAAGTACAACTGCTACTCGAGTCAAAAAATTATCTTATACTTATCTTTCATTTTTGGAAGAAATTTCTTCCAAGCATCTACTGCAATCCCAATGATTAAGATCAAGCTATTATTTTCTGATGTCTGATTGATAATTTGGATGATAGATTCTAGAATTGTGATTGCTTCTTCTAACTTCTCTCCTTTCCTCAGAACCTCAATTAGCTGCTCTAGTCTACATTTGGTTAAATCCTTCACTTTCCAAAAGTGTCCACAAGGGTGTTTCTAGTGAAATTAACTTTTACATGCTCAAATTGCAACGTTTGAATCCTTTTCTTGACTGCATCATCCTGATCCTAAAACATGTTATAATATTGATCAATTTTGTTCAGCTCACTTTCAATTTGCTCCAGCTCATCTTTATATTTCCCAACTACATGAGGCCAATGAGGACAATAGTTGTAGATGTTACTTCCTGAGTTAATGCATTGTCTCAACACATTCATTTTCCTTTTTAGTTTGGTAAGAGATAGCTCCTTCAAATGTAGAATTATTTCTTCCTCTTTCCTGTCTTGGGGCTCAGAGGCCATAGATTCCCTAATACATTCAATCATCTCTTTAGGAAGCACATTCTACACACTTTCCAATCCAATGTTATTGTGCACAAAATAACTGCTTAAAGTGATTTCAATCAAGTCCTACTCATATGAGGGTCTATCTAACCAAATGTAAGCAATCTTTTGCATCCCATCTTTCTCCTGAACAAGTTACAATATCTTTATTTTGGATAAAGAACCTTCTTCTTTTCTTCCTTCTGCCATTACTACATCAGGTTCAACTGATTTTTGGTTCATCACTTGGAGTATACTCATCACAATCTTCATCTGGTATATCCACAATTACTTATTCTTTACAATTCCCTTTAAATTTTGGAGACTTGTGTGCCAAAGGAGTGTCATCAGTAAATTCTAGTGCTCTTTTCTGCTTACTCTCCAATTCACCAAAAGATGATCCAACTTCAAGTGCTTTTACCAGAATGTAGATGCTAATTATTCCATACTTCCCTAGCAACTCTTTAAAGAAATTTGCATACTCTTGCTCACAATTTTCCAAAGTATTAGAATGTTCAAAATTTTCTCACAGACTAGTTCATTCTCCTTCCATACCACATTATCAATCTGAGGCAACCAATTTAGAAAATACATCATGATACATATGACCAAAGTACCAAACCTGAAGAGGTAATCTACCTCCTTTGTTAGTTGCACATTCTCCATCAATTGATCTTTTAGCAAACTGAATAGGTCAAAGTCTTGATCCTCCATTATCATTTTATGAGAAATGTAAAGTGTACTTGCCAAGGTTGAGCCTTCCCTATTTCTAAAGAATATTTTGTATGAAATTCCATCTACAATGTACCTCGTTATTAGATCTTTGATTGTCAAAATTATCACTGCCCTTTGATCTCTTGTTACTCTAGTTAGGGTTTCGACTTCCTTGTTTTGACTCGACTTCTTTTTCTGTATATCCCCAACGTTGCATAATCTAGTTATATTCTTGATCACCTCTTTCAAAATGAAATAGGGTTTATCCAAAGTAAGAGAGTCATCATTCAATCTCTTTAAGATAAACCTAATGACTTCTTCATTGTCAAAATAAGGAAACTCATTCCAAATGTCTAAACTTTTGTGTTTCACACCTTCAAGCCACTTCAATTCATCAATCGACAACAAATTTCTCACATCCCTAATATTTTTAATACTATATTCATCCAAATTCACAATTCCTTTGATTTGCTTCATTTTTCTTTCTGTATGGAACAAGTTTTTTATCAGGCACAAAGTTTACTAAGAATGCTACAAGGAACTGAAATACCTAATGAATTTTCCACCAAATTAACTTGACTCCTTTGAAATTCTACTGAAGAGGCTCTCCTATTCTTCTTCAATTCAAGATGACAAATGAGGGTTCCAAATACCCTTTTATAAGTCACACACCTAACCTTTTTACTGCATTAAATGTTTTTCCCTAGGAGTTTCAGTTGCTCTATTTTCTTAGACAACAAGAGAAGAATTCATTTGTGGACCTTCTAGATGTGCAATTTTTGTACAAGTGATCATGGATACATTTGGAAACTGATAGCACAACTACTGACAATTTTTTACATTTTGGTGCTAACTCCTGATAAGGGGACAAAGAATTTTTCTTGAAAAACTTACCCTAGGCCAATGGCCTGAGATCAATTTCTGGAGGAATTATCGGAGGCTGCTTCTAGTGCAGGCTTATTTCCTTCATCAGATTCACTCTTATTTACCCATTTTTTCTTCATTTGATCTCTTATTTCTTCCACGGTCACTTTCCTTTTTCCCTTATCATCTTTTTGTGAAATTCTTCCTTTGTATACTAGACCTCTTCTATCCATGTTTTTGTTTCTACAGAATCTTGCAATGTGACCAAATCTATTGCAATTGTAACAAACATGATTTCTTTGTCTAGACCATTCATTCCATTGATTTCCCCTTGATCTGCATTGATTAGCAACATGCCCAAATCTTCCACAGGTGTAGCATTTAACATTTCTTACACTGACAAACATACTTATGACCAAACTTATTGCAACTAAAAAACTGATAGGGAAATGATGGACTACTTGAATTTATTTTACTTCTACACTGAGAAGCCATATGAGCAAATTTATTACAAGAAAAGTAGTAACCATTAAACTTCTGAGCATTGGGTTTTATTACCAGATATCTTCTGCCATTATTCATTTGAATTTTTTGTCTGGAATCCTTATGTTCAGATACGAAGCTTTCTCCTTTCTCATAGCCAAGTCCTCGCTTATCATTTGCATCCTTCTATCCTTTAGTTAGCTCATCAAGCTTAGCAGAACTGATCCTGAACTTCTCCTTGTATTCATTTGCAGTAGTGAGTTTATCTCTAAGAATAACTATTTGTCTTTCAAGTTCTTGTTCATTATTTCTAGATTGTTGCAATTTAATCTCTAGCTGAATGAATCTTATGTTAACTCTACTACATTCTTTATATTTTTCTTTTAAGGAATAGGCCAAATTCTCCTCATTCTTCTTCCTTTCTTCAATCTCCTTAGTTAGCTTCATCGCCACAAATTCCATCTCAAGCTTTTGAGTAGCATTGTTCCTAGCAATTTTTTCACATTCTTTAGTTATTTCTTTTAGGGTCTGATTCAGGTGAACATCTTCCAAAATTTTGTTTTCTTTCTACTTTAGCTGATCACATAGTTCCTTCCTCTTTTCTCTTGACTCGTTGATTTTTTCGTTCAATGATTGAATGAATTTTTCGGCATCCACAAGATTTGCTTTTAATTTCATGACTTCTACTTTAGACTGATCAAGATCATCAAGTTCCACCAGAAGCTACTATTGAAGACCACCAAAGTCCATTGTAATCCAAGATCCACCTCAAGCTATTAAACTTTCGTAGAGGAACCTTGCTCTAATACCAATTATTGGACTCAAGGAACACTGAGAGGGGGGTGAATCAGTGTTTAGTAATATTTAAATTTCAATCCAGATGCCAAACCATTCACAACATTTAAAAAAAAAAGTAAAGATGCAAGAACATGAAGGAAATAATCAAAACACCATAACACCAAGATTTTTATGTGGAAACCCTATTAGGGGAAAAACCACAGTGGAGATTAATCCACAATTTACACTATGTTAAAAGTATGAAGAGAAAGGAAATGCACTTGCATTCAGACACACTACCTAGATCTTGTTTCTCAAAATAAGGAAGGCTCACTGCCTTACAAAATGTTTGGATTACAACAAAAGGTTGAACTAAGAAAGTAGCATCTTCAAATTCCTAGTATCAGTTCCGGTGAAGATCATATAACAGATTCTAAACCTTCTGTCTGATTCTGCACTCTGCTCTGCTCTACCTTAATTCACTTTCACAACAGTTCTCTTCTTCACAAGAAAAATTCACTCAATTGATCTTTTGAGATTTGCACATGCATCTTTTCTTCACTATACACACACTCATACATGAAAATGAATTTCCTGAGCTCACATATATATCCGCTATCAAGGATTTCAATCGCTTCAAGTCAGCTTCAGCAAAACATGAAATATTCTCCAATGGTCGGCTAAAATCACAATTTATATTTAATGCACACCCATCAAAGTCGGCTAATGCATAACTAGGACCCAAAAAAAAATTACAACACAAGAAACAATTAAACAATTACTCCTTATACATCCGTGACATACTACATCCACCAAGTCGGCCACCATGAGCAAATAATCAAAGAAATCATTCTGTCAGATCTCCTAACTCATACATGGATTAATGTGACACCACAAAGCTTAACAATAAGATGAAATAGATGCTTAACAATGTATCCCCAAGATCCAAAACTCAAAATGATGATCTAATGAGGCATACGGATCAACATACTAACCAGATACCTTGTTCTTTATTCTTTTTGCTAGTAATACTTTGTTCTCTACTTTGACTACCGATATGAATAAATCATGATCTGCGGATGAGAATAATGACTTCAATTGCAATAAATGACAATACTAGAAGCCATATGCCAACATGACTTACCTATGCTATTCAAAGATTCCTCCCTTCTCATGATTAGTACCCTATCGTTTGAGTCAAACAATCAAACCCATGAGCTAAACTTAGTCTATCCACAACTCATCGATTACGACCAACAAGGACCACCAATTCTAGACACATTCAGAAATGATGAGGCTCTCTCAGAATTCATGGGATTGTGGGATATGATACCATGTGGGGATCACAAATCTGGGTTCGACATCGTGATATAAACACATGCCTACTATGAGGAAATGATTGAATCCTTCAATTGCAAAAGTGAAAATTTGAGAATAATCTCTAAGTCTTTGAGTGAAAACCACACTATGACACTCTATAACCTAAAAACAATAAAAATAAAAGACACATCCAATGGTGAAAACCTTTTTGAGGCACCAGAGGATGAAGGATTCAATCTTCCCCTTAGTGCTATTCATCAAGAGAAGTTGACATTTTTAGCAGAGAAGTGCAATTCAATCAACCTGAGAATAGAAGAAATGCCACATATCACCTTCTATGCAAAGTCACTCTTGAAAAAAGAACAAGAACTCCTAGCTACATTCCTAAGATAAAGAAAGATAAACTTTGCATTGACTTATGCCAACATGCATGGGCTTGATCCAAAAGTTATAGTTCACCACCTAGTTGTATGTCCTAAAGAAAAACCAATAAGACAAAAAATGAGGAAGATGCATCTATAAATAGCATTGTTGGTCAAGATGGAATTACAAAAGCTCCTAGATGCTAGTTTCATAGAATTGATTGATTATCCAAAATGGGTTTCAAATCTCATACCTATTTTAAAGCCCACTGGGGGAGTCCGCATCTGCATTGATTTGAGAGATTTGAACAAAGCATGTCCCAAGGATGATTTCCCTCTCTTGAACATCGACATTATTATGGATATGATAGTAGGACATGAAATTCTCTCACTAATGGATGGATTCTCAGGGTACAATCAGATCATGATAGCCAAGGAGGACCAACACAAAATGACTTTCACTTGTCCATGGGTGACATATTGTTGGAATATGATGTCATTTGGATTGAAAAACATAGGAGATACCTATCAAAAGGCCATGACACTAGTCTTCCATGATATGATTCACAAAACCATGGAAGATTATGTGGATGACATATTGACCAAATCAAAGAAACATCAGGATCACATATCAGCATTAGGCTCTATCTTTGATATGCTAGAGGAATACAAGGTCAAACTCAATCCAAAGTAGTGTGTCTCTGGGGTACAATCAGGCAAGTTGCTAGGGTACATTGTATCTATGAGAGGAATCGAGATAGATCCTGCCAAAGTCAAGGCAATTCTCGAAATGGAAGCACCAAAGACATTGAAACAACTAAGAGGCTTACAATGAAGACTCCATTCCATCTGCCGATTCATAGCACAACTAGCAAATAAGGCTATCCCATATTCTCATCTGCTCCACAAGGGGGTAGCATACAAATAGGATGAGAAATGTGTCCAGGCTTTCAATAAGATCAAGGAGTACTTGCTCACACCACTAGTTCTCATGCCACCAATTCCAGTAAGCCTTTGATCTTGCATATATTGGAAACAGTCGTAGCCCTTAGTTCTCTCTTGGCACAACATGATGAAAATGGGAAAGAGAGAGTTATTTACTACATCAGCCGAACCATGGTGGGACACGAGCTAAATTTTCATGACCCTCTTTTTTAAAACTTTAGACATATTATAATTTTGTGTGGTAATATTATGTAAGTGGTTTTATACAATTAATTTGTGTAAAGAAGGTAGAGACTTAATAAAGAACAATATATATATATATATAATAAATACACACTATGAAAAAATGAACAAATAAAATTTAATATTAATAAATAAGTGTTTCATTAATAATTTCAACACATGATGTTGGAGAAATGGAAAAATAATGAATAAAATAATTTTGAATAAAAATTAAGTCATTATGTGACAAGTGTCCCCATCCTCTCCTAAGCTTTATTAATTAGCACAATCTATCATTATACTTAATTAATAAAATTAGCCACTTTTCCAAGTCACATTAATTTAATATAATACATCATTTCATCTAATTAATTAGGATTAGGGAGATGTCACTATCCTCTATAATCCTATATTAATTGATTAATTAATCTTCATTATCTTTTTCTCAAATTTAAAAATTCATTCTAATCTCCCCTACATGTGACTTGCATGCACAAGTCACTATCACCTTACAACTCATCCCCACTCACCCTTGTGTGAGAATTCACACCATGCATGTGACCTTTCCTCTTTGAGTCATTTGGCTTCCCCATGTGTGCTCACACATGTGTGAGCACACATGGTCAAACCCCCCCTCTCTTACATGTCATAGACATGTCATTATCAAACCACCTCTCTCTTACATGTCATAGACATGTCAACATCTCCTCTACCCAAGGTGTGCTCACAAATCAAAATTTATATTTTAAAATTAGAATTTTCTTGCATAGGGTTTTTTGGGCTTGTTTTATTGACTTTAAGGTAAAAATGGACCCCTAAGGTGAGTACCTATGGGGTGGGAGCTTATTGAAAACATAATATAACCTTTTGGGCAAAGTATGAATCCCTAAAAAGTCACTTAAAAAGGAGTGACGAATTTTATGGTCTTGGGAAAGGTGTGGGGACTTATCATATCCACCTCTCCCAAGGTGTGCTCACACATGTGTGAGCACCCTTGGCTCCTCTCCCCATTCCATGTGGACCTATGTTTAAAGTCTTCTCCTTGTGACACTTGTCACAAGGTGAGGTTATCAATCCAAACCCCATCTTCTCAATCCATCCTAGCCATTGAATCAATCTTCAATTTTGACCCTCCATTTACCCCCATCAAGTCTATAACTTGAGGCCATTTCTTCTTCAATCAACAATATGTAGCACCCCTCCATTTTGGCTCTTTTGATCGGACAATGTTTTCTTTGTTATGCTTTGTTCTGTTATTACTTTGACTATGGTACTTGGTTACTATTTGATCGCTAACTGTAAAGTGATGCGAATGTTATATTTTGATGTGATGGTATTTTAATCTGATGTTATCATTATGGCATGCTTGGGATTAACTTAGCAGATATTTAATTAATGATGTTTTACACTTTTGAGTATATTATTGATGTTAGGCTCATCAGTTAGTAATTTTGTATTGGTGAAGGGGACGGGATTGTACCACTCGCTTGCGAGCGCCTTAAGATTCTGAGATTTCCTCTTCATGGTGTGTTTTATAATGATATATATATATGCATGTTCGATGTACTCTTTGTTCATAGGTTGATAGGTACAGGACATCGACTTCACCTAATTTCACAGGTTTGAGTGTGTCCATTGGAAAATGGTTTTTGATTGGGAGATAGTACCTGGGTTTTCTGTGCCAAGTCATCACCCTAGTCATAGTGTGTTGTCAGGTTTTAGTCAGGTTAAGTTGCTTCTTTGTTGTTCATCTCTCCTTGATTTATTTAATTTCAAGTTGAAAAAAGGTAAATAAATGGCTTTTGTATTTAGGTTGTTTATTAAATAAATCTAGTTGTAGTGTTAGAAATGTTACTTAATTTATTAATTAATTTAATTTAATTAATAAAATGATCTAATCTTGTATTAGATTTATTTTATGGCTTATTTAAATTAATTGTGTGGAATTAAATCAAGTTATTCATTTTGGAAATTATAAGTGTTAAATTCCTTTTGAATTGATTTTTTTTTTTTTAAAGTGTTAAAGTTGTTTTGAAAAGAAATTTTTTTAAAGTTAAATGCTTTTTAGAAATGAAAATGTTTAAAAGCATTTAAATTCATTTGAAATAGAAATTTAAAAATAAATAAATAAAAATAAAGTCACGTTGAAAAGAAATTTATTTTTACTTTTAAATTTTTTAAAAATAAAATATCTCCAAAATAGATAGAGGAGCAATAACTTTGGTGGATGGGATATTTTAAGGTATATTGACCAAATTTGGGGAAAAATAGAGGAAGGATTTCATTCTTGAAAATTTGGGCTATGAGGAAGAAAGAAACGATTCTCTCTTGTTGTGGATGCACTTGGGATTGGAGTGAAGATTTGAAAGGGTTTTTGAATAATTAGAATTGCAACTCAACACCAGATTCTCCTTCAAGCTTCAAATAGGTTTTTTTGCTTCTTTTATTGTTTTGAAAATCTAGTTTTTTTTTTGTTTTGAAAACTTGTTGCAATCATTCTTGAAAACCAAGTTGAAATCTTGAAGAAATTTAGATCCTTTTTGTAGAAAAGCAAACCTTGCAACAAAAATCTTCAATTTTGTCAATAGAAAAATGGAAGGAAACAAAATGAAATTTGAAAACATTTATTTTGGAGTTGAAATGCTTCATATTAAATTTGAAATTGGAACCAGGAAATTGTGTTGAGAAATTAGTTTTATTGCAAAATTTCTATAGAAAATTTGCACAATTTGACTATAAATGGGAATTTAGGTATATATTTATAAATATGTCTGTATATATATATATATATATATATATATTCTTGATATATATATATACAAACATATATTATAAATATATTTTGTTCATTCTAGAAATTTTTGTTTTAAAAATTTTTACACAAAAATTTCTTGCAAATTCTGAGCAGGGGAGGGTGATTTTATTTTTGTTATTGAAAATAAAATATAAATAATTTTTTTTATTTGGGTATGTGTGGGGGGGCCGCAACCATGGCTGCACATAGCTGCCCCAGGGAGGGGTGTTGTTGTTGTAGCGCTCCCCACTCTGTGTGTGGGGGAAGTGCTGCCAAAGGCAGTGCTGCCCTCCACAAGGGAGGCTAGGCACAACCTTTGGTTGCATCCACACTCCATTTTGGGGGCCCACGAATCAAAAAACGCAATTCCCTTTTTAATTTTTTATATTTAATTTTTATTTTATAAATTTTGTTTTATATTATATAGTATATAATATATATCTTATAATATATATATTATTATTTAAATGAATATTTTTATTATTATTTATATATATATATAATATATATATATATCTTATATATATTTTAAATAATTGGAATATATTCTTAAATTAGTTGGAATATAAAATGATATTGTTTTTAAAGACATATATTTAAATGATATTTAAATATTTAAATATATGGATTTTAAAATGATTATTCTATTATCATAGATTGAAATAAAATTGACTTTATAGCAAATGATTTTATTTAAAAGTTGATTTTTATTATTATGTGTAATTGGAGAAAACATAATTAAATTATTAGCTTAAGTTCCTTAACGTTGTCAATATAATTTTAATTACTTGTGAGTAGTTATAGATAAGGTTAATTATTCTTATTTGATTACATGCAATATGTTATTGCCTTGCTTGGATTTAGGAAATCCTAAAATAGGATAGTAATTTTCCTAATTTGTCTTTTCATTATGAAATCTCCCTCTTTCGCGATGTTGGGAAAATGAAGTTATTTGTTATGTAAGTCTTCCAGATGGTGTTTTCATGTGATTGTGTGGGTTGTCGTAATTTGTTAGTCAACCTATGAATTTCCTTGGGTAGTGCATCTTATTAGATCCAGTTAGATACCCGGTTATCATGAACAGGATGTGTTGACTTTATGTCATGGATAGGGATTTATTGTCCTTAGGTCGCACTTGTGTACCCTTGGGTTGTGGAGTTATTCCACGTGTTGTCTTAGAAGAGTGGCTTGCAATGAGGGCCGACACACAAAGTGGTGTTACAGTAACTCTTTGTAAATTAGTTAATTCAGTGATAACGTAAATAAACTTAGTAGAGTTTAGGTTGTATCAAACACTTAACAAGATTATTTTTTCCTTGCTCATGGATACAAGGGCTTGTATAGACTTGGGATGGGACGAGAAGGCCTGGAATGGCAAGATCATTATTTCATATTTACGAGAGATTATTGATTCCACATTGGATTGCATGAGGGGTCGAGAGTTGTTAGAGGTTTCCAAGATATCCTGAGATGGGGGCTGAGACCTAGGAAGACTTACTAGGATATCCCATGTGACCTTGTGATCACACTTCTCTTAAGTCAACAGTATGTTTGTATAAGTGATGCAATTGATCATTTAACTTTGGAAGAATTGTAACCATTGTGTTAAGTGATGTTGTACTTGTATTTAATTCAGTTCAATTTTGAGTAGCCTATTTCTAGAGGTAGATCGTCTTTTCTAGGAATCCTTGTTACTATCTCCTAGCACAGGGGGGTGAGCCTTCAGGTATCACATGGTTGGGTGGAACGTGCACCTTAATCTGTTGGATTGTCTTCTTGTTTGTGTAGACGGGATTTCGAGTTGGAGAGCTCGTGGGATCCAGTTTCATTTCATGCTTTATTCTTGTCAAATGATATTGTAATTTATTACCCCTCATTTGTTATCGAGCTAGAATATGTAATTTGTAACCATCCTTATTGGATTTACCTCATTCGGGGAATTAGAGTTGTAATCATATTGTAAATTATCATTATTGGAAACATGGGGTATCTCTTATACTTTGATGTAATTTTATCATGTATGGAATGTATGTGTATTTAATTTATTAAATAATTAAATGTTACGATTTCTATTCATGTTTCTTGTTATGGTTTTAAGTAAACTCAGTCTCATAACCTTAGGGGTTGTTGGAAATGGGTAGTGAACTTGGATGTTAATTGTACTTAAACAAACAAAAAAAATTAGTTCGTTTGAGTAGTTAATTGAAACTTCCCCTAGGGTTGTGTGGCGGGATGTTACACATGGTATCAGAGCCCAAGTTTAAACACTAGGTACTTTGGGATTATGATGAACCCATTAAGCTTTTAGTTGTGTAGGTTTTAATTTGTATACCTTTCCTAATACCTTGATGTGTTTGTGTATGATTATGCCTCCCAGACATGGAAGAGGTAGAGGGCGTGGACATGGCCATGTAGGCAGTCGCGATGAGAGTCAGCATGACTCTCCTGCTAATGTTCCTCTTATACCAGATCAGGAAGAACACTAGGCATCTCAGAATGTTTTAGGGGGTTTAGACCAGCAGAAAAATCTACCATGGATTGAGGCTACACGTAGAGCACTTGAGGAGGAATTAGCACTCCTTGGTCAAAGGTAGGCTATGGTTCAGGGTAACCTTACTAAGAGGGAAGTTCCACCTCCGTCTGAGATGCATATGAGGGATTTACTCAAGGCACGTCCACCATTGTATGCTGGAGTAGGCACTGGGTTAGAGGTTGAGACATGGTTCATAGACCTGGATAGGTGTTTTACGATGCATCCGTACGGTAGCAATACGAAAGCGCGATGTGCTATCATGCATCTGCGAAGATTTGCATCCACATGGTGGAGGTTGGAGGAGAAAAAATTTCCACATTGACATCAAACCTGTATCTTGGGAGATTTTCATATAGCGGTTGAGAGCTCATTTCCTATCTGAGCATTGGCACCAGCATTGAGGTGATGAGTTTCATGCCTTGCGTCAGTTGGCCTTATCAGTTGAGCAGTATGAGTAACGCTTCTATGAGCTCAAACAGTATGCAAGGGTAGGAGATGATGAGGGTATGTTGGTCCACCATTTTGTCAGGGGCTTAAACACCTTTCTTAGTGGAGGTGTGAGGGTTTTCAAACCCAAGACCATGGAGGTAGCGGTGGAGAAGGCACTCCTAGTACAGGAGAATCTGGCTTTGGCACTGGGAGTCCATATTAGTGTACAGATAGGCAATAGTTCGGCAGTGGGGTCTAGTGCTAGAGGAGGTCAGCCTCAGGGAGGTGCACCTTCTAGAGCTCAGCAGGGACTATCGCAGAGTGGTCAGTAGCAGCAATAGCAGGTATCTCAGGGGAAACATAAAGGTTTCCAGCAGAGGTAGGGGGACAAGAACTAGAGGTGTATGAAATGCTTCAACTTTGATTAGCCTGTGCAGAGTTCTCAGTCCACCATCAGGGGTAGTGCGCAGTAGTCTAGCGCACCACCTAGAGGTAGGGGCTATGGCAGAGGTACTAAGTGTTTCACATGTGGCCAGCAGGGTCATATAGCTAGAATGTGTCCCAATAGGGGCACATCTGGGTTTTCTTAGGGACCAGTGGCATCTGAGCTGACAGTTGGAGATGCTAGTCGAGGGCATCGTGTTTTTGTAGCGGTTGATAATCGCCAGGTAGAGCATCAAGGTACCATTATTGAGACATTTGGTATGTTGTCAGGTAACCCAGTTACCATTTTGTTTCATTCAGGAGCGTCAGACTCCTTCATTTCTTCTTTTTTTGTGACATGATGTAGAGTAGGTGCGATAAGGAAAGTCGATAGGTGGCAGGTTGAGTTAGCCTCGGGTGCGAGAGTTGCATCCCATTCCCTTGTTCCAGATTGTAGATTGGAGGTTGGACCTCTTCATACTACATTGGACCTTTGAGTTATTCCTTTGAGTTCTTATGACATTGTCATAGGGATGGATTGGTTAGAGGCGCATAGTGCAGTCATATATTGTCAACGTAAGTTGATTCGATGCATTGAGGCATCTGGCAGAGAGGTAGAGATAGTGGGAGTTTAGAGATTGATTTCCTTGAGGGTCATCTCAACTATGCATTTGAGAAGGTGTGTGTGTCAGGGTTGCTAGTTATTCGCTATTATAGTGGATGATTTGGATTTAGAAGGTGAAGAAGAGAAAGTCTCTCTTGATAGTCACCCCATTCTTCAGGAGTATTCTGATGTCTTTCCAGATGATATTCCAGGGATGCCACCTCAGAGGGATATAGACTTCAAGATAGACCTTGTACCTCGATCGGAACCCATTTCATGAGCTCCTTATCGTATGACCACCTAGGAGCTTAAAGAGCTTCGCTTGTAGCTTGAGGAGTTGTTAGAGAAGGGTTTCATTCGCCCTAGTGTTTATCCATGGGGAGCACAAGTTATCTTCGTGAAGGACGGTTCACTTCGGTTATGTATTGATTACCGACAGTTGAACAAAGTGACCATTAGGAATCGATAGCCAGTTCCTAGGATTGATGATCTATTCGACCAGATCAAGGGTGCCACGATATTTTCAAATATTGATCTTAAGTCAGGATACCATCAAGTTCGTATATTCGAATTAGACATCCATAAGATAGCGTTTCGAAAGCGGTATGGTCACTATGAGTTCACAGTAGTACCATTTGGGTTGACGAATGCACCCTCTGTGTTCATGAGTCTGATGAACGAGGTATTTCATACGTACCTAGATAGATTTTTCCTTGTGTTCCTTGATGACATTTTGATATATTGTATGATAGTGGAAGAGCATGAGGAACATTTATGGCATGTATTACAATGTTTATGGGATAATCTGCTTTATGCTAACATGTCAAAGTGTGAATTCTTCAAGATTGAGGTCCAGTACCTTGGTCATGTGATCTCAGGGGAAGGTATTTTAGTGGATCCTGCAAAGATCCAAGCGATCTCAGATTGTCCTACGCCCATGAATGTGGTAGAGATACATAGCTTTATGGGGCTAGCGGGTTATTACAGGTGTTTTGTGCAGGGTTTTTTGAGAATAGGCTATCCTATCACCTCCCTTTAGTGGAAAGGCAAAAGGCTTGAGTGGTCAGAGAAGTGTGAGGCAGCATTTTAGGATCTTAAGGAGAAGCTGACCAGTGCGCCAATACTTACGATATTGGATCCAACTAGGGACTTTTTAGTTTGTACAGATGCATCCTTGGAGGGATTAGGTGCAGTGTTGATACAGGAGGGTCATGTCATTGCATATGAGTCACAAAAGCTCAAGGATCATGAGCTGAACTATCCCATGCATGATCTTGAGTTAGCAGCATTTGTTCATGAATTGACGAGGTGGAGGCATTTCCTTCTTGGGCATAGGTTTGAGTTGCATAGTGATCACAAAAGCCTTCAGTATATTTTCATGCAACCCAACCTTAATGCTAGGTAGAGGCATTGGATGGAGTTTCTCTACGAATATGACTTTGAAGTGAAGTATATCCAGGGAAAGGAGAATGTCGTAGCAGATGCCCTCAGTAGGAGACATGAGATATCTGAGTTGACTCTTGTTGTAGATTTGGGGAGTCAGATTCTTTCTACCCTTCCAGCGAATAGTTGGTATTAGGAGGTTAGGATGGAGATTGAGGCAGGCAGACCCCTTAAGGGCAGGTATTCAGGTTATTCTCTGGATTTAGATGAGATATTGAGGCACATGGGATGCATATACGTTCCTTCATCAGGTGATCTTCACACCTTGGTCATGACTGAAGAACATCGTGCAACTTATTCAGCCCAAACAGGGGTGAAGAAGATGTATGCAGATCTGTGTTAGTTGTATTTCTGGCCAGGGATGAAGCACGATATTGGGGATTATGTGTCGCAATGTCTTGAGTGTCAATAGGTGAAGGCTGAACACCAGCATCCAACAGGGCTTTTGCAACCGCATTTAGTACCAGAGTGGAAGTGGGATATTATCTCATTGGATTTCACTGTTGGTTTATCCAACTCTTCGAGATGACATGATGCAATTATGGTGACAGTTGATAGGTTGACAAAGGTGGCACACTTCTCACCTATTAACTCTTCCTATACTACATTGTCCATAGCCAGAGTGTTCATGGAGGACATAGTGAGGTTACATGGTATTTCGCATTGGATTATTTATGACAAGGATCCAGTGTTCACCTCAGCTCTTTGGACTTCATTACAACATGTGATGGGGACACAGTTGAACTTTAGTTTAGCTTACCACCCAGAGATAGATGGACAGACCGATAGGGTCAATCAGATCCTCGAAGACATGTTACGTATGTATGTAATAGACCAACAGACACGATGGGAGGATTATCTCTATTTGGTAGAGTTCGCATATAATAATGGTTTTTAGAGTTCTATCGGCATGGCTCCATTCCAGGCATTGTATGGGCGACCATGTCGCACTCCCTTGAGTTGGGATCAACTTGAGGATAGAGTGACTTTGGGTCTTGAGATGTTGCAGGATATGGAGCAACAGGTGGATAGGATTAGAGAGCACTTGGTGGCAGCGCAGGATAGGCAGAAGAAGTATGCGAATACGCATAGGGTGGATCATCAATTTTTTGTGGGCGATAGAGTTTTCTTGCGGGTGCATCCGTGAAAGAGTCCCATCCATTATGGGAAGGGCTCTAAGTTGGCACCTCGCTTTGTCAGACCCTTCAAGATGGTCGAAAACATTGGTCCAGTTGCTTACTGTCTTGCTTTACTGCCCAGTCTCTCGCGTATTCATTATTTTTTTATGTTTCAGTTCTTTGGCCATACCATCCAGACATTTCTCATGTACTTGATTGGAATGCATTACAGGTAGAGGATGGGTAGCTAGCTTTGGAGCCCATGGCCGTAATGGAGCGCACAACACTCTCTCTTCGAGGGTGAGATATTGATCAGGTTATGGTCCAGTGGGATCTTAGGGATGACACGTCATCCACTTGGGAAGATGCAGCTAGAATGAGGGAGTTTTATCCCTATTTGTTCATAGGCTTCTAGGAGTAAGCCTGACCCTAGGGGGGGAGGATGTAGCACCCCTCCATTTTGGCTCTTTTGATCGGACAATGTTTTCTTTGTTATGCTTTGTTCTATTATTACTTTGACTATGGTACTTGGTTACTATTTGATCGCTAACTGTAAAGTGATGCGAATGTTATATTTTGATGTGATGGTATTTTACTCTAATGTTATCATTATGGCATGCTTGGGATTAGCTTAGCAGATATTTAATTAATGATGCTTTATGCTTTTGAGTATATTATTGATGTTAGGCTCGTCAGTTAGTAATTCTGTATTGGTGAAGGGGACGAGATTGTACCACTCGCTTGCGAGCGCCCTAAGATTCTGAGATTTCCTCTTCACGGTGTGTTTTATAATGATATATATATATATATATATATGCATGTTCAATGTAATCTTTGTTCGCAGGTTGACAGGTACAGGACATCGACTCCACCTGATTTCACAGGTTTGAGCATGTCCATTGGCCAACAATTTTCAATTGGTAGATAGTAGCTAGGTTTTTCGTGCCAAGTCATCACCCTAGTTATAGTGTGTCGTCAGGTTAAGTTGCTTCTTTGTTGTTCATCTCTCCTTGATTTATTTTATTTCAAGTTGAAAAAAGGTAAATAAATGGCTTTTGTATTTAGGTTGTTTATTAAATAAATCTAGTTGTAGTGTTAGAAATGTTACTTAAATTATTAATTAATAAAATAATCTAATCTTGGATTAGATTTATTTTATGGATTATTTAAATTAATTGTGTGGAATTAAGTCATGTTATTCATTTTGGAAATTATAAGTGTTAAATTCCTTTTCAATTGATTTTTTTTTTTTAAGTGTTAAAGTTGTTTTGAAAAGAATTTTTTTAAAGTTAAATGCTTTTTGGAAATGAAAATGTTTAAAAGCATTTAAATTCATTTGAAATAGAAATTTTTAAAAGAAAGAAATAAAGTCATGTTGAAAATCAATTTGTTTTTAGTTTTCAATGTTTAAAAAATAAAATATTGCCAAAATAGATAGAGGAGCAATAACTATGGTGGATGGGATATTTTAGGGCATATTAACCAAATTTGGGGAAAAATAGAGGAAGGATTTCATTCTTGAAAATTTGGGCTATGAGGAAGAAAGAAACGATTCTCTCTTGTTGTGGATGCACTTGGGATTGGAGGGAAAATTTGAAAGGGTTTTTGAAAGAATTGGAATTGCAACTCAACACCAAATTCTCCTTCAAGCTTCAAATAGGTTTATTTTTGTTTTGAAAACTTGTTGCAATCATTCTTGAAAACCTAGTTGAAATCTTGAAGAAACTTAGATCTTTTTTGCAGAAAAGCAAGACTTGCAACAAAAATCTTCAATTTTATCAATAGAAAAATGGAAGGAAAAAAAATGAAATTTGAAAACATTTATTTTGGAGTTGAAATGCTTCATATTAAATTTGAAATTGGAATGAGGAAATTGTGTTGAGAAATTAGTTTTATTGCAAAATTTCTGTAGAAAAGCTGCACAATTTGATTGTAAATGGGAATTTAGGTATATATTTATAAATATGTCTATATATATATATATATATATATATATATATATATATATATATATATATATATATATATATATATATATATATATATATATATATATTCTTGAAGAAATTTAGATCTTTTTTGTAGAAAAGAAAAACTTGCAACAAAAACCTTCAATTTTATCAATAGAAAAATGGAAGGAAAAAAAATGAAATTTGAAAACATTTATTTTGAAGTTGAAATGCTTCATATTAAATTTGAAATTGGAAAGAGGAAATTGTGTTGAGAAATTAGTTTTATTGCAAAATTTCTGTAGAAAAGTTGCACAATTTGATTGTAAATGGGAATTTAGGTGTATATTTATAAATATGTCTGTATATATATATATATATATATATATATATATATATATATATATATATATATATTTGATATATATATATATACAAACATATATTATAAATATATTTTGTTCATTCTAGAAATTTTTGTTTTAAAAATTTTTACATAGAAATTTTTTTGGCAAATTCTGCGCAGGGGAGGGTTATTTTATTTTTGTTATTGAAAATAAAATATAAATAAAAATTTTATTTGGGTATGTGTGGGGGGGCTGCAGCCATGGCTGCACATAGTCACCCTAGGGAGACGCGCTACTATGGCAGCACTGGCCTCCACAGGGGAGGTTGGGTGCAACCTTTAGCTGTGTCCCCTCTCCCTTTTGGGGGCCCGTGGGTCAGAAAAAGCAATTCACTTTTTAATTTTTTATATATAATTTTTTTTTTATATTATATATTATATAATAAACATATATTATATATAATAAACATATATTATATATAAAATATATATATTATATATATTTTAAATAATTGGAATATATTCTTAAATTAGTTGGAATATAAATTGATATTTTTTTTAGAAACATATATTTAAATGATATTTAAATATTTAAATATATGGATTTTAAAATGATTATTCTATTATCATAGATTGAAATAAAATTGAATTTATAGAAAATTATTTTATTTAAAAGTTGACTTTTATTATTATGTGTAATTGGAGAAAACATAATTAAATTATTAGCTTAAGTTCCTTAACGTTGTCAATATAATTTTAATTACTTGTGAGTAGTTGTAGATAAGGTTAATTACTCTTATTTGATTACATGCAATATGTTATCGCCTTGCTTGGATTTAGGAAATCCTAAAGTAGGATAGTAATTTTCCTAATTTGTCTTTTCGTTATGAAATCTCCCTCTTTCATGATGTTGGGAAAATGAAGTTATTTGTTATGTAAGTCTTCTAGATGGGGTTTCCATGTGATTGTGTGGGTTGTCATAATTTGTTAGTCAACCTATAAATTACCTTGGGTAGTGCATCTTATTGGATCCAGTTAGATACCCGATTATCATGAACGGGATGTGTTGACTTTATGTCGTGGATAGGGATTTATTGTCCTCAGGTCACACTTGTGTACCCTTGGGTTGTGGAGTTATTCCATGTGTTGTCTTAGAGGAGTGGCTTGCAATGAGGGTCGACACACAAAGTGGTGTCAAGGTAACTCTTTGTAAGCTAGTTAATTCAGTGATAACATAAATAAACTTATTAGAGTCTAGGTTGTATCAAACACTTAACAAGATTAATTTTTTTTCGCTCATGGATGCAAGGGCTTGTATAGACTTGGGATGGGATGAGAAGGCCTGGAATAGAAAGATCGTTATCTCGTCTTTACAATAGATAACTGATTCTGCATTAGATTGCATGAGGGGCCGAGAGTCGTTAGAGGTTTCAAAGATATCCCATGTGACCTTGTGATGACACTTCTCTGAAGTCAACAATATGTTTGTATTAGTGATGCAATTGATTATTTAACTTTGGTAGCATTGTAACCATTGTGTTAAGTGATGTTGTACTTGTATTTAATTCAGTTCATTTTTTAGTAGCTTGTTTATAGAGGTAGATGGTCTTGCTTAGGAATCCTTGTTACTATCTCCTAGCACAGGGGGTGATCCTTCGTGTATCACATGTTTGGGTGGAACATGCACCTTAATCCATTGGGTCATCATCTTGTTCGTGTGGATGAGATTTCCAGTTGGAGAGCTCATGGGATCTAGTTTCAATTCATGCTTTATTCTTGTCAAATGATATTGTAATTTAGTACCCCTCATTTGTTATCGAGGTGGAATATGTAATTTGTAACCATGCTTATTGGATTTACCTCATTCGGGGAATGAGAGTTGTAATCGTATTGTAAATTATCATTATTGGAAACATGTGGTATTTGTTATACTTTGATATAATTCTATCATGTATGAAATGTATGAAATGTATGTGTATTTAATTTATTAAATAATTAAATGTTATGGTTTCTATTCATGTTTCTTATTTGGGTTTTAAGTAAACTCGGTCTCATAACCTTAGGGGTTGTTGGCAATGGGTAGTGAACTTGTATGTTAATTGTACTTAAACCAAAAAAAGAAGAAGTTTTTTTTAGTAGTTAATTGCAACTTCCCCTAGGGTTGTGTTGTGAGGTGTTACACAATACAAGAATGTTATCTTTATGCTATCACTTGAAGAAGGATTTTAGATAGGATTGAAGGAAGGAGAATCAAGTTGAACAAGGCACAAAGAGAATATTTGGAAGAAGATTTGTTGCAACTCCATCCAGGTTCCCTTTCTTTTGATTTTATTTTAGAAAACTAATTAAATGTAGAAAATTAGTTAGAATCAAGCTATTAATCTCTTTCCTGTCCTTGTTTGTGAAAATAAAATTTTAAAATAAAGTTAGAATCAATCTATTATTATGTTCTTACCATTCTTTGTTTTTCCAAACTAAATCTAGGATGAAATTAGTGTTCCTATATTTTTTTTTCATCTTTAAATCAATGCATTTAAAAATAAATAATTTTATTCCCATCTATTTTTTATTTACAAAGAAATAAATTTTCTTTTAATTTTTTTATTGTTATTACAAATATAAATTATTTTTTAATAAAATAAAATATATCTAAATACATATGTTTTATAATATGGGTTTTTTTAATATTAAAGTTATGTACAACATTTAATTATTTTAAGTTAAATTTTGAATGTATATATACATATATATATATATAAGAACTAATATTCTTTTAATTTAGTTAAGTCATAAATAAAATAGTTTTTTATTCTTTTTTTTTTTTAGATTGTCCTTTGAAAATAAATAAATTGATAGAAGTTTCAAAAGGGGTATCAGTTGGATAGATTAAATAATAAATTATTGGTGTAATTAACAATCAAAGGATGAGCTTATTCATTAAATGAATTCAAATTATTAAATAAATTCCATGAACTTCTTAATTTTAATAATGTTACTCTAATTTAGTAAGACAACAAATTAACTAACATCTATGATTGATGAAGATTTGGTCCAAACCCTAGTTCTATGAGATAGTATTTTACTTCCTTTGAATAAAATATTAAAATGATTACTAGCTATTGTTGAATATAATTAATGAGCTTAGAATATACCTCCCTTCTTCATAGAATGATGATAATCAATGAGTATGAACCTAGTTATAGAAGATTTTAATATAGAGGAATGACAACATTTATATCTTATGACAATACTATAACTTTATGTCAATAATTACAATTCTATGATAACAATTATGACTTTTAGACATTAAATTTTAATCTTAAATTTATGTTTCAATAAATGAAAAGTACATTGTTTTACCAAATGGTAAGTAGTAAAAATGGAATTCATGCAAGCAAAATACCATCTAACTCAAGGCATTAATAATATCTCTTTAATAAAATTGCTTCTTGCCACAAACTTAACTCTTAGATTTATTGTTATTCTTCAAATAAAATTTCTCCATGCAATAAATTCATCCTTTGATAAATTTGTAATAAATTTAATTCTTCAAGATCATGGTTATTTTTTTAAATTAAATTTCTCCCTTAATATGCAAGTAGATTCAATTCTTTTTAAAACAAGGTTGACTTATTTAATTACAACAAGGGGCATAGTGTATAAATCATTATGTAATCATTAGAATATTATCAAGAATAAACTTATGCAAATTAATGTAAACCTACCTGTAGACACGTAAAATGCACTGATTGACATTGTGCATCTGATCCTGACTACTAACATTGTTTCATCCTAAATCATCCTTCAGTCTAACCATTTAATCAAATACCCCTATCTGATTAAATTCATCAATATTCATCTCTTAATTAAATAAACCAGTTATCTAATTAAGTCACCTCTTCTCGATAATTAAATTAATCATTTTGATCTAATTATCTGATTTAATTAAATAATTTTTTTATTTGATTAAATCTCTAAAGTCTATCTATTAAATTAAATAAATTAAAACCTTATTTAATTTAATCTAACATAATCTCTTTTAATTAAATAAATCAAAATCTTTATTTAATTAATCTCTTATCACATTCCTCTCATATTTGATTTAAATAAATCCACAAATCTAAGTCAAATTTGTCACATCACTTAATCTCTCATTAAATTAATTAACTTGGATTAATTTAATCTCATATCATGTCCCATCCTCCAGATTTTACCACTTGCACATGAAAATAGATTTAATTCATTTATTAAATCTCTATTTTCCACAACAAGGCATCTTTTTGGAATATTCTCCAAGTTTGAATTCAAAAATCTAAGTTGACATGTACATCCAACAAGGAATTTACTCCATCTTACATGTCCTTTGCCTTGAGCCAAGTGCCATTTAATACATTTTTCCTTCCCTCTTGCATGTCATTTCAACAAAATTCAAAATTCAAAATAGGCATTTATTGGCACAATCATCAAAACTTGCACATCCTCCATCCACTCATAGATTGACAAGTGGCATCTTGCCATTGGATGAATGTTAGTCCCACATTGCTCTATTTTGGACATTCATCCTTCAATCTCATCTATAAATAAGAGGCTTCATTCGTCATTTGATCATCCACGAATTATGCAAAGTTACTATGCTCAAATATTTAGCCATTTCAATCCAATATCATTGAATCATAGCTAGGTTATACAGGTTTTTCCATTGGAGCACTCATCAAGAATCAACAAAGTGGATCACTCATCAACATTCATCAAGCTTGCATCATAGGAATTGGGAAAGGGCCAATTTTCACATCAAATTGGCACCAATTCCCCCATGGGATCATGAGTTTACTAGTTTAATTATGATTCAATCTCTATTTTGTTGTTTTCATTGTGTTCTTCATTGATTTTTTCCTAATTTGAACTTTGTGAATGGATTTCGTGGGGAATCCTTGTTCTTACTTTCATTCTAACATCTAATGTGTTTGTTCTTATTGTTTTGCAGGTATTGGGATTAGGGTTCACACATTTGGCACTAGAAGGAGGGAAGCATCTCATTTTTAATCACTTTTTCTAATTTAAATTCCATGTTTTTGTTTGTACATAGGAAAATTCCAACGCTAGAAGCTCAGCGTCGCCATATAGCACTGCTGACTCTCCATCGTCGCCATATAGCACTGCTGGAAATTCAAACTGCAATGTTGAAGTCTTCCCACCCAACATTTTGAATTTTAAACCACGTCACTTGACTAATCTAACCTGAGGAAATTTAAAAAAAAATCATACAATGACATTGCCGAAAAGGGCAACACATTTGAGCTCATTGACCCGGGTATAAAGCATCGTTGACTGGTAAGCAGCGCTATACAACACCGCTGGAGAAATAAAACTGTGACTCAATTACAAGTTGCACCACTAGTAGGGAGTAAAAAGTTGAAATTTTATTTTAGCACATGCTTTTTGTCAAATGATGAGTTTATCTTCTATTTTCTACTTTTTAACCTCTATGTTTTGCAGAATTTGATTGGTTTTCTTTCTTGTAGGTTGGATCAATTGAAAACGAAAGAAATAGGAGCATGATGATGGTATTTCACCAAATCAAAGTGTTTTTAAACACTTTAGTGTTTGCTACACAATCTTAGGAACTGTTATCTCTTCTTGCTTAGGATACTAATTTCGTTTGGGCTTTTACAAAGAACATTTTCAAATTTTTGCAAAGGCTTAAAATGAATATTAGGACTACAACTTACTAGAGCTTGTTTTTTTGGTTAACAATTGAACAAAACAACTCTCATTTGTCCTTTGGTACTTTAAAAAGAACTCACAATTGCTTTGGGGATCTAAAATGAACAAGTGCAACTTTGTCTTCGTGATGGATTACTTAAACTAACTTCATTGAAAAAGGATGTATGCGCTTCTCTCACGCTTTATAGCGATCTTGAGAATCAAAAGGCCTTTTTTTTTGTGATTTTAGGTTAAGATAAAGCAATCACCTCCACACTTCATTTTGGGTTTAAAATTGAACAAAACATTGTGCGAGTGTGAGTAGAGCATTATTGCATACATTCTCATTCTTTGTGTTGCAAACAAAGATTTATTGAGTTACGAATATTTTCTTTACTCGCTTTTGTTATCTTAGAGGGCCTACCTTGGGGAAAAAGTACTCACCCAAGGGAACGACTCAATCGGTAACACTTTAAAGCCAAGAGTATTTCCAACAGGGATATAAATGTGGGTATTGGAATAAACACCAATATCATGTGGTTGGCTCCAACGAGATGAATCTGAAAAGGGACTCTCGTCGTATGTGTCAATCTCCACGAATGGAAAGTCGTAATTAAAACCCATGTTTTAGAATTGCAAAAATCCTTGATCTATTTGTTGGTGCAAGAATGGTCGTTCTGAAGCCGCCCCACATTTTTACGGTCTTTTAGTAGAAATGGAAAGCATGCCATGGGAGTTTCATGGGTGTTGATGCTTGGTTGCCCCGAATGACATTAATGAGCCGTGGAGGGGAGCCAGTGGGGTCAAGCATCTAACCATTCACTAAAGATAAGCATAGTTAGACTTGTCCAAGTGGGAATCTAACAAATATTTTCTTCCATATCCATAGGGTTGTACTTATTCTTGGTTACAAAATTATTTGCTTGTTCGAAAACATCTTGGAAACAAACACTTAAACATCATCATCAAAATTTTAAACCCTTTAGGAGACAAATACAATTGACCCAATCCATATGTTATTGCTTGCCATTGGGATTCTATCCTTAGAGGTTTCTAAACATTTGTATTACATCTCAATTTGTCTACTAAAGTTAAACAATAGGTAACCCTTGTCCTGGATTCATCAGATTTCCACATAACATACTTTGTGGGATTTGAAGAAATTAAGACATTGGACATCTAGTTTGGAAACTTAATCAAAGAAGTTCTTGTGGTAAAATAAACCCACTAAGAAAAGATAAACAAAATGTACTCTCACATGTGTTGAAACCTCACGATTTTCAAGAAGTCAAAATCCCAAAACGAAAGTCCTTGGTTCAAAATCAGGAAATGTATGCTCAAATTGAAATACTTCTTGGTTATAAAGGTTTATAGAAGCATTGCATGTTCTTCAATACTAAATTTTAGGTGAACAAAGTGTCTTTTTTAGGTTCATCTTAGGATCAAAGGAAATCAAATCTTTTTTCATCCATCCTTCAAACATCAAACCAAAAATTATCTCACCATCACCTTTTGAGAAATCTTGAAATTATCCTTCATGCTAGGCTTTTTGAAAAAAAACAAAATCATCAAATCCTTGAGACAAAATCCTTGAAATCTTTATCAAATCATCTTTGGCTAGGTATGTGTAGATGCATCCTTTTGCATATACTTAGTCAAAGTTATCAAACCATCTTGTTTAGCTAGGTATATGTAGATGCATCCTTCTTCCTATGCTTGGTTAAACTATCTTCTTGTTTGAATAGGTATGGGTAGATGCATCCTTCTCCCTACACATATTCAAATTATCATCCTTTGAGAAAATATACCCCTTAGATAATCATCCAACATCTTAGGGTATATTTGTTCAAATCAAAGTAAACCAAAATCAATCAAATCAAGGGCAATCCAAAGAATCAAAATCAAAATTTGAAACATATCCGAAAGTCCTAAAAGTATAGTATCCCCTAAAGATTTATCAAAAGATCAAAACATCCACATCATCCATCTCTTGCATCATCATCATATCATCTTTCGATCCTCAAGATATCCTAAAATTTTCTCTTTTGTGCATAAAGTAAAGATCAATCCAAAGAAATAAGAGATTCTTCTCCCATATTCTTGAAAATTGATCCTTGTTTTATGGTTCAAACTAGATCTCAATACAAGAAGAACATGGAAGCCAATAAAGAAACACCTGATTCAAGTGACCTAAGCCAAAGAACATCGAAATAAATCTAGTCGAATCAAGCAATCCTTTGACTATCTCATCATCACAAAATCCACAAGAGGAAATCCAAGGAGAAGATCTTACCTTTGGGATGTTGCATGAAGAAATAACCGAAATGCTCCACAATCCGTAAAACCATAAAACCATCAACATCATGATGAGGCTTAACCCTTCACTATACATGCTTGAACTAGAAAAACAAGGGGCCAAATTACCTTCTAATTTTAACGTGAGCTCCATAGTGGAACCATCTTTGGAGGTTATGCCTCTAATTTCATCCACACTCCCCATCTCATCCACACCCCCATCCCAAAGCATCACCTAAAACATTCTGAAAATCACAACATCTTTTGCTCCAACCCAACCGAATGTTAATAAGGGAAATGCATTTCTCAATGCTATTCAAACACACCCCCTTGTTAATAATCAAGACTTGGATGCAAAAACCATATTGGAACAAAACATACCCAAAAATCCATTACATAAGTATGTTCCTCTCACTTTCCATAATCCTAATGGCCCATCATCATCATTCTTCCAAGCAACACCTCAAACACCTCTCCTCACAAATCCACAAGAACAGGGTAACATGTTCGGACCTGGGGGCATTTTCGACACCACATCATTTTCTCAAGAACTCACACCCCTCACATTTTCACCCCTCCCACCATTACCATCATCATCCAAACCACTCCTTGGCTTTGGGCTTCCACCTTTACCAAATATCAATCAAACCAACATCCTAAACACCAATCAAAACATCACACCAAACTCTCAAAACTTGTCATCGATATCGCAACAACAGATGACAACTACACAAGCAATCACAACATCATCAATCACTCCCCTAACATCGCAAAGCATGGTCTCTCAAGGACCAATCACATCAACAACACCATTCACCACTCAAACCACCAACATGACATCACCACTCACTACTACCATAAATGCCATTCCAAATCCACCACCACCCCCACCACCACCAACTTCCAGCATATCAAGCCAATACAACATGGCATTGCAAGAAGCTCAACAAGATGCTTATTAAAGGGGATTCCTACAAGTGCAAAAAAAAAAAAGTCATGCAAGTAACTGCTCAAGCTTCCCAAACAGCCCAAGCCGCATTACAAGTGCAACAGGCCACAGAAGCCCAAGCTTTATTGAAACAACAACAATAACAAGCCACTCAAGCTGCGCAAGCTACTCAAGTAGCCCAAGCCGCATTACAAGAAAAAAAGGATACTCAAACCCAAATTTTATTGCAACAACAAGCAGCACAAGCACAAGTAGTGTAAGCACAAGCTCAAGCTCAGGCGCATGCCCAATATCAAACACAAGCACAAATTCTTGCACAAGAAAAATTAGTGCAACTATAGGCATATCAACAAGCAATACAACAATATCAAGAGCAGCAAGAAGCAGTCCAATTGGCATCCCAACAACAAGCATTGTTGGAACAACAACAAGCACAACAACAAGTACAACAACAAGCAATCTTAGCGTAGCAACAATAAGAGCCACAAAAACACCAAGCAACTTGTGTCCCTATCCATTTGACAGGAGCCTTGTGATGAAACCATTCCCCAAGGGATTTCAAATCCCCAAGTTTGATAAATATCGTGGGATGGGAAACCCTGAAGATCACATCAGGGAATTCTAGGTTCATTGCATGGAAGTTGCATATGACGATACTTATCTAATGCGGCTATTTCCTAGGAGCTTGGCTAGACATGCTATGGAATGGTTCTCTCGCCTACCTACAGGTATCAGAACATTCTAAGAAATTATAGATGCATTTATTAAAAAATATGCATGCAATATTGCAATGGATGTCATTCTAGAAGAACTCTCAGCTCTGAAACAAGGTAAGGGTGAATCATTCACTTCATTCCTACAACGATGGCGATCCAAGGCCAACCGGAGCAAGTGGACCATGCCCAAATAACAAGTTTCTACCATTATATCCAACCTTGACGGCCTCTTGGCATTTTATCTCAAGGTACAAGGGATCACCACATATGACCAGTTGATCTCCAAGGCGCTCAGCATCGAACGAGCCCTTATGACTCAACCGGAGGGATCAAATTCATACCCCGAACAATAAAACAACCGCACATCCACCACTTACAATGACAAACCTTGCACATGGGCAAGGAACAAAAATGTTACTAATGATGGTGTTGTCAATGCCAAAGTGGTCATTAGTGCCCCGCACCAAAATACACCCAGGCCACAAATCCAAATTGAACACCAAAACAATCATCAAACAACACCCAAACAAAAATTAGACAATTAACAATCTCAATGATCAAAGGGGACCACCCCAATGGAATAAGAGCTATCCCAAGTGAAAATACACCGCTCTGGGGGAGCCACTAGAAGTCATCATGAAGAAGCCGATAAATGAAACACTCATCAAAGCACCCACCTATGACAATTACCAAGAACCGGATGTGAAACCTCCTTGGTATAATGAGAATCAACTTTGTGACTCCCATAAAATCAAAGGGCATACCACGAATAGTTGTATGAGGCTAAAAAACATAATTTAAGATCTCATCGGTCAAAGAATTACAAATGTGGAACAACCTACAGGAAACCAAGATCTTAAGATATACACGAATCTGATGCCTAACCATGGCAATAAAGGGAATAATAATAACACCGATAAGGGGAAAGGAACCCACACAAATGTGAATCATGTGTATGAAACAATCATGGCCTCCATAGATGAATATTTCACAGTCATCACCATCCAAGGCGCCCATGCCGATTATGGAGTCACCACAAGAGGCAGAAAAGTTACCATCGCAGGATCATCCCATCCAAACAGAGTCCCTGGATCTAGATTTGTCCCCAATGGCTATAACATCCTTGATCAGCTCAAAAGAATGCCAATGAAAATCTCCAACATGGAGTTTCTAAAAATCTCATTGTCCCATAAGAAAATCCTTAAGGAAGTGTTGGATTCATCCACTATCCCCACAGATCTTGATGTGGAACAATTCCAAGCTATGGTTAGAAATATCATTACACCAAATCTCCTCACATTCTCCTACCAGGATTTCCCTACTCAACCATCTCACAACCATGCGCTCCACTTAGAAGTCATAGTACATAAGAGAAAATTCAAAAGGGTCTTGGTAGATGGAGGTGCGGGCTTGAATATTTTTTCTCTCAATCTCATCAAACAATTAAAAATCTCAGAGGATTCTATCAACAAAGGAAAGGGTATCACAATAAGAGCATATAATGATCAAGAAAGAGTGTCTAAGGCCACAATCAAACTCCCTATTCAAGTAGGGCCTACTATCATGGAAACCACTTGTCAGGTCTTGGACCTTGACTTTCCATATAACATCCTCCTAGGATGCCCATGGATTCATGCAATGAAGGCAGTAGCGTCAAATTTCCATCAATGTGTGAAATTCACACATGAGGGACAATAAGTTACCATCCATGGAGATCCCGAACTCTTCTCCTATTGCAAAAGCCTTGAAGCAAAATACTATAAAATCCCCCAAGTACCAAAAAATGATGAGGGCCCATCTACACCATACATCGATCCCACCACTCCCGCCATTCCTACCATCTCTGACATTAAGGTCATCATCCAAGATAACGGTTGTGGAAACTACAAGCTCCCTAATAATGCTTTTGTGGTAGGAGAGTTACCACAATCTCCTAGATCACAGGGATGTCCACAAATAAATGAAGCCTCCACATCCCAAACATCTCCTAAAGACTATCCCAACTTTACAAGTTGGGGAGATCTTGGCCAAGAAGTTATTGAGGCAGATCCATCTCATATGCTATATCAAGATGAAAGACTAGTAGTTGATTTACCAATGGATGATAGAAGCAAGGGTCTACAAATGATGCTTGCAATGGGCTATGACAGAAACCAAAGACTTGGGAGAAACGACAATGGGCTTATAATACCTATCATTCTGGAGACGCGAGTGATAAAAAATTTTGGCCTTGGATGTACCCCTTTGAGTATAACCTTACGTGGCCAAAGTCCTCTAGTTAGAATGGTTAATAATCCTCCTCAGCC
This sequence comes from Sequoia sempervirens, assembly GCA_007258455.2. Taxonomy (NCBI): domain Eukaryota; kingdom Viridiplantae; phylum Streptophyta; class Pinopsida; order Cupressales; family Cupressaceae; genus Sequoia; species Sequoia sempervirens. The sequence goes on along the minus strand of VDFB02075321.1, from coordinate 250,439,717 downwards.
AACTGCAGCAGAACTACGCTTACCAGTATCTACAGGTTGTGTCATAGATAACTTTACATTTGACATAACCGACATCTATAGTATTAGTGATGACAAGGATACCATGACCAACTTACCTAGGCTATTTGAGGATACCACTTTTTGCATGATTAGCACCCTATCTTTTGAATTAGAGCACCAAGATCATGAAATCTGCCTAGTATATCCCCAACTCATTGACTACGACCAACGAGGACCACCAGTTCTTGATACATTCAAAAATGATGAGGCACTCTCAAAATTCATGGGACTGCGGGATAACATTCCATGTGGGGATCACAAAGCAAGGTTCATAATCGAGCTAGATACACATGCCTATTATGGGGAAACGATTAAATCCCTCAGTCGCAAAAGTGAAAAATTAAGAATAATATCTAAGTCCTTGAGTGAAAACCACACTTGTGGCACTCTCCGACTAGAAAAAAGTAAAAAGAAAGGATGCATCCAATGGTGAAAAACTCTCCAAGGCACCTGAGGATGGGGATTCAATCTTCCTATCAAAGCTATTCATCAAGAAAAATCAGCAGTCTTGGCAGAAAGGTGTAATCCAGTCAATCTAGGAACAGAGTAAACCCCGCACATTACATTCTATGCAGAGTCATTACTATCAGAGGAACAAGAGCTCCTAGCAGTCTTCCTAAGAGAGAGACAGATAAACTTCACATGGAGTTATGATGACATGCCAAGGCTTGATTCAGAGATCATGGTTCACCACTTAGCAGTATATCCAGAAGCAAAGCCTGTTAAACAAAAACTTTGAAAAATGCACCCTCAGATCACCTTATTAGTCAAAATGGAGCTAGAAAAGTTATTAGATGTAGGATTCATCTGATCGATAGATTATCCAAAATGGGTGTCAAACTTGGTACCTATTTCAAAACCTGGTGGGAACATCAAAATTTGCATAGACTTCAGAGACTTGAATAAAGCATGTCTGAAAGATGACTTCCCACTTCCAAACATTGACATGATAGTTGACATGATAGTCAAACATGAAATGTTGTCACAAATGGATGGATTCTCAGGGTACAATCAGATCATGATAGCTAAAGAGTACCAATAGAAGAAGGCTTTCACTTGTCCATGGGGGACTTACTATTGGAATATGATTCCATTTGGCTTAAAGAATGCAGGAGCAACATACCAAAGAGCCATGACATTGATATTCCACGACATGATCCATAAAATGGTCAAATATTATGTTGATGATATTTTAGCCAAATCCAGAAAGAGAAAAGATCATATAACAACCTTAAGTGCCATTTTTGATAGGCTGGAAGAGTAAAAGGTTAGATTAAACCCAAAGAAGTGCATCTTTGGTGTACAATCAGGAAAATTGCTTAGATATATAGTCTCAATGAGAGGTATCGAGGTAGATCTTGAAAAGGTAAAAGCAATCCTCAAGATGGAGGTACCAAAAAAAATAAAGCAATTAAGAGGTCTCCAAGGTAAGCTCCAATCCATTCGAAGATTCATAGCACAGTTAGTGGATAAACAAAACCCATATTCTCACCTACTTCACAAGGGATTAGCATACAAATGGGATACCAAGTGTGAATAGGAATTCAATAAATCAAAGAATATCTACTGACACCACTAGTCTTAATGCCACCAATCCCAAGAAAACCATTAATTCTCTACGTATCAGCAACAACAGTAGCCCTTGGAGCTCTCCTAGCTCAGCATGACAAAAATGGAACAAAAAGGGCTATCTATTACATCAGTAGAACAATGGTTGGGCATGATCTAAACTTCTCATTCATCAAGAAAGCATGCCTAGTAGTAGTGTTTGCATCACATAAATTCAGACATTACATGTTGGCACACAAAATAAAACTCATTGCCAAAATCGACCCTCTTAAGTACTTATTGTCAAAGGCAATGCTCATGGGAAGAATTGCCAAATGGGCGATGATACTATTAGAATATGACATCGAATATGTGGAGTGAAAAGCAATCAAAGTCCAAGTCATCACAGATCAACTTGCAGAAGCACCAATCTATTCAGAGAATTATCTCGTCTCAGATTTTCTAGATGAATCTATTTTTAATCTCAATGTAGCTGACCACTCGAAACTCTAATTTGATGACTCATACACGCAGCATGGACATGATCTAGTGTCGTCTTTATCACCCCAAGGGGATTGCATACCAAGATCCTACAAACTGGTGTTTCCCTGCACTAGTAACATTGCAGAATACGAGGCTTTAACCATAGGTCTCAGAATAGCAGTGCAGTGGAACATTATAGCTCTCAAAGTATACAAATACTCTCAATTGATAATAAATCAAGTAAATGATGAATACCAGACCAAGGACAACAAGCTCACTCCATACAAGAAATTGGTGGAGACCCTCAAAGAATCCTTCATCGAAATTACATTTGAGCAGATTCCTAGAACCAACAATAGAGTAGAAAATGCCATGGAAACAATTGTATCCTTACTGATATCCCCCACAACGTTCCAAAATATGAATTCTTGATAGAGCAGTTTCTCATGCCTGCATTCGAGGTACCAAAATCATAATTTGTGTGTGAAATCATTGGTCCTAGTGATCTTTGGTACCATGACATTTATACATACCTTCGAATAGGATTCATACTCGCCGATTTACCCTCAAACCTAAAATGAACCTTTGTCAAAAAGGCATCTCGATTTTTCATCCTAGGAGATACCTTATATCGTAGAAGCATAGAAGGAACCTTACTGTGCTGCTTAAACGCTGAGGAGGAATTAACTGCTCTAACTGGAGTACATAACGGTATCTGTGGTTCACACTCGAGTTGAATAACCATAGCCAAGAAACTGCTGAGGATGGGGTACTATTGTTCCACAATAGAAAGAGAGGCACATGACTATGCCAAAAGGTGTCTACAATGTCAGCAGCATGGGGACCTCATCCATGCTCCAGCTCAAGAGCTTCATCGCTTCGTCACACCATGGCCCTTTTTGCAGTGGGAACTCTATCTCATTGGAAAAATCACACCCACTTCATTTGATGGCCACAAATTCATTATAATCACCATGAAGTACTTTACTAAGTGGGTGGAAGCCATACACATGATGTATATAACTAGGAAGCGGATTTCAAAGTTCATCTTGAACTATCTCATTTTCCTCTATGGTGTTCCACAATCCATTATCTCAGATAATGGGACACCATTTAAGAATCAGGAGGTTCGTGACTTATGTGAAAAATTCAAAGTCCAACATCGCTTCTCCACCCCATACTATCCCCAAGGCAATGGCCAAGCAAAACCTACAAACAAAACCATTTTGAAAATCCTCAAGAAAACAGTCAATGATGCAGGTCGTGACTGCATCTATAGCTTAATCTCGCCCTCTAGGCCTATCAAACCAGTATTTTCCCACCCACCGGTGCCACTCCTTTCTCCCTAGTCTACGGATCAGAAGTGGTACTCCCCATTGAGATTGAGATCCCATCACTCAGGATATCACTGCAAAACCTCATCGTAGATGAAGAGTACCAAGTATCAAGATTGAATGAGCTGGACCTATTGGATGAGCGACGTATAGATTCTTTGAATCATTTGCAAGTCTATTAGAATAGACTCAAAAAGAGCTATAATAAAAAAAATCAAAAGTAGGACTTTCCAAGTCAGAGAACTGGTATTGAAGGAGAATCAAAATAATGTCCCAAACCCAAGCAACAAAGGAAAATTTGAACCCAATTGGATGGGACCATTCATCATCACAACAAGTTATAAGTCAAGGGCATATTAGTTATCAACACCTGAAGGGGAACCTCTGCAAGAGCCCATGAATAGCACTCATCTCAAAAACTTTTATACCTAAATCTTTCAAGGTATAGAACCAAAAATCCAAAAAATTAGAAAATGTCCTGAAAAAATGGTTACTTTGGCGAAAACTTGGCAAACAAGCATCTTGGTGACAACAAAAAAATCAAAAAATTAAAAAATCCAAAAAAATAATCAGAAAAAGGATTGAAAATAGTAAAGAAAAAAATTGTCCTCTAGTGAAAACCACTTCGGTGGCACTTTAGACAAGTACCTTGGTGAAAACCTGGCAAACAGGCACCTTGTGTAAATAAGCACTTTCCATCCACCAGGATCTTTATGACTTGTTCTACATCATCCATCCATTATGTTTCCATCATCCATCGCATTTGAATCTCCATCCATCACTCATCCACCCACATCCGCACCATAGCTTGGTCCTGTTTTCGTATCATGATCCCTCCTAGTACTACTCGGCCAATCCTCAAGGTCAGCTTGTCCTGCCTTTATCAAAGTAGTCTATTGCATCACACTAGGGGCATGTTCTCATTGAATCAGATTCATCTATATTCTTAAAGTCCTAAAACATCGGAAAATCCAAAAACATCAAAACATCAGAAAATCCAAAAACATCAAAACATTAGAAAATCCAAAAACATAAAAAAATCAAAAAATCCAAAAACATTCAAAACATATCAAAATCCCAAAAGTTGGTCAAAAAGTCAAAAACGAAGTCATCTTGTCGAACTATGGGTCTCTGAGCCTTGAACGTAGGCAAGGTTGATCTTTGATCATCCCCCGAGACACCTAGGTCAGTCCTTTAGGAGTCTGTCATAATAAACTGGCATCTCATCATGTATATTGTCATCTGTAAATCGGTCAACTCGTCAGTCAAACTACGTGGTCTCTGCATGTATAATGTAGGAAAGGCTAATTTGTTGATCAGCCCCTGAGGCCCCTAGGATAAGTCTTTAGGTTAGTCTCTTGGTCAAAATCTTAGAAAACCCCAAAACATTGGAAAATCAAAAATCAAAACATTTGAAAATCTCTAAAAAATACCAAAAACAACCTCAAAACATCTCAAAAACTCCAAAAAAATCCAAATATTTGAAAAAAATCCATCTGACTCATCTCACTTGCACCTGCAATACATCACTCATAATAAACGATCGTCATCTTCAATCTTTGGTAAGATAATCATAAACAAGTCTAGCTGGTCAAAAGTGAAAACTCAAAATGTCAAGTCTTAGGTCTAAGTCAGTACGTAAACAAGTTGGTCAACTCTTTGTGTCGATAACCTATCATCCAATTGGTCCCATATCAATCATCATTTAGAATGCTTTGGATAAACGAAATGGTGTACCTCCATCCACTAACATGTCCTGGGATTTATCCTTCCTATAATGGGCATTATCTTTTGGCAATAGTTTTGGTTCTTATCCTTAGGTATGTATGGAGGAGGTTTTGGGCAACTCGTTGACTATTGCATTAATAGGTTATACCTTTCTATGTTTTGGTCTGAGGTGTTTGAAACTTCTAAAGTGCATCTTGGCAAGGTTTCTGTATGTCAGGTGTGAATAAGGATACTCCTATCTACTTTTCAATTCAAATTCCATCACACTATGTACAACGCCATCCTGGTTTTCTATACCTTGATGCATCGTACCACGTGTGTCATCAAACATAAGGAAATTGGCCCTTTGAAAATCCTAATTCCTCGGCAAGTAATCATCATCATTTTGCATATTCATCATCTTGTTTCTTGTTGAAATGACTTCTTCTCTTCTTGCTCATCGCACTAACAAGGTACTATGACAGTTGATCATCATCATCATCATCGTCATCATCGATCATGCATTCGCAAAACATTAGCATATTGCATCAACATATCATATAGGAAACATATGCATGGCATTTCCATCATCATATAAATATTTTATCATAAGCATTCTTCATAGATTAGCACATCCCTTTCTCATTACATTGCATTCATCACATAAATCATTGCATAACATTAATTTGCATAAAAAAATTCATAACCATTTCACATTACCACCTACTGCATAATCATACATAATAGGTACATAAACATTATAGATAATCCATTGCATACATACTCGCATAACATCATAAAGTCATCTCCCACATTAGGATCATTTTGCATAAAACATCATCATATCATTGCATATAGTACATCACACTAAATGCATCACATACATACATTTAACATGTTTAGGATAATATTTTTTATTCTAAGCATCTTAAAACCATCTCATTTGCATCATCATATAAAACATGACCATTGCATTCACAATGCATTATATCATCCACTAAACATCCATATCATCTCATAAATAACATCACAATCATTTTTTGCATTTCATGGCATAAATCATTCCACATCATTATAAGCATAAATAGGAACATAAGAATCCATTACATGCAAAACATACATCCATCCATTAAAATTTTATAAGCATAGTTCACATAACATTTCACGTATACACCATATAATTTTGCATATTACATTCCATATCACATATCACATCACCATTTGCATCAACATAAATAGATCATCATATAGACTGCAGCATCATTACGCATCACATAAATACATCTGCATATCATAAGTCAACAACATAATATAGATCTGTTAGGTCATAATCATTACATAATGCATATATCATCAGAAATAAATGCATCCATAAAAGCATCAGATAACACCATAACATCATTGCACAACATATAGAAATAGAATCATCCATACATGCATAAATAAATGGTACACATTACATCACATCACATCATATCAAAATCATCATCGACATCTCATATATATATCATCAATAATGTAATTGTCATAGTACAAAATAATTAGATCACTGTACATGTATGTCAAACAGTACAAAAAGGTCCATCAGGCTATCAAAAAGGATCCCATAAGGCACAAAAAAGTATCATCTCGATCAAGGTCTACCCCCCTATATGCTACCCTCGCCCCTACCATCACAACCCTCTGTTGGTCTGTGGTTGGTCCGCTGTGAGTACTCTAGGACCCGTGCTGCTTTGGGTATGGCCTTGTGATAATGCATACGGTAATACACGACCTCTCAGACAGACTCCCTATAAGATCTAATAGACACTGTACCCTGAGAGGAGGAGGCTGCCATGCTCTCCAACTATTGTCACTGGCCCATCTTTGCAGCTGCCTGTAACTCTACAGCCTATCTCTGCAGTATGGCCTGATCCCACTCAGCCCTAATTTGATCCCTCTCAATCCACGCCTGATCTCTCTCGCTTGTCAAAGTCTGCACCTAAGCCTGTAGCTGTGCAATAAATGTATCTTGGGGATCCACCTACCCTGCTGGTTGTCCTCATGGAGGATGTACCTAAGGCTGATCCTCGCCCCCAGCCTATGGTGGTGCACCTTCTAACACCTGTTGTTGATCCTACATCTGCACATCAACCTGATCTAGCTGAGCTGGCTGAACTGGAGGCCCGACTGGTTGGTCTTGTCATGCACCATCCCTCTATCCTCATCCTCCCCCTTTGCCTTTCACTCTCCGCCGATCAGGGACTGCACCTAGAACTGTCAAATGAAGGGGAGGCTGGAACCAATCCTTGTATGCCTATGTCATGCTTGGATCTGTAGGCCCCTGATCATAAGCCCATGACCGAGCCACTAAATTTATGAAGTTGTCGATGGCCTCTAAGGTAGGAATATAATGGCCCCATGAAACCTATGCCATGGTGCGGGAAAATACGACCACATAATTGTCATCTGGCCGATCCTCAGGTTCACCGAATTGACGCTCCATGCACTCGGGCAAGCACCTCTCTATCATAGTGTGCTCTCACCCCTACATGAAGCGGTCCTGGTGGGTATAGAAAATCTGATGTGCATCATCGGTCCATCTGGGCCGACCAAGGTACTGTCACCATGTGAATACCTACATCTCATCTAGGACCCTCCTCCAATAGGGAATCCCATGCTCGCCTATGTGTGTGAAGGACACACTGCCTCTGTAGTGCCATACGAGGGGATCATCAGGTTCCATTGGAACTGTAACAATCCATGGTCGAAGGACAACAATGTGATCCCACACCCATACGTGGAGGAGTTTCACACCTGCTCCAAGTGCTCTGTACAAAGATGCAAGAAGAATCGACCCCCAAGCAAAGCAAGTAGGCCTATCGTGCAACACCATGCACTCCTAGTAGATCCCCAACTAGGACTAAAGTACCAACCCCATCAGTCTGGGGCAATAAGACTTGAAATAATCATTGCAACAACCAAGTGGAAGGGAGGTACCAGAGCCCTATGATGCTCAAGCTCGATCTGCCCCTCACAAATGACAATATCCTCTATGGCGAGGACTCTGCGGTAGGAATTTCGCCCCTCATCTATATCAAAAATGACATGCTGACCATGTGTTATCTTTCAAAAATGCAGGCAGAATGCCTCAAGAGGTTGCCAATCTCTTGATACGCTTTAGGGTAATAGACAAGGTCAAGAGAACTCAACCTTCTACTCTTTACGTGCTGCTAACCTGGGTGGATGTACCTCTCTGAATGAAGCAGACTTATCTTATGATTATCCTCTTATGACAACTTGTTCACAATGGTAGATGGGAGTGAACAAATGAAATCCAACTTGAAAATGGTAACAATACTCTGGTCTAAATTCTAATATTCTTAACTTTATAAGATATAAGAAAGATGAATGAATTCAAAATGATAAGATGCAGAGACCAGTGCCTTGTTGGGTATGCAGAGTCAAGTGAGATCAAAATGAGCAACACTTCTCTGAGAAAAAATCAAATTATCTGGCATATACTGTGCTTACAACTTGTGTAAACATGCAAGAATGTGACTACTAAGCTCTACTTAAAAATCCAATTGAATCTCTCTGATCATTGTGATTAACAAAAAGGATTTAGTCTTTACTTGAAAGAACCAATAAATCAGTCACACAAGAACAACAAATGTGCACTGATAAATTGAATACAAACTTGTCATATCAATTTAAACGATCAGAAAGAATCCATTCTGGAGACAACTTAGCAATCATTTTATTAAATTCAATAGATAACTGATACCAGACATGTGCAGCAACATCAATTGACATTCATAAATACCTCCATCTTTAAATCATGCATCTGAGCCTCTGATTTGATAAACTTACTGTTTTGTATCCATACAATTTTCCTACTGTATCGAATAACTAGTAACTGGTAAATTCGTCTCTTTTCCAATTGCCAAAATGCCTATTTATACACAAGCATTTGAAGAAAATATAAGATTGAAATCACATGTCGGCCCAACACAAAATTCAGGCTCAAATCAAGCTAGCAAGCAATGGTCATCCAAGCAAATACATGTTGTCCCTGATGTTTAAAATTTTGTTTTTCACCAGTGTATAGTCGGCAAGACATAGCGCATCGTCCTGTCGAAGGCAATTCAAATGCTAACATCCCGTGTGCTTATTTTCCTTCACTGTATCTCATCCGGGTTGGGGAGATGTCACGTAGATTGCATTATGTTCTGTCGAAAGCCCCGTGGTTTAAACCTGTCACCATGACATAAGAAAATCTCACGCCGATGTGCACATTTCGTTTTAATCATTTTCGCTGTGACCACACAATCTTGGAGAGACGTCTCATAGATTAGGCCTTGCTTCACCAAAGATCTTCATTTATTTCAAGTCGCTGTGATACTCCAATTGTTATGCTGACAAAGTGACCTCCGCTTCCATTCGGCAAGACCCCGGGCACCTCACCAAGACCACACATCCAAAAAAAAAATCACAATGAGAAATACCTTTTGTTACATTCATCATTGCCAAGAACGTTAGATTTTCTCACTGAAAATAAACCTCATTGAGCTATTGGCAAGACAAAACAATTCTTACACCGAAAACCATTCTCCATTCACTTTCACCAAGACAATACAGTATCGGGGAGAGGTCATATATAGTGCCCACGTTATACCGAAGGCACACAACCACCCATGAGTGTCACTGTGACCTTATGTACCTCCCACCGATGGGTGCTCATCATGCCATGTATCTCGTTGTAACCCCCATCTGTCGGGGAGACCTCCTGTAGACTTCAATGTTTCACCGAAAGGCCTCAATCATCCCCGCGTTGCCGAGACAAAAGAAAGCTTTTTCCGAAAAGCATCCCTATTTCCTGTCGGCAAGACCTGACCCCCTCGCTATGACCTCTGCCAAAGCCGCCATAGTCTTACCGAAAGTTCCTCGAAGCAAATCCATGTGTAAGGTCGGCGAGACCGAAGGTCACTCGCCAAGACCTTACAATGATAGCCATGCTACTAGTTTCTCAAGGATTTGCTTCAAGGAACTTTAGACCTCTCAATATGCATCCCATACTCGCCGGTTGGCGTGACAAAAAAAAAATCACCAAGACACTGTGTCGATACCACCAAGCTCACAGCGATGGACCATCATGCACATAGTCGGGGACACATGCTGAATTCAGTAAGATGCCACCCCGACGGCCAAAACACATGCTGATATCCAACCACATATGAAATCTCCAATGGTCGTGACAATGAGAAAGTCCTTCCGACCACTTGCAGCAAACAAATGTTAACATAGAAGCAACATGGGTTGGGGAGACAATGGGAGACCTATGGCGATATAGACAAAAATGTGGAAAACGCATAGATAGATGATTTGGGGGACAAATATGAGCCAAAATGTGAGTAAACGTATCATCGAATGAAGGAAATATGTATAAGGAAGGACTCATATGGGGACTCAGGGGGCATGAAAAATATGAAAAATAATCAGATTTTAATAGTTCCAACAGTGGCTCCATCTGGTGATGAATGATAGTCAGATCATTGCAAGGATCCAAATCTTTGGGTGAGCAGACCAGACACAAAATGATGAACCAGGGAGAAGCAATGGAAATGAATGGAAGGTGAAATGGATGCAAAATGAATGCAGAATGGAGGTGAATGGAAAATGAGAGTGAAATGGAGATGGATGAGAACCTAAACTACTATGCATAGAAAATAATTTTAAAGAGGATACACAAGAGTTGTCCATGCACTGGAAACCCTCAATCCTCTGTGTTGATCAAGAGAAGAAAAGCTTCAAGAATTTCCCATGAATAGGAAATTCTTGATCTTCACCAGCCATGTTTTGTAGATAATATGAGTCTTCACCCTTCTTTCCAACAACAACAAAAGGTCCTAGCCAAAGAGCTTCAAATTTACCATGCTTTCCTTTCTCCTGACATCTTGCATTCCACATCAACACCAAATCATTTTCTTCAAATTTTCTATTATTTTCCTTCTTGTCAAATAAATACTTCATCTGTGCCTATAACTTCATGTTTTGACTTTGGGCCTCTCTCCTTACCTCATCAAGTTAAACCAATTGCTCCATTTTATCCTCCATAGGCTCAAGAACATCCAAATCTTCCTATAAAACAAACTTGTATACTGGTAACAAATTCTATAGAGGCATCCTGGCTTTTGCCCCATACACTAATTCAAATGGAGATTTTCTAATTGCCCTTTTCACAGTGATCCTATCAGCCCACACAACTAGTTTTAACTTTGAATCCCAAGCCTTCTTATTTTGTCCCAGCATCCTTTTTATAATCTTCAAAATACTTTTATTGCTAGACTCTGCTTGACCATGGGCTTGTGGATGATAAGGAGCTGAATAAGAAATAGTAATGCCATACTTATCACAAAAGCCTTTGAATTCATCTGATCTGAAGCAGATCCTGTTGTCTATGATTATTCTCAATGGTGCACCAAATCTGGTGATAATATTGTCCATCAGGAAATTAGTCACTACCTTACTTGTAGCCTATTTGGTTGGGACTGCTTCCACCCACTTTGTAAAATAGTCAGTGGCAACCAATATCCATCTATGTCCTCCACTTGACTTCTCTTGTATATCTCCAATGAAATCAATTCCCCATTGATGAAAAGGGGCATCAGCGTGCAAAGGTTGAAGTGGCAAAGCACCCTGATACTTCAATCTTCCATAAAACTTTTGGCAAGCTTCACATTTTCTCACATGTGTAAAAGAATCATCAAAAACCTTTGGCCAATAATACCCAGCCCTGAGAATTTTGTGTGTAGTTGTCTTTGCTAAATAATGACCTCCACAAACTCCTTCATGCATTTCACTTAGAACGTGCTTGGCCTATGACTCATTCAGACATAATAACAATATGCCATCTCTATTTTTCCAAAATAGATCTCCATCCATGAAGACATACTTTGATGCCTACAACTTCAAAGTTCTCCTTTGGCTGTCACTCAATCCATCTAGACACTTCATGTGTTTAAGATAATACATAACATCAATATACCAAGGATTATGTTCAATGCTTGCAATTGCAACCCCTCCTTCAACATTGCAGATTTGATTTGCCTCAATATTAGTTTCTGTCATCAGCCTAGCCAAGCCCTGGCCTCTTACCAGCTTAGTAATATGTATTTCCATGTCAAATTCTTGAATCTTGTTGATCCATCTGCATCTTTTCCCTGTAACTTCATATTGTGTTAAAATTTCTTTGACAACTGCATGAGGGACATAAGCAATTACCTTTGCTCCAACAAGATATGGTCTGAAAGCTTTTGTCGCCTTTACTAATGCAAATGCCTATTTTTCCATTATGTCATACTTCAACTCAGACCCTTGTAATGATTTACTAAAGAAAGACACAGGCTGCTCACAACCATCATCAATTTTTTGTAACATAACAGCATAAATAGTATGCATTGAAGCAAATGAAAAAATCTGAAAGGGTTTTGTAAAATCTAGAGATTTAAGAATAAGAGCCTCCTTGATAGCCTTTTTGATAGACATGAAAGCATCTAAAGCTTCAACATTATAGTCCATTTTTTGTCCTTTCTTCAACATTTTAGATATGGGCTTGATGATCTCAACAAAATTAGAAACAAATCTTCTAACAAAATTAATTTGTCCAAAGAATGACTGTATTGCCTTGACAGTTTTGGGAATAAGAATCTTATCAATAGCTTCAACCCTCTCAGGATCTATTCTAATTCCTTCTTTTGAAATAATATGCCCCAAGAGCTTACCTTCTGTGACTACAAAATGACACTTTTTTAGATTTAAACTAATACCATATTCAAGAGCTTTAATAAATACCTTTTCAAGATGTTGCACATGATCTTCAGCCCTCTTTGAATAAGCAGTTAGGTCATCTTGATACACCACAATGATAGCATTAATCAAATCAGCAAATGCAACATCCATGGCTCTTTGGAAAGTCGCTCCAACATTAGTGAGACCAAATGGCATTCTTATGTATACATATGTTCCCCAAGGAGTTGTGAATGTTGTCTTGTATTGCTCAGATTCCTTGACCTTGACCTGATTGTATCCAGAGAAACCATCCATCATGGACAACAGCTCACACCCTGTCACCTTATATAATATAGCCTCCATATTGGGTAAAGGATCATTATCTTTGAGAGATGCCATTTTTAAATTCCTGAAGTCCACACATAATATGATATCACCATTCTTCTTTCTCACAAGAACTAGATTTGAAACCCACGTTGAATGTCCGATTGGTTTGATAATTCCTCTGTCCCTAAGCTTTATCAATTCTTCTTGCATTTTATTTTCCAGCATTGGATTTATGGGCCTTTGCTTTTGTCTGAAAGGCCTGGCATCTGGCTTCAATGGTATTTCATGCTGAAATAAATCTTCCATGTATGCTTTCAGATCTTCATAAGACTAAGCAAAAACGTGCTTGTACTTTCTCAGCAACTCTATTAGCATTCTTCTAATTGTAGGGCTGATCTTCTTTCCAATGTATACCTTTCTTGGTGCTATCTCAGTCCCCAAGTTGACTTCTTCAATATCTTCTCTCCTGACTGGCGTTTGTTTCATTAGAGATCTATCATTTCCATCATACAGCCTCTCCAATGCCACCAGACCCTTGGGCAATTTATTTGTTTTGAGCTACAAAATCTCCTTGCCAAACATAGTTTGCTTCCCATCCACTTCTTCAACAAAAGCATTGAAATCAATTTCCTGGGCCTCATACTGATCTATACAATTGAGGAATTTCAAAAGGTCAGTATCATCATTGAAAACTTGCCAATTATAAATGTTATTAGGAACAGCAGGCCTTGTCTTGAATTCAATCTACGATACCCCAGCCAATGTGATGTCATCTCTTTTCAACGCCACATTTGCTAAAAAATCAACCATTATATTCTTTGACCTGTCAATCCACTCAATTGAGAAGGCATCAAACAATTCAATTGTGTCCCATGCAACATTCCTATATTGCTTTAATCTTTTGTGCTTTGCTGCATATTTTGATTTAATCTGTGAAACAACCAACTTAGAATTGCCCAAAACAGCCATCAACTTAATCTTGTGTTTCACAGCTATGTTCAAACCTGTCAATAAAGCTTCATACTCTGCCACATTGTTTGTACATTCAAATGCCAACAGGAATAAATATTTAAAAGTAGTACCTTTAGGGGAAACAAAAACAATCCCAGCGCCATTACCTTCTTGGCTACATGCTCCATCAAAATACATCTTTCAGACAACATTGCAATTTTGTGTAGCATGTTTTTCAATTAGATCACTATTAGTTAATTATGGCTGAGCTGGTTCAACCTTAAAAATTCCAAGGTCAACATCACAAAAACAATTGATCTGATCTTGAGGCACATTATCAACAAGCTGGCTCATTCTTGGCTCTCTATACAACTTGACTTCCTAACCATTCACTAGTATTGTAGCATAAGACAGATCAAATTGAACATTTCCACCTACAGCTGCAGTCCACTGCCTTGACAAAAGCATCCCAAATTGAGGAGGAGTATCAATGACTCTTATGTCTATATTATAAGCTACTTATGGATAAGTAGCCAATTTGACTTCAACACCTTTCATAATTCCTATCATAGGTACAGGTCTGTTATCCATTGCATAGCACTTCCCTTCGTATGTATTAACACACAAGCCCAGCAGCTTCATAACACCTACTGGCATAATATTTATAGCAGCACCAAAATCTATCATGCAGTTCCTCAGCAATTTATTATTTATAAGCAATGTAGTGAAGAAATGATCCACTTGTGGGGGAGTTGATAATATATCACTCAAACAAACCACAAAATTATTTATTTTCTCCTGCCTATTGACTGCTTTAATAGATATTTTATTTTCAGTATTCGCATGTTCTCCATTCGTTATCAATTGAACAACAATATCTCTATATTCTTTAATTTTCATCATCTCAAGTAGTGGAATAGACATTTTTACCTAGGATAATGCCTGAGTGAAATCAAAAGAGGAGCTCTCCACCTTGACAGCCTTCTTTAATTCTGGCATTTCTCTTTTGCTTTCTTCTTTTTCTTTTTTATTGGACTAGTCAGGCATCTATATTTCTTTATTTAATTCCTTCACTTCCTCCTTTTGGTCTAGTTTCTATTCAATTTTATCATGCTGCTTGTTTCCTAGCCTTTTTGCAATTTCCTATGTTGTTTTTTGATCCTTTATAAAAATTCCCCCAAAAACTCCATCTGGCTCATTTACTTTTTTGTTTCTGAACCAGTATTTATTTTGTGCTTCCTCAACTGCAGCAACAATGATTCTTTCTATTTCATCTTCAGTAAGTCTCCTCACATTGCATTGAGCAGGCACCTCAGCAGGATGTGGCTCTATGTAATCTTCATCTGAATCATAAAAAATTTGTTGTTCAGCCATATGGACATTATACTTCTGATTGGAAACATCATATTCATATCCTTCATCCTCAAAAGATGAGTTTCTTTCCTCAACATGGTGAAAAATATTTAAAGTTAAATACACCGTATGATCCTCTCCATTATTTTCCATCAGCTTTCCTTCTTCTTGCATCCTTTGAGCTACAATACAATAATTTGGAGAATGTGGCTGATTACAAACTTCACAAAAGTAATTATTACTCACCATGTAAGTTCCTTTCTTGCTCAATAGATCAAGAGTCTCTTTATTTCTTGGCGTAGCTACTATAGGTTTCCCATCTTTCCAGTCTATATTATAAGGTATATCATGCAGCCTTGGCCTTTCACTTCTATTCTCATTTCTGTATGTATTCTCTTGTCTGTACTGATAATTGTTACTTTGCTGAGGAGGCCTCGGGTTGTCTCTTTTACTGATCATACTAGCAGCCTTCCTATTGTTTTCAATTGTCAATGCAATTCTCTGTGCTTCAGCCAAATCTATTGGAAATCTATTTCTCAGCTCGTACCCTATTTTAGGATCAAAAGAATTTAAATATACACTCAATACAACATAATCTAGCAGTCTTGATCCAGGTGGTACCTTAGTCTGTAATTTATTGAATCTTCATTTGAAATCATAGATTGAATCATTTTGATTTTTTTGAATTCTCATTAATTCATGAAGAGCTGCATCTGGAGCATTTTGATTCCCATATTGCTCTAAAAATATGCCTTGAAATACCTGGAGAGAATTGATTGAGAAGGCCGGTAGGCTATTGAACCCCCTGGCATCTTTAAGAAGTGACATCATGAACAACTTCTAGTGTAAATCTTCATATGGCACATCTGTATCTTGAATGAAAATATTAAAACTCCTTAAATGCTCTTCAGCTGTGATTTCATTACTTCCTGTGAATTTAGGCACCATGTTCCTCCAACTGCCATCCATAGGGTAAGGATATAACTGAAAACTAGCTAAATCAAACTGTCTGATCATGGTTGTATGCTGGTGAGGGGGAGGAACAGGTGGATATTGATGTTAATGCATGGGATTATTAAACTATACATTATGTTGTGGAATGTAATGCTGACCTAGAGGTGGATGCATACCTGTATGCTATGTAGGAATATGGGGTGGATAGTTTGGCTGCTTGTAATGATTCTTACTCTAATTGTAAGGAACATTCTGTTGATTGGAGGGTCCTGCACCATGATCACCCTGCTTGTGAGGTGGAACATACTTTGAGCCACTAGCTATCTGATCAGTAATTTGGGCTTTCTATAATTTAGCCTCCAACTCCTTTATCTTCCTCTCTTGCTATTCCAATTGTGCCTTTACTTCATCAGAAATTGAGGCCTTATGGTTTCCTTTAGGAATTCTGTGATTACCCTCCATCTGCTGATCATATTCATGCTGAATTTTGATTCGTTCAGCCTGTTTCTGAGAATCAATAGGAGGGAAGGGATTTCTTCGATCTTTAGGGGTACAAAGATCTGTGCTTGAATCATCTCTCCATGTATCAAAGCAATTATATGTTTCACCCTATGCTCTTGGTGCTTTACCTTTGTTTGTTATGCACATGTCCTCATTTGTTCCTTTTCCCTTATCAACTTTGTCATCTTTATGTGTCCACTTACTGCTACCAGAAGGAGCTCCAATATGACCTCCCCTGTACTAAGATCTTCTTCCATTCATGATGAACAACTGCAATATTTCTATCAGAGTCGCCACTCACTTTTATCAAAAAATGAGAAAAGTTTGATACTTTTTTATTCCCAGCAGAGTCTGTTCAAGATTTTTGACTCTATGATTAAGGCCTTGATTCTGATTGTTCCCCAATAGAGTCACCAATTTGTTAGCTCTCAAAAATGTAAGCAGAATGCCTCAAGAGGCTGCCAATCCCTTGATATGCTTTAGGGTAACAGACAAGGTCAAGAGAACTCAACCTTCTACTCTTTAGGTGTTGCTAACATGCGTGGGTGTACCTCTCTGAATGAAGTAGACTTATCTTATGATTATCCTCTTATGAAAACTTGTTCACAATGGTAGATGGGAGTGAACAAATGAAATCCAACTTGAAAATGGTAACAATACTCTGGTCTAAATTCTAATATGCTTAACTTTATAAGATATAAGAAAGATTAATGAATTCAAAATGATAAGATGTAGAGACCAGTGCCCTGTTGGGTATGCAGAGTCAAGTGAGATCAAAATGAGCAACACTTCTCTGAGAAAAATTCAAATTATCTGGCATATATTGTGCTTACAACTTGTGTAAAAATGCAAGAATGTGACTACTAAGCTCTACTTAAAAATCCAATTGAATCTCTCCGATCACTGTGATTAACCAAAATGATTTAGTCTTTACTTGAAAGAACCAATCAATCAATCACACAAGAACAACAAATGTGCACTAATAAATTGAATACAAACTTGTCATATCAATTTAAATGATCAGAAAGAATCCATTTTGGAGACAACTTAGCAATGATTTTATTAAATTCAATAGATAACTGATACCAGACATGTATAGCAACATCAATTGACTTTCATAAATACCTCCATGTTTAAATCATGCATCTGAGCCTCTAATTTGATAAACTTACTATTTTGTATCCATACAATTTTCCTACTGTATCGAATAACTGGTAACTGGTAAATTCATCCCTTTTACAATTGCCAAAATGCCTATTTATACACAAGCATTTGAAGAAAATATAAGATTAAAATCACATGTTGGCCCAACACAAAATTCAGGCTCAAATCGAGCTAGCAAGCAACGGTCATCCAAGCAAATACATGTTGGCCCTGATGTTTAAAATTCTGTTATTCACTAGTGTATAGTCGGCAAGACATAGCGCATCGTCCTACCGAAGGAAATTCAAACGCTAACATCCTGTGTGCTTATTCACCTTCGTTGTATCTTATCCGGGTTGGGGAGATGTCACACAGATTGCATTTGTTTTGTCGAAAGCCCCGTGGTTTAAACCTATCATCGTGACATAAGAGAATCTCACACCGACGTGCACATGTCGTTTTAATCATTATCGCTGTGACCACATGATCTCGGAGGGATGTCTCATAGATTAGGCCTTGCTTCACCGAAGATCTTCATTTATTTCGAGTCGTTGTGATACTCCAATTGTTATGCTGACAAAGTGACCTCCACTTCCATTCCGCAAGACCCCGGGCACCTCGCCAAGACCACACATCGAAACAAAAAATCACAATGAGCAATACCATTTGTTACATTCATCATCGCCAAGACTGTTAGATTTTCTCACCGAAAAGAAACCTCATCGAGCTATCGGCAAGAAAAAACAGTTCTTACACCGAAAACCATTCTCTACTCACTTTTGCCAAGACAATACAGTATCGGGGAGAGGTCATATAGAGTGCCCACGTTATATCAAAAGCACACAACCACCCATGAGTTTTGATGTGACCTTATGTATCTCCCATCGATGAGTGCTCATCATGCCATGTATGTCACTGTAACCCCCATCTGTCGAGGAGACCTCCTGTAGACTTCAATGTTTCACCGAAAGGCCTCAATCATCCCCGTGTTGCCGAGACAAAAAAAAATTCTGGAAAGCATCCTCGTTTCCTATCGGCAAGACCCGACCACCTCGCTATGACCTCTGCCGAAGCTGCCATAGTCTTACGAAAATTTCCTCAAAGAAAATCCATGTGTAAGGTCGGTGAGACCGAAGGTCACTCGCCAAGACCTTACAATGATAGCCTTAACTCCTCCCGATATGCATCCAATACACGCCGGTCGGCGTGACAAAACGAAATCACCAAGACACTGCACCGATACTGCCAAGCTCACACCGATAGACCATCATGTACATAGTCAGGAAGACATGCTGAATTCGGTAAGATGCCACCCCGACGGCCAAAACACATGCCGATATCCAACCACAGATGAAATCTCTAATCGACGTGACAATGAGAAAGTCCTGCTGACCACTTGCAACAAAAAAATGTTAACATAGAAGCAACATGGGTCGGGGAGACAATGGGAGACCTATGCCGATATAGACAAAAATATGGAAAACACATAGATAGATGATTTAGGGGACAAATATAAGCCAAAATGTGAGTAAACGTATCATCAAATGAAGGAAATATGTATAAGGAAGGACTCTTATGGGGACTCAGGGGGCATGAAAAATATGCAAAAATCATCAAATTTTAATAGTTCCAACACCATGAATTCGCAATCGCAAGATACGCTAAACGTCCTCTAAGTTGACGGTGGCCTCACCGGTGGGAAGGTGGAAGGAAGAGGTCTCACTGTGCCATCTATCGGCAAGCACTGACATCATCTCGAGGTGGGTGGAAATGGGCATTGCGTAAGCGATGTACCACAACCCCATGTCTCGTAGTCGGTCCTGATCTCTATCACTTAGGTCCCGCAAGTAACCAAATAGATCCCACGACCTATGCTCTCAGGAGTAGAGCTCCCTCGCCGCATCCTGCATCAAGAAGGGTCATCATTCTAAAAATTTTGAAAAAAAAATTATCGAGCGTCCAAGAAACCACTTCAGTGTCACAATTTGTGAAGGCGTTGCATTTTTACTTTTATCAAACTCTGATGCTAGGGCACAAAAAGGCTGAAATCGCACCGCCACGGTGCAGTTTGAAAAAATTCCATTCATTAGCGCACTGCCGCGTCGCACTTTGAAATTCACCCTGCCGGCCATGAGCTCAACGTCAGAGTTTGGAGTTTATTTTCAAACTCCAAACTCCACTGCCATGGTGCAATCTAACATCGAGTAGCGCAGTTTGATTTCTAAGCAGCGCTATATAGCACCGCTGCAGAAGGACTAACTTTGAAAGCATTAAATGAAGGCTAAAAATGAAAAACAAAGCTGAAGGATCACTTACCGATGCCCCAATGCCGGGTGGCCGTTGGTACATCTAGACTCGGTCAAAAATGTGCATTGAAAGCTGTCATTGTGCCATATCGTCAGGAGGTTAGAGCTCAAATCTCAAGGTTGCTAGATGGTTGTGTGTGAAAATGAATTGAAAGTGACCCCTCGGAGCCCTTTTAAGCTTGGAAATTAGGGATTTTTCACCCTAATTGGCTATCCTGCTAGGGTTTTGGACCCTTGAGCCTATTTTTGTCCAGTTGAGGCCTATTTTACATTTTTTTATTGCGTTTAGACATGTTTTTGGCCTCTTGGAGCCTTTTCAGACTAGTCGGGCACCTTGTCCTCTTTTTTTTCACGAGATCACCCAAAAAATGAAATCTTCATCCAATCTCTCGAGGGGGCAGTGTATTGGCATTTTTTCTCTTGCTGGACAGCGCCAAGCAGCAGTGGGGCAAGATTTTTAAAAAGATTTTTTTTTTGGCTTTGATCGAAATCGTTTATTCTTTGAACCAACGCAACAAGTGCATTGCTTCAAAGAGGGGAAAAATGTAGACACGTAAAATGTATTGATTGACATTGTGCATCTAATCCCGACTACTAACATCATTTCATCTTGAATCATCCTTTGGTCTAACCATTTAATCAAATAACCCTATTTGATTAAATTCATCAATATTTATCTCTTAATTAAATAAACCAGTTATCTAATTAGGTCACCTCTTCTTGATAATTAAATTAATCATTTTGATCTAATTATCTGATTTAATTAAATAATTTATTTATTTGATTAAATCTCTAAAGTCTATCTATTAAATTAAATAAATTAAAACCTTATTTAATTTAATCTAACATAATCTCTTTTAATTAAATAAATCAAAATCTTTCTTTAATTAATCTCTTATCACATTCCTCTCATATTTGATTTAAATAAATCCACAAATCTAAGTCAAATTTGTCACATCACTTAATCTCTCATTAAAATAATTAACTTGGATTAATTTAATCCCATATCATGTCTGATCCTCTAGCTTTTACCACTTGCACATGAAAATAGATTTAATTTATTTATTAAATCTCTATTTTCCTCAACAAGGCATCTTTTTGGAATAATCTCCAAGTTTGAATTCAAAAATCCAAGTTGACATGTACATCCAACAAGGAATTTACTCTATCTTACATGTCCTTTTCCTCGAGCCAAGTGGAATTTAATGCATTTTTCCTTCCCTCTTGCATGTCATTTCAACAAAATTCAAAATTCAAAATAGGCATTTATTGACACAATCTTCAAAACTTGCACATCCTCCATCCACTCATAGATTGACAAGTGGCATCTTTCCATTGGATGAATGTTAGTCCCACATTGCTCTATTTTGACCATTCATCCTTCAATCTCATCTATAAATAAGAGGCTTCATTCCTCATTTGATCATCCACGAATTATGCAAAGTTACTATGCTCAAATATTTAGCCATTTCAATCCAATATCATTGAATCATAGCTAGGTTATGTAGGTTTTTCCATTGGAGCACTCATCAAGCATCAACAAACTAGATCACTCATCAACATTCATCAACATTCATCAAGCTTGCATCATAGGAATTGGGAAAGGGCCAATTTTCACATCAAATTGGCACCAATTCCCCCATGGGATCATGAGTTTGCTAGTTTAATTAGGATTCAATCTCTATTTTGTTGTTTTCATTGTGTTCTTCATTGCTTTTTTCCTAATTTGGAATTTGTGAATGGATTTCATGGGGAATCCTTGTTCTTACTTGAATTTTAACATCTAATGTGTTTGTTCTTATTTTTTTGTAGGTATTGGGATTGGGGTTCACACACTACCTTAGATAGATCATCAATCTCGAGGCATTAGTATTATACTTATACAATTAAAATCAAGGCTCTTATTGGATTAAGACATTGCATTGGTTTATCTATCTTAAGACATTAGTGAAATAACTTATGCAATTAAAATCAAGTCTTCTTTAGTTGGATTATGTATTCATTCAATTCAATCAAAATTAATAAACATTTTATCTTGAAACAATAGATTATGCCATGAAGTCTCCTTGAGTTGGAATTATTTATGCTTTCTTAGATGGATATTTATCTTGAAAATATTAGTGTTATGCAATTTATATCAAAACTACTTTAATTATATTACTCTATGACATAGATTATGCAAATAGATTCAAGTTTCTTTTCTAGGAAATACTAGCATTGCAATACAATTAAATTCATACCATCTCTGAATTAGATCACCCATCTTGAAGAATTTAATTAATTATGTATAAGTGTTTTTATTTTTCAAATGGTTTTGACTATTTTCATGATTCAATTCCTTGTTACAAATTTTTTTACTTTCATAGGATGTAAGTAGATGCAATATTTCTTTCTAGAAAATGTACTTTGAATAAATAGTTTTTATTTTTAGTAAGCTCATTTAATTTTACTTCCTTAGCAAGAAGGTATAAAGTTTTTATATTACCATTTAGTTATGTGCACAAGCTACATTTATTATTGCATTTAATTTCCTTCTTAGATAGAAAACTTAAATAAGAGGAGGAAAACAAAAAAAAATAGTAGTTTTCAGTATTAACGGTGCCTCTAACTCACATTTATGGGTAATGTTGTCTCACTTGAGTTACTGCACTTATAGCCTAATAAAGCTACAACAACGACGTCTGTGGCATCATCCCTATAAATCATCTGGGAGTAATAAGGAACATTTTGGAGTAAAATCCAAGGGGCGGGAAATCCCTCTTGGATCGATAATCTAAAAATATAATACTATAATGGAATTACATCTGCTAGCAAAAATCATAGAAAACCCCAATAGGGTTTGAGCATGTGAATTGAATTTTTAATTCTTTTATCTTTGATGATTTTCTATTTAACGAGCAAGGGTGACGTGACTTATAGGAATTTAGGACATAGATGAATTAGGAAACAAGCAAAAAATCACCATGAATCTTTATACTTTATATGCTCCCTTATGTGGGTAGCAACTGAAGAGAAACTATCTGAGGTAGTAGCCCTAGAAAGGGTCACGTACCACAAAATAGTTTACATCAAATAATAGATTATAAAATAGAACTACATATTATATGCCTTGATCATGTACTGAAACGGTGTATGTAGGAATTTTAGGGATGGAGTTGTCCCTAGTACGTAGCTGCTTGGGGCAAGGATTTAGAATTGGTTAAGGGTGTTTTTCTTGGTCTTATTAAGATACCTTGAGTTAAAGAAAAATAAATATTAAAATTGAAGATGGAAATTACTTGTTATACTCAGAAGGAATCTCAAATGGATTCGCTTGATTCCCTGAGGCTTTAGGTCAAATTCTGAGGTGGGACTCAAGCTTTTACTATTATCTCACATACTCCTAAGGATGTCGACCTCAGTGCACTCCTAGTAGGGGAGTACAGTCTTTAGAGAGAGACTCGGGACCTAGATGGTCCCGATGAGTGTAAGTCTCTGGCCAGAGCATTTTCTAACCTATGTGGTTAGATGTCTACCTTATTTGGATAGATAAATCTTGGTCCCATATGGACACTAACCTAACCTGAATGGTTATATTCATATCCCAAATGGATAGATGAGTCATGGTCTCGTATGTACATTAACCTAATCCATATGGTTAGATGCCTATCACAGATAGATAGATTCCTATCATGTATGGGTAGAAGTTCCTGAGTATACAAATAATTGACCAATACATTAAGAGATTTACTTTGTTAAAAAAAAAAGTGAATTTTTGGATTAAGGAAGTGTATGTCTCTACATGAATTACACATCCATTGAGAAGGATTTTTTAGCAATCATGTTCATAGCATAGAAATTCAGACATTACATGCTAGCACATTAGATAAAACTCATTGCAAAGATAGATCATCTCAAGTATCTATTTTCTAAAGCAACACTCACAGGGAAAACAACTAAATGGGTTATGCCCCTGATAGAACATGACATTGAGTATGTAGAGCAGAAGGCCATTAAAGAACAAGCAATTATAGATCAGTTGGAGGAAGCACCAATATATTGAGAGAATCCACTTGTATCAAAGTTCCCCGATGAGTCCATCTTTAATGTAAGTGTAGAAGATCACTGGAAAATGTACTTTGATGGATCTTACACACAACATGGGTTAGGAGGAGTCTTCTTCATTACACCACAAGGAGATTGCATACCTAAATCATACAAGTTGTCTTTTCCTTACACAAACAACATTGTAGAATATGAGGCTCTTGTCATAGGGCCGAGAATTGTAGTTTAGTGGTGGATCATGGAAATCAAGGTCTATGGAGATTCTCAACTTATCATCAGCTAGGTAAATAATGAGTACCAAATGAAGGACGAAAAATTGACCCCTTACAACAAACTGGTGGAAAGACTCAAAGAGTTCTTCATTGATATCACATTTGAGTAGCTACCAAGAGAAAATAATAGAGCAACAGATGCTATGGAAACAATTAGATCATTACTAGATGTCCCACACAACATCCCAAAGCAATAATTCCTTTTAGAGTAGCTTCTCATACTAGCATTCAAGGTACCAGAGTCTGAATTTGTGTGTTAAATCATTGGTCCTAGTGATCCTTGGTATGATGATATATAAATCTACTTGAGAATAAGAGTCATCCACATTGATATAACCCTCAACCTCAAAAGAAAATTTGTCAATAAGTCATCCTGCTTTGTTATCTTAGGAGATACCCTATACCATAGGAGCATTGAGGGAACCTTTTTTATGATGCCTAAACATTGAGGAAGCTTTGATTGATTTAACCGAGGTACACAATGGAATTTGTGGTTCACATTCGAGTGGTGTGACCTTGTCTAAGAAAACGCTAAGGACTCACTACTATTGGCCTACAATGGAGAGGGAATCTTACGACTATGTCTGAAGGTTTTTTTAGTGTCAACAACATGGGGATCTCATCCATGCACCAGCTCAGGAGATCCACCCAATCATTACACCTTGTCCTTTTTCACAATGGGGGCTCAATCTTGTCAGAAAAATCACACCGTCCTCATCCAGTGGACATAAGTTCATCATCACTACCACAGAGTACTTCATGAAGATGGTAGAGGCCATTCCCATGACCTATATCACAAGAAAGCAGCTATCCAAGTTCATCCTGAACTACCTAATTTTCCGCTACGGTGTCCCTCAAGCCATTATCTTAGATAATGGGAAACCTTTCAAAAAATAGGATGTTCAAGACTTATGCCAATTTTTCAATATCCAACATCACTTTTCCAGTCCATACTACCCCCAAAGAAATGACCAAGTTGAGGCTACAAATAAAAATATCATAAAGATGATCAAGAAAACAGTCAATGAAGTTGGTCATGACTGGCACCTACATTTGAATCTCGCCTTATGGAACTACCAAAACAGTATCCACACAGCTATAGGTGCAACCCCTTTCTCCCTGGTCTATGGATCAGAGTATATCCTCCCCATTGAAATCGAGCTCCCCTCCTTGAGGATATCATTGAAAAATCTCATTAAAGATGAAGAATATTAGGTATCATGATTGAATGAGTTGGAACTATTAGATGAGTGGCACATGGATGCCTTAAACCATTTGCAAGTTGATCAGAACCATCTCAAGTGGAGCTACATCAAGAAGATCAGGAGTTAGACTTTTCAAGTTAGAGAGCTTCTATTAAAGGAGAATCGAAAGAATGTACCAAATCCAGATAGTAAGGGAAAATTTGAACCCAATTGGTTGGGACCATTCATTGTCACAACAAGCTAGAAATCAAGGGAATATCAGCTATCAACACCCAAGGGGGAGCCTCTATAGGAGCCCATGAATAGCTCCCAACTCAAATTTTTATGCCTAATCTTACAAGGTATAAATCCAAAAATACAAAAAAAATCAAAAAATTTAAAAAAATTTAAAAAAATATAGAAAAAGGATTGAAAACAATAAAGAAAAAAATCCTCATGTGAAAATTACTTCGGTGGTGATTTGGGCAAGTACCTTGGTGAAAACTTGGCAAACAAGTGCCTTGTGTAAATAAGCACTTTTCATCCACCAGGATCTCCACGGCTTGTCCTACATCATCCATCTATCACACTTTCAATGCATCCTTCCATCACCCATCCATGTCCACATCATAGCTTGATCCTATGTTTGTATCATGATCCCTCCTAGTACTACTCAACCCATTCCTAAGATTAGATTTTCCTGCCTATATCGGATTAGTCTATCGCATCACGCTGGGGGCATGTTCATGTACCTACATTAGATTGGATTCGTGTATATTCTTGAATTCTTCCTTAAAATCAAAAAATTAAAAAAACATCAGAAAATCAAAATATCCAAAGACATTCAAAAAATAAAAAACTCCAAAAATATTCAAAATATATCAAAATCCAAAAATAGGTCAAAAAGTCAATAAAAAAAGGTCAAAAAATAGAGTCGTCTTTTCAATCTATGGGTCTCTAAGCTCTGAATGTAGGAAAGGTTGATCTTTGATCATCCCCCAAGACACCTAGGTTAGTCCTTTAGGAGTCCATCATAATAAACTTGCAATCCATTTGTTCATATCTCATCAATAATCAAGTCTGTGTCAGTCGAACTACATGATCTTTTCATGTATAACGTAGGCAAGGCTAATATTTGATCAACCCCCAATGTCCCTAGGATAGGTTCTTAGGTTAGGTTCTTGGTCAAAATCTCAGAAAACCCAAAAACATTGAAAATTTTGAAAATTAAAACATTTGCAAAACATATCTAAAATACCAAAAAATAGCCTCAAAACATTTCAAAAAATTCAAAACCATCTAGATATTTGAAAAAATTCATCCATCCCATTTCGCTTCACCCGCAATAAACATCCACTCATAATAAATAATCATCACCCCCAACCTTTGGTGAAATAATCAGAAACAAGTCTAGCAATTCAAAAGTGAAACACAAATGTTGAAGTCTCAAGTCTAGGTTAGTAGGAAAACAAGTTGGTCAACTCTTGGTATTAATATCCCATCATCCAATCAATCCTAAAATCATCTAATAACATCATTTCCTAGGATGCATCCTTCCTACAATGGACATAAACATTAGGCATCACTGTAGTTTAATCTTGGCTAGCGGTATAAAGAACATTAGCTTGTTTATTTACTTGATATTTTTCTTGTTGATTTATCTTATTGCACTCATTTTGATGACCTCTTGATGGTGTCCAAACAAAGGGATTTAGAGAGAAATGAATGAGGAAACGATCATTATCTTTTTATCTGTTGTGCTTGTTGGATATTCTTGTAATATAACCTTGGTCATGCATGCTTTTTTTGGTTTGTAGGGAGGGTGTTTTAGGTGTCTTGTTGACCACATAGGAAGGATTTCCTTTCTATGTTTTGGTCCAAGATGTTTGGAATATCTAAACTACATTTTAAATGAGGTTTTGTATGTCAAGTGTGAATAGGAGTACTCCTATCTAGTTGTCGAGTCAAATTCCACCACACTAGGTGCAATGCCATCCTAGTTATTTATACCTTGATGCATCGTTCCTTTGTGTGTTATCAAACATAAGGTAAGTAAGCCCTTTTAAAATCTCAATTCTTGATAAGCATTACATCATCATCATCATCATCATCATCATCATCATCATCATCATCATCTCTAATAAAGTCTCTCATATCATGGGCTTGTTGGATCCTCTTGTCTTCATCTCATTTCTTCTTTCTTCTCTTCATGCTAACATGGTACCATGGTATTTAATCAAAAAACATCACTAATACATCCATCCTGCATCCACAAATTGTCAGCATGTTGCATATCATCCATATCATATCATATAGGAAACACTTATCATCTCGCATGCATTGCATTTCATCATTGCATAATATATATTGGTTATTCTAAGCATCTCATAAACCATACATTTTCATCCATTTCATAATCATAAAAGCATCATCATGTTATCCATGTATGCATCATCATATCATCTATTGCATAAACATAAAATCATCACCATATGCATCATCATGTCATCCATATATGCATCATCATATCATCCATTTCATAAACATAAAAGCATCACCATATGCATCATCATGCCATCCATATATGTATCATCATATCATCCATTGAATAAACATAAAATCATCACCATATTCATCATCATGTCATCCATATATGCATCACCATATCATCCATTGTATAAACATAAAAGAATCACCATATGTAGCATCATGTCATCCATATATGTATCATCATATCATCCATTGCATAAACATAAAAGCATCACCATATGCATCATCATGTCATCCATATATGCATCATCATATCATCCATTGCATAAACATAAAAGCATCACCATATGCATCATCATGTCATCCATATATGCATCATAATATCATCCATTGCATAAACATAAAAGAATCACCATATGCATCATCATGTCATCCATGTATGCTTCATCATATCATCAATATATGCATCATCATATCATACATGAAAAAGATACTAAAAAAGAAAAAGGAGCATGTCATAACATCTCATACATCACATGATCATAAACATATAACATCATTACATGCATAATATAGATCTATTAGTCTAAACATATGAAGATCATTTGCATGTGCATCCATACATCATCATCATAAGAATACATAGAAAATATACTAAAAAATAAATGCATCAATGACATCCATAAGCATCTAAATAATCATACATCTCATCACATAAATAGAGTCACATCACATATACATCCATCTATGATGCATAAATAAAATAGGACAAATGTCATAACGAATCGATCATACCATATATATATATGTGTGTGTGTAACTATCATGGTACAAAATCAGGATCATGTTCGTCTATCAATCAATGTATACAAATACCCACAAGACTATAAAAAATATAGCCCATGGACCTCAAAAAGAATCAAGTGTCACTGATCAAAACTATGTGAGCTAGCCCTAATTGTTGCTCCCCTCACCCACCTGCCTCTCTAGCTGGTCATGTTTGTACCCTATCTACTGAGAAAACTCTGGCACCCGAGCTGCCAAAGGAACTACTTGTCGATAATGCAACCAATAATACTCAACCTCCCGTACTACCTCATAGTACATCCGCACAGTGACTATCCTACCCTGTGATGCAACAGCCATGCTCTCTAGTTGTTGTTGCCTTCTGACCTCCTATGCCAGTTGTAGCTCTTTCATCTGTCACTGCTATCTCTCGTGATCTCACTCTGCCATGAGGGCCTGGTCCTTATCTATTGTGAGTGTCTACACTTGAGCTTGTAACCCCTATATATGTCCCTAAAAATTTTGTATCATGGTGTCTCTTTGATCAAGCAGAGGTGGTGGTGGTGGTGGTTAATCCCTTTGCGGAGGCTACTGATCTCTCTAACTGCCTCTTTGCTAGTCTCTAGGAGAATCCCTCTGTTGGTCTCCCAGTCCCCTTTGATCGTGATGCTGATCTATCTAGTGGGGAGGTGGTCCTCCTCCTCCTCCTATTGGGACCTATCCCCTCATGGTTGTCTTTCCTCAGGGTCTCCACCATGGAAGTACTACCCCTGGGACTGTTAATTAGATGGGGGGACTAAACCAATTGTCATACGCACGCGTGGTGCCTATATTTTCCTATCCTTGATTGTAGGCCCATGGCCTAGCTACTAGCTATCTAAAACTATCAACTACATCTAATGTTGGGATCATCTGACCCCATGTGGTCTCTCTAGTGGACCAAGTGAAGATGGCCATGTAGTGATCATTAAGGCGGTCCTACACATCCCCAAACTATCTTGCTACCCTATCAGGTAGGTAGCACTCAATCATGGTGTGCTCACACCCCTACATAAGTTTGTCCTAGCAAGCATAGAAGAGCTATTGTACATTGTCATACTAGGCTCACATTTGTAACCAAGGTCTTCAGGTGAATATGATCATCTCATCAATAACCCTCCACCAGTGAGGTAGGACATGCTGTCCTATATGGGTAAATGTGAGGCCACCCCTATACCTCAAAACTGTTGGGTCATCAAGCTCGATGTTGACCATTGTGATCCTTGAATGAAGCACGAAAATGTGCTCCAAAGCCCAAATGTGTAGTAATGTGACCCTGACACCAATCACTCTACTATCACAATAGGAAAACTCATACAAATCATGATATAATGAGGCTAGCATCACTGGTCCACAAGAAAAATAGCACCTCCAAAACAACATCCACTCTCAAGCCAAACCCCATCTCAGATTGAAATATCTACCTCACTGATCTGAAGCTACTAGACTTGATATGACCGTGGCCACAATCAGTCGAAAAGTCGACACCCGACCTCTATAATACTCAAGATAGATCTGTCCCTCGATAAATACAATCTCATTTGTCCCCATGGTCTCATAGCATGCATTGGTGTCGACATCCATGTCATATATAACTCTCTCACCATGGATGGTCAATTGTAAAATATGCCAAACATCCTCCAGTGTGACAGCTGCATCGCCAATAGGAAGATGAAATGATGAGGTCTGATTGTGCAACCTCTCTACTAGCACAATCATCATAGCTAGGTGGGTCCTAATGGTGGGTTTGTATGCAACATACTAGAGGCCAATCATGCAAAGGTGCTCCTATAGTAACTCATGCAGTCCACTCAATCTGCTTAGCACTAAGGGTTAGTGCTTGCATGAATGCATAGGCTCTTTGTCCTCCTATACCCATGAAGCCACAATGTCAAGTTTCATAAAAAGATTAGACCTCATTTGAATTTTTCAACTTTGAAACAAAAAATATCTCGCTATTTGAAAAGGTGTCACTCTTTGAAAACTCCAAACTACGACACTAGCCTCCCCAAAGTGCAAACCAAGTTTCGACATCGTTGTTTGATGCAAGGGCTTGTTTGACCAGAAACCCTAAGGACTTAACTGAAGCATGGTGTCACCATTTGCAATGGTGTCACCCTTTGGATTTTGAACCCCTAAACCTAAACTACAACACAGTGTCGCAAGTCAGAGTAACAACGCGATTTGAAGTTGAGAGTCATTGATTATTCACTTTTAGCGTCGCTATATAGTGACACTAGACAAGTTGACCCTTTAAAGCATAATAAATGTGCACAAAAATCGAAATTAAAGGTTGAGTTAGGATAGTATACTATTGGTCCTGTACCTGGAGGTCTTTGGTAGACTCAAACTCACTTAGAAATGTGTTAGGGAAGCACTCTTTGTGCCATTTTGCACGAGGGTCAGAGCTGAAAATGAAGTAATTCTCAAAGCTTGAATATGAAAATGAATTGAAAGTGACCCCTTGAAGGCTATTTAAGATGAAAAATTAGGGTTTTTGCCCCATTTTAGCTGTCAACCTAGTGTTTTGTGCCCCTGACCATGTTTTTTCCCAACCAAAGCTTGTTTCAAGCCTTTTTCTCACATTTTGGCACCTTTTTAGCATCCTAGAGCCTTTCCAGACAGATCGGGCAGTTTGTCCTCCTTTTTCAAGAAATCACCCAAGAATCCAAATTTTTGTCCTATCTCTTGAGGTGGTAGTATACCAGCATAATTGTT
Source organism: Sequoia sempervirens (assembly GCA_007258455.2). Classification (NCBI taxonomy): domain Eukaryota; kingdom Viridiplantae; phylum Streptophyta; class Pinopsida; order Cupressales; family Cupressaceae; genus Sequoia; species Sequoia sempervirens. The sequence continues at coordinate 250,407,747 of VDFB02075321.1, read as the reverse complement.
CCACTGGGCCAGCAATGGGGCATCCAAAAAAATCAAGAAATTTTCAAATTTTGATCTTGGCAAGGTTATTCTTTGAACCAATGCAACAAGTACATTAATTCAAAGAAGGGCAAAATGTAGACATGTAAATTATATTGATTGATATCATGCACCTTATCCTATTTTACTAACATCAGTTCAACCTAAATCATCTCTCTAGTAACCATTTAATTGAATAATTTTTATTTGATTAAATTCATCATTATCTTTTATTAATTAAATAAATCATTTTATTTGATTAATCCTAATTTTCCTCTTTTAATTAAATAAATCCCTTTATTTGATTAAATCAAAATCTTCCATTAATTAAATAAATTAACATTTATTTGATTAAATCTAACATCATCCCTTTTAATTAAATAAATCAAACTTTATTTAATTAAATTTAATATTAATTATTCATCCCATTTGATTTAAATAAATCCAAAAAAATATAAGTCAAATGTCAAATCAAACTAATTTCCATCTAAGTTAATTAAATCCTAATTAACACTAACTCTAATCCATCAAATCCTCTAGATTTTGCAACTTGTGTAAGTAAATCAATTTTATTGTTTTATAATTCTTCTATTTTCATTCAAAATGGCATCTCATTGGAATATTCCTCCAATTTGAAATCTCCCTCCTAAAAGGACTTGTCCTCCAACATGGCATTAAAGCCTCTTACAAGTCATTTTTCTTGAGCCAAGTGGCATTAACTCACCTTTCATCCCCTCTTGCACAAGCCATCTTTCAAATTTCAAATTTCCACCTAATTGCATTTATTTGCACATTGATCAAAATGTGATCCACCTCTCTTCATAAGTATGTTGACAAGTGGCATTTTTCTATTGGTTCATCTTTTGTCCCACTTTCTTCATATATTTCATTCCTACATCCATATTTCCTATAAATGGAGAGCTCTTATTTTGATTTGGATCCACAACTTGATACAAGGTTATTATCAATAGGTTTTGAGCAAATTCATCAAAACTTCATCCAAGTTTTCATAGTTTTCATCCATCTTAGCTAGGTTATGGTAAAATTTCATCAAGGAGCGTCAATCTTCATCAAAGTTCATCAAAGCTTTCAAGGAATTGGGAAAGGGATACTTTCCACATCAAAGTAGCACCAATTCCCCCATTGGATTGAGGGTTTGAATGTTTTGAGCAAGATTTAGTGGCTTTATTTGATATTATTTGCTTTGTTTCTTGTTCTTTGCATTTCAATGAATTGCATGGGGAATGGTTGTTTTAGATGTGTTTGATGACTAACATTGTGTTGTTTGTCTATGTTTGAGCAGGTCTAGATCTACCATTCACACCTATATACTCAATTCTATACCATCAACCCACATCCATAATCCCTCAACCCTAAAAACTTAAACTCTTAACCTCATCCCTTAAATCTTAAACCCTTAAACCCTCAACCCTTAAACTCTTAAACCCTCAACCCTCTACCCTATACATAAAACCCTCTACCATATACATTGGACCCTCAACCCTATACCCTTAACCCCTATCCCTCTCTCTCTCTCTATCTATCTATCTCACCTCTCTCTCTCCCCCTCTCTCTTGCCCTCTCTAATTGTCTAGATCTACCCTCTCCCTCTTTCTATGTACCTCCCATTCACTCAATCACTACAACTCTCTCTCACTCCATCTATCTCTCTACCACTCCCTCTCCATCACTCCCCCTCTCTCCCACTCCCTCTCTCTCTCCCTATCACTTGGCTCTCTTCCTCCCACCCCCTTTCTCTCTCTAAAACCCTGCCTAGGTATCTCTCTCTCTCTCCCATACTACCTAGATAATTCCCTCACTCCAACCCTCTCTCTCCCACTCCCTCTCTTCCTCCCTCTCTCTTAGGTCTCTCCCTTCGACACCCTCTCCCTCTGTTATGTCTCTCTCTCTCTCTCCCATACTACCTAGATAATTCCCTCACTCCAACCCTCTCTCTCCCACTCCCTCTCTTCCTCCCTCTCTCTTAGGTCTCTCCCTCTGACACCCTCTCCCTCTGTTATGTCTCTCTCTCTCTCTCTCCCACTCCCTCTCTCTCCTACTCCCTCTCCCTCACACTCCCTCTCTCTCCCTATATCTCAAGTCTCTCCCCTTGGCACCCTACCTAGATATCTCTCTTTCTCTCCCTCCCTCTCTCTCCCCTCTCTCTATCTCTCCCCTCTCACTCTCTTCCACCCTCCTCTCTCTCTCTCTCCCTCTATCCCTCCCACCCTACCTAGCTAAGTCCCTCAAACTCCAACCCCTTGTCTACCACTCCCTCTCTCTTAGGTCTATCCTTCCACCCCCTGTCACTCTCTCAAGTGTCTCTCTCACTTCCTCTCTACCTCTCTCTCTCTTAGGTATCTCCCTCCCTCTTTGCCTCCCACCCTACTAGACAACTCTCTCTCTCTTAAAATTTTCCCTCCCTCTAAAGATATACATACATACTCATGTATAGACAATCATACATACATATGCACATACAATCTTACATACATGCATGCATACACTGATACATACATACATACATACATATACATACAATGATACATACATACATACATTTCATACAAGAATACGTACATAAAAACATACAAATATATATACATACAATTAATCGACTAGAATTTAACACAAAGCAAGATATAATGCAAGCATGTTTTAACACACTCACATTATGTTTTTCTTAGGAAACTTTTGGGTACAAATGCAAAAAAATATGTCAAAATTATCAAATAATGTGAGTCCATTACATTTCCCAAGCCTTAGGCTTGGAATTTCCTTTGGAATACCAACCCAAAGGCTTGGAGTGCCTTCCCAACATCTAAAGACGCACTTTTGTAAATTCTACAATATTTCACATAATTGCATTAGTGATAAGCATCAGGTTTGCACATGTTTCAAGGTCAAACAAATCAAACACCTACGTAATGTTAGGCTCTCTCATAGATATCTAACAATGTAATTTTTTTCACATTTTGACAATGTTAAGCCTTTGATCTTTAATTTATTTTGTTTGTGTGTCTATTTTTTGGTAAAAACCAGTGTTTGGTATTTTTTCTTTATAAATCAGTCATTCATCAAAATTTCAAATAAATTACATTTTTAGAAACTAGAATCCATTATATGCATATTAAAAAAAAGTTTATTTTCAATTAGTTTTCAAAATTTATAGGGGTAGCACAACCAAAATTCTATTTTCAGGAAGATCCTACTTTGAAAATTAGTAAAAATCAAATATTCATTAAAAACTATAAGAAAATTCAGGCATAAACTACATGTTGTTAGCTAATTTCTCATTGAAGTGATTTTAAGAATACCGAAAAAAATTAATCTTTTGAGGGAGCCACAAAAGTTGTTATGTTATGTTTTATTAACCAGAAATAGCATTGATTTTTGTGGCTCCCTCTTTTGAACCGCTTAATCTCTACCATTTAAAGAAAAAGTAGCTTAGAAAGTAGAATCAAAGCACTACGATACATTTTTTTGTTGCATCTAATAATTTTGAGTGTAGCTATCCCCAATTTCACATCCAAGGTCAATATTTTATGATTTTAGAAAAAGGTGGCCACTTAAGACCCATTTTTTGCCCCTATATTTTTTCACTTACCCTATCATACCTTATCAAAGAAAACTTGTTGAAGTTCATGGTTTGATTCCATGCCTTATCAAAGAATTTTTTTTGAATTTTATGATTGGATGGAATATATTATCAAAGAAGAGTTGTTGAAGTTCATATCATGCAATAATATTAGAAGTAAAATTGATTTCATAATGATATATTAAAATAAGGATGAGAAGCACGATTGATTATGGAGAGATGTTGTTGAACGTATACATTGTTGTATGTTGTGGTTGTGTTTCTGATATGTGTTTGTCATTGATGTCAACACTATTAGCATTTGATGTATTGAAGGTTTTATATGTCGAGGATATTGAGAAAATTGTAAAAGAAAGTATTGCAGGTTCCTAGTGGTTCAGTAAAGGTCATGAAGGTGTTTTTTTTTGTACGTTGAAGATTAGTTGTTGTGGATTAAATAGTTTATTTCTGAGAGTATCTAGTTCATCTACCAGAAGTTTCAGAGGTCCATGTGAAGATCTAATTGTGTTGTGAATAGTTGTGTTATAACAGTGTTTCTGTGGTTTCTATCAGTGTTCTTGATTGAAGTTTGTGTGATTCTAGTAATCTCAGTTGTTATAGATATTTTTTTATTAGTTCTTGTTTCTTGTGGATGTTTCTAGATTGTGCTCTATCTTTTTTGTATGTCCGCATTGATCAGTGTGCCCGTAGTTGAAGATTTTTCTCGGTATGTTCAGTTTTTGTGTTCTTGGCCAACATGGTGGTTGTAGCATGTTGCGGATCTTTGAAGATTTAAAATTGAATGTTTGGTGTGATCGAGAATATTCTTTTACGTCGCATCATGATATTAGCCAATGGTGTTTGATCCACATTGAAATTTTATTTGTAAATTTGGGACAACATTGAAAATATGTTTTATATTTTTTTCTGACTAAGTTGTTGATGTAATTTCATGTTGCGGATATATAAGAGTGATTGTTTGAGCAAAGTTACTATGTGCATAAGAGCGAATGTATGCCAGAGAAAGTATAGATGTGTGAATAGTGTTTAAATCATTCGATTGCAAACTAGAGTGTGAAGAAATTTGAGTGAAGTGTGAAGAAATTTGAGCAAAGTGTGAAGAAATTTGAGCGAAGTGTGAAGGTTTTCTGTGCTTAACTGGAACTGTAATCAGGCTTTTGGGTATGTGCAGGATCATGATGGGCCAAAAAGTGGCAATATGATGGGTATGTGGCTAACGACTATTTTTTAACCCAAAATTGATGAAACAAAAAGCATTTTTAAAGGAGATTCTCAGCTTTCCACCAATATAAATTATTCTTTACTTTGAATTTAATAAGTAATTATTATTCATTTTCTATTCAAATTATGACTAAAGTCCTGATTCATAGGCTGATTGAAAAACATCTATAGCTTTCAAACGGTATCACATTTTTTGAATCCAAAACATGCATCACATTCTATGCTTTGCATAATATAGGATTAAAAAAAGAAAAAATGAATTTCATGAAGTTTTGACCAAGTTAAGGTGGTCAGACATACGATTTTTTATATTTTAAAAAATTGTAATAAAAAAATCATAATTAATTATTTACTTGCAAAACAATTACAAAAAAATATGCATCACATCGGGGCATGAGTCCTCTACTTATATCTAAAATCTTATAAAAAATTATTATCATTTTATTGTGGTTAGGATAGTCAGACAGACACCTACTTCTTATTTTTTCCCTGAAATTTAAGTACCACTGCATTGAAATTTCAAATTTTCACCAAATAGGTTTTTTTAAACAAACCTAGTAGTTTAGAAAATACATTCAATTTTCTATAGATTCTATTCTTACATATTTTGAAATAATATAGATAACTTATTCAAATTTTTGCATCAAGTTGTCTAACTCTGATTTTTCTAAATTTTTTGCCACTCAAGGGCTTTTTTTTTCCATGATGATCTTGCACATACCCTTTTGAAGAAGCTATTTTCTTAGTTCGCAATCTAGATGGTTTTAATTCAAATCCTTCTTGGGAAGTGATCCCTCTTGTATTTGAATAGTGAGCTCTAGGTAGTGTGCCTAAATGCATGTGCATTCCCACTATTTTTCATTATACTTTTAATAGGATATAATCTTGTGGACTAACATCCACCATGGTTTTTCCCCTAATAGGGTTTCCACATAAAAATATTGGTGTTCTTCATGTTTCTAATGTGTCGATTGCTTATGGTTTATTGTTCCTTCATTATAACTAAGATTAAGTTAAGTTTGAAAAGTTTAAATAATTTGTGGCAATTGATTCACCCCCCCTCTCAGTTGCATGTCCTTTTTTTCCAACAATTGGTATCAGATCAAGGTTCCTCTAAAGAAGTTTAAAAGCTTGAGGTGATCCGAGATGGCATCATACAAGAAGGACAGTCCTACATTCGATGGAACAAATTACTCATTGTGGAAAGATAGGATGGAGTGCCATTTGAATTGTATTGGTGAACCCTTCTGGAAAATTACAAAGAATCAATATGTTATTCCTCAAAATGGTCCTTGCACTGTTGATGAGATTAAAGAGGTTGAGAATAATGTTAGGGCTATGGAAGCTTTGTTGAGTGCTATGACAGATTCAGAAATGAAAAATGTGTTAGGTCTGAAGACAACTCTTGAGATGTGGATGAAGCTGTAAACTTTGTATGAAGGAGATGTACATGTGAAGCTGGATAAGCTACAAATTTTGAAAAGAAAGTATGAAAATTTGAAGATAGGTGAAGATGAAAATATTTCTTCTTTTATGCAGAGAGTAAATGAACTAGTGACAAGTATTAGATGTTCTAGTGGTACCCTGGATGAGGAAGAAATTGTACCTAAAGTGCTCAGATCATTGTCTCCCTCCTACAAAGCAAAGGCTTGTGCTATTGAAGAAACCAGATCATTGATGAATGTGCCAAGAGATACACTGATTGGTAAACTTGTTGTCTTTTAGTTGAGCGAATTTGGTGAATCTGTTCCCAAGACTGAGATTGCATTTAAGGCTACTGTATCTGGAAGAAACAAGCAAAGATATGATCCAGGAGAGAGTTCCAGAAAGATATTCAAGTATGAGTAAGAAATGAAATAGCTTGAACATGAAGAAAGAGGTAGAAGAGTTGGAAGCACTGATTGTGAAGAAAGAAGGTAGAGGACAAGGTAAGTATAAAGTAAAGCTACCTATCAAATGTTTTCCTTGTAGTAAAATAGGTCATTTTGCATCAAGATTTCCTGACAGATTTCCTAGATCTAAGACTTACAAATCTAGATTCCAAAAGAAATGTTACTTTGTTGGAGTGACTGATGATGAGTCTGATAAAGATAATGGAAATGAAGATGGTTGGGTTTTCAATTCTATCAAGGAAAATGGTCTAGTGGCTACTGAATTTGCTAAAGTTGAGAAAGCTCTTGCAGCCCAAATTGAAGAAAAGGATGAGTGGGTCATTGAAAGTGGATGCTGACATCATATGAATAGTGACAAAAGAAAATTTGTAAGTCTAGAGAAGTATGATAGTGGGGTTGTAAGATTTGGAGATAACAATGCTTTTGTGATTCGTGGCAGAGGATCTATTTGTCTTGGTGGTAAGCATAACACTGATGATGTTCTTTATGTTGAAGGCTTGAAACACAGCCTGTTAAGTGTTGGATAGATGGTGGACAAGGGTTATGATCTTCAGTTCAAAGATTGAAGATGCAAGATATTTGGAAGCTCTGGAAATATAATTGCTTTAGGTAAATAGAAAAAAGGTAATACTTTTCACCTGAATCTTGCTAGTGAAAGTTGTTTAATTGCTCAAGTAGATGAAATTTGGTTATGGCATAGAAGGTTGTGTCATGTGAATTTTGATAACATTATCAAAATAAGTTGCACTCAAGTAGTAAGAGATCTACCTAGGCTAGTGAAGCCTACTAGCACAATTTGCAAGGAGTGTCAGATGGGAAAATAGACTAGAGTTTCTTTTCAGAGAAAACATCATTCAAATGTATTACTAGAGTTGGTGCATATTGATCTATGTGGTCCCTCCAAACTCAAAAGTCTCCATGGAGAAAGGTAATTTATGCTGCTTATTGATGATTACTCTAGAATGGCATGGGTTGCTTTCTTAAGAGAAAAATGTGAAGCATTAGAAAAGTTCAAAAGTTTCAAATCAATGGAAGAGAATGACAAAGGTCTAAAAATATAATTCTTAAGGTCAGAAAAAGGTGGTGAGTTCACCTCCAGGGAGTTTAATTCTTTCTGTGAAGAGCATGGAATCAGAAGATAGTTATCTACTTCTCGAACCCCTTAATAGAATGGATTTGTAGAGAGGAAGAACAAAACAATTTTGGATACTACAAGAACAATGATGATTGAAGGAAATGTGCCTCACATCTATTGGAGTGAAATCGTAAGCACTATTGTGTACACATTGAACCGGGTAAATATAAATGGCAATTCTGGTAAGACTTCTTTTGAACTATGGTTTGGTTATAAGTGTACTATAAAATACTTCAAGATCTTTGGAAGCAAGTGCTACATTGAGAGAGATGATGATATAGGAAATTTTGATGCAAGAAGTGATGAAGGAATATTTCTAGGCTACTCTACTAAAATAAAGGCCTATCGGTGCTATAACCGAAGATTAAGAAAAATGGTTGAGAGTGAAAATGATAGAGTTGATGAGGACTCTGCTAAATCATCTAGATACTGGAGATATGATTCAGATGACCAGGAAGATAGAAAAAACAAAGAAAAGAATGCTCAAATATAGAATCAACTTGAAATTGTGCCATATATTCCATATGTTCCATTTGTTCTGGTAAATCAAGGTAGTTAGGAAGTAGAGACAAGTGTAAGTACAAAAGAAGGAACAGAAGAATCAGAAGTTTGAAAGAATCCTAAAAATCTGAGGTATGTAAAGCTAAATCATTATGAAAATCAAATTATAGGAGAAAAGAATAAAGGTATGCAAACTAGAAGAAAGATTGTAGAAGAGTATTGCTCGATTTCCAAGATTGAACCTAAAGATGTCAATGAAGCTTCCAATGATGAACACTAGATGGAAGTTATGAAGGAAGAATTAATGTAGATTGAAAAGAATAATAAATAGATACTTGTTCCTAGACCTAAAGATAAAAATGTGATTGGTACTAAATGGGTCTTTCAGAATAAGTTGAATGAACAAGGTGAAGTGGTCCAGAATAAAGAAAGACTAGTATGTAAAGGGTATTCACAAATGGAAGGTAATGATTTTGAAGAAACCTTTTCCTCTATTGCTAGAATTGAAGCTGTAAGGTTATTTATCACTTATTTTGCATACAAGAACTATAAAGTCTATCAAATGGATGTGAAGTTAGCCTTTCTGAATGGTGAGCTAGAAGAAGAAGTATATATTGAACAACTGGATGGATTTCAATTGACTGATGAGGAATACATGGCTTGTCAATTGAAGAAAGCTCTATATGGACTCAAGCAAGCCCCTAGAGCCTGGTATGCTAGATTAGATAAATACTTACTGAAGCTTGGATTCTATAAAGGTATTGCTGACAACAACTTCTATTTCAAGTTGGATCATGAAAAAGAGTTGATTATTGAGGTATTTTTTGATGGCATTATTTTCAGAGGAGATGATAATCTATGTATGAAGTTCGATGATGAAATGAAGAATTTATTTGAGATGAGTATGATTGGAGAGATGAAGTTCTTTCTGGGATTGCAAGTTACTCAGTTAGACAAGGTGATCTTCATATCTCAGTCCAAATATGTAAGAGTGTTGTTGAAGAATTTTGGTATGGAAGACACCAAACCTGTTGGTACCCCCATGGTAACCAGATGTAAATTAACACAGAATGATGATTCTCCTAAGGTAAATCAAAGAAGATACAGGTCAATGATTGGTGGATTGCTCTAGTTAACTTAGATCGGACCAGACATTATGAAGGTTGTATGTATGGTTGCTAGATTTCACGCTAATCCAAAAGAGTCTCATGTGACTATTGTAAAGAGAATCTTCAAGTATTTGAAAGGAATAGTTGACTTTGGAATTTAGTATCCTAAGGATGATGATCTCACTTTGAATGCATATGTTGATGCAGATTGGGCAGGAGATGTAGATTATAGGAAGAGTACTAGTGGTGGTGCCTTCTTCCTAGGGAAGAAGTTGGTCTCTTGGTTGAGTAAAAAGTAGAATTTCATTTCTCTATCTACTGCTGAGGAAGAGTATATTGATGTTGCAAACAATTTTAGTCAAGGGATATGGATGAAACAAATGTTGAAAGATATGAGAGTAGTAAATGATGAACCTATTGCCATATACTATGACAACTCAAGTGAAATTAACATATCAAAGAATATAGTGTTACACTCTAAGACCAAACATATATCAATCAAGTTTCACTTCTTGAGGGAAAAATTGAGTGAGAAAGAAGTTAGATTGGAGTATGTACCTACTAAAGAGTAGGTTGTAGAAATTTTAACCAAGCCATTTCCCAAGGATACTTTTGAGTATCTCAAAGGGATGCTAGGGGTAATTACCCCTCTTGATATAAACTAAAGATGCATTTTCTTACATCAATCCATGTGCTTCATAGATATTTCCTTATCCAGATTGATGTTTCTATGGCTGCTACTTAGGGGGAGTAGTCAGATGTGCAGTATGTGGTTCAAAGCTTGTATGTGGAAAGATAATGCTTATCTTTTCCATTGATGTCAAAGGGGGAAAAGAGTAATGTGAGAAAATGTTGCTTATCTAGAGTGAAGAGTCTTGTAGAGAGAGTATCATATAGAAGAGGTTAAGGAAGAAGAGTTAGAATCTAAGGAGGAGTAAGTGTTGATTTAGAGATGGGTTGATGGTATTTTTCACATCATATGTTGCCATCAATGCCAAAGGGGGATATTGTTGGATGTTGTGGCTATGTTTCTAATATGTGGTTTTCATTGATGTCAACACTATTAGCATTTTATGTATTGAAGGTTGTATATGTCGAGGGTATTGAGAAAATTGTAAAAGAAAGTATTGCAGGTTCCCAGTGGTTCAGTAAAGGTCATGAAGTTTTTTTGTTCTATATGTTGAAGATCAACTGTTGTGGATTAAATGTTTTATTTTTGAGAGTATCTAGTTTATCTATTAGAAGTTTCAGAGGTCTGCATGAAGATCTAATCGTGTTGTGAACAATTGTGTTCTACCAGTGTTTTTGTGGTCTTTGTTAGTGTTCCTGATTAAATTTTGTATGATTCTGGTAATCTCAATTGTTGTGAATATTTCTCTATTATTTCTTGTTGCTTGTGGATGTTTCTATATTGTGCTCTATCTTTTTTGTGGACATTGTTCCCTTAGTTGAAGATTTTTCTCAGTATGTTCAGTTTTTGTGTTCTTGGCCAACATGGTGGTTGTAGTGTGTTGTAGATCCTTGAATATTTAAAATTGAATGTTTGGAACACTCAAGGATATTGTTTTGGGTCGCATCATGATATTAGCCAATAGTTTTTGATCCACATTGAAAATTTAATTGTAAATTTGGGCTAACATTGAAAATATGTTTTATATTTTTGGCTGACTAAGTTGTTGATGTAATTTTATGTTTCGGATATATAAGAATGATTGTTTGAGAAAATTTAGTGCATGCATAAGTGTGAATGTATGCTAGAGAAATTGAAGATGTGCGAATAGTGTTTAAATCATTTTATTGCAGAGAAGAGTGGGAAGAAGTTTGAGCGAAGTGTGAAGAACATTTTCTATGCTTAACTGGAATAGTAATCAGGCTTTTGAAGAAGCTATTTTCTTAGTTCACAATCTAGATGGTTTTAATCTAAATCTTTCTTGGGCAGTGAACCCTCTTGTATTTGAGCAGTGAGCTCTAGGCAGTGTGCTTGAATGCATATGCATTCCCACTATTTTTCATTATACTTTTAATAGGGTATAATCTTGTGGACTAAGATCGACCATGGTTTTTCCCCTAATAGGGTTTCCACATAAAAATCTTGGTGTTCTCTATGTTTCTGATGTGCTTATTGCTTATGGTTTATTGTTCATTCATCAGATCTCAGATTAAGTTAAGTTTGAAAAGTTTAAATAATTTGTAACAACTGATTCACCCCCCCTCTCAATTGTTTGTCCTTGTTTTTCTAATGTACATAATTTCTTATGATCTCTCTTGATGTTTCTAAAGTTATACAACATGTATTGTGCTCTCTCTTGATGTTCTTGATGAAGTATGTGTTGTCGAAAGGAAGTATTGGCCTTCACAAGTTGCTTAATTGTTTTTGGTTTAGGAAGGTCGAGTGAAGTCTATCCAGGAGAATGCTTTTCATTACTCTACTATTGATGCTTTGGTCTTTTGGTTTGGTATTCAATGTTTCTATTTTGTGGATGTTGTACTCTTATCTTTCCTAGTGACTTATGTGTCTGAGGATATCTCTGTGAATTGCTGATGGTTCGCAGTGTTGTTGGTTGTCAAGAATAGTTCGAGAAATGCTCCTCATTTCTTTGTATTAATGTCTCTACTCCTATAGCTTGGTGAATCTTCTCTCAACATATATTCATTTTCATAGTTCCAATCTCATGTACTAAAGTGGTCAACAAGCTAATATGTTAATTTTGTATCTTACAGTTAAGATTTTGTGTTTTTGGAATACATTTTTCTATTATTTTTTTTATATGTAGTGGTTTTTGCTAGTAAAAAAGTATGAAAATAGTGTATGGAAGTATTTTTTTATGTTCAAGTAACATCCCCATGTGATACACATGTTGCTAATTGTTCTCTTTCATGCCACATTGTGTCTTGAGTTGGCGTTCTGGATTATTTGTAGATATTTGGATGATAAGGCTTGTTCCTTTGTTTGTGTTGTGTGCTTGGGGGTTGCACAATGGATGATGTGTGATCATAGATTTTGGTATTTAACTCTCCTACTTTGGACCACATCAAGTAAATTCATTTGGAAGAGTGTTTTGGGGCCAATTGGTTATGTGCTCCAATTTTCATATGTGCATTTCCTTGATGCTAACTCGGGTTGATATGTGCCTGCATGTAAATGATTTCAAGTCATATTGGAAGAAGTTATAATATTTTTTTGGTCCTCTCTATCTTCTAGATAGGATCACATTATGTTTTGGTGACCAACTAGTTGAATTGACTTTTTTATCCTCTTCTTGGCTGACTTAATTGAAGTTTTGAAATGTTGTATTTAATATAAATGCAAGATAATTTTAAATGTAACATTGTGGAGAATGTACAAGTTCAAATAAGTGTGTGTTCAAATTATATTGGATATCTAGGAGTGATAGTGCTAAAGTTTCTGAAAGGAAAGATCAATTGTGTTATAATTCCTTAGTCAACATAGTGTTGCATTGGAAATCATTGTAATTCTCTCTAAATCATATTGTATCCTACTATAATATAGTGAATCTCATCAGGTCCTTGTATCTTTCTCTTGAATTCATGTTTTCTTTAGTTCAACAAGTCCTTTGTATCTTTCCCTAAGGTAGTGCGCCTTCTTTCAATTCTTTTTGGCAGTGAGCATTATAGTGTGAACTAAATCTCACTATAGTGGGCATTAGAGTGTTCTCTATTTCTCATTGATATTGATCTAGTTAGAAGTATAATTGCTATATCTTTCATTGTTTAAGAAGTGTTGAAGTTGCTAAGGATTTAAACTACTATATCATTCTTTGTTACTATTCTGCTTAAAGGTTTCTTGATCTGGTAAAGAAAGTTGTCTTGTGATGAATTTTTTTGGGAAGGGATTAGGTTTTGATAATACTAATTCACCCCCTTCTCAGTCTTTAGAGTTCTATACAACAATGTCATGATTGTGTATCAATTGAAAAAAACTATGGGTTCTCCCTAAAATCAAGGACCAAATAATTGAATGGGAAATATCTAAAATAGATAATATCTTATTGAGTAAGTATTTTGGTAGAAGAATAAATATAAAAGTGGTCTAAAAATGGATTATTACAAAATGGTTATTGAAAGGAAATATGAAGGTTTTACCCTTTCCTAAGGGTATGTTCATCTTCTCTTTCTCCTTGATTGAAGAATCTATCAATATGCTCATGAAAGGAACTTGATACATTCAAAAAAATAATTCTCACTCTACAAATTGAGGTTGAGCCTCAATCCATCTAATTTCACTTCCTTAGTAGATCCCATGTGGTTTAGAATTCCAAGGTTTCTTCTTGAACATTGGGATGAAGGAATCATCATGAGCATTGCTAACTCTTTTAAGAACTTTACATATTAAAAAAAAATCACAACAAATAGAAGTAGATTCATCTTTTCTAGGTTTTATGTGAATGTTAAAGCTCTTAAATTCCTTCCTACCTTCACCACTCATGAATCCAAATTTGGTAGATGAAATAAAGATATTTTCTATAAAAACTCATCACTTTTCTAAAGTAATTTTTCATGTACTACACCTAGTTAATGTTTATCTTAATGTTGAAAGAATAAAGAAGGTAAACATTAAAATAGCCAAGAAAAATAAAACCCATAGGGTAGAAAATAAAGAGGAAATATTTGAGGAAGAAGAATTCCTTAGCATCTATAACCTTTAGGGATTCATGAAAAATATAAGCCTATTTAACAAGGGATCATTTGTCATTTGTCAAAATTGAAGGATATTTTCTTGACCCCTTGGTTGAAATTAAAAAATATCAAATTGTAAGACCTTATATAATAGAAACTCCCCATTTGGATAAATTTTCTTCCCCACCTCTTGTTGATGAACTAAGAACCATTAGCCAAATCAAGCTTAGATAGATATTAACAATCAATATTCCTTCCCCATGCCTCTCCCTTGAATCCTTCAAGAGTTGGTACATTGGGATTTTCTTTCCCCAACCATTTCAAAAAAAATAAAGATTAGAAGGCATCTTCCCCTTATAACCCATCCTTAGAAATGGAAAGGATCTAAGAAAAACTAGCTATGTTGGGAAGGATTAAAATGAAGTAAAATATCTATTAGGTAGGAAATAAACAAGGAAATAGAAAATAAAGTTTATGAGAGGAAAAAATATAGAGTAGGCTAGCTCCAAGAGGGGTAAAAATTGACTTTCATCACATGAAATTTGAGGGGACTCAATAGTCCACATAAAAATTAAATGTTAAAAATATTATTAAGGATATAAGGCTATTTTTTTTCTCATTTGAGAAAGGAAAATGTATATTACTACCTTCTCAACTATTAGCAATCATATTTTTCCCTCAACTCATTTTATTGTCATGAATTCTAATATAGCATTACGATGCTTAGCTATTATGTGGAATTATTATTCTATAAAAGCTACAATTCTATCTAAAGATTTCTTTTTATGTTTTATTTCAATCTAAAGTTAATTTTGATCTCTAGAAACTATCCAACATTTACACCCCCAAAAAAAATATCATGAGAAGAAAATTTAGGAGAACCTTCTAGAATTCAGATTATATTAAAAAGATAAAGTGGATGCTAGTGGTTGATTGAACCACCCTCTCCATCCTTTAGAAAAAAATGGTAGTGATATTAATTATATTGAGGGGATAGTGGGCCTATTAATTTTTTTTCATAGGGTGGCCTTATTGATATTCAAATTGAAGGAGATCCCTTGGTATACTAAAAGGGTGGTAAAGAACCTCATTTAGGTAAAAATTTATAGGGTTATTTTCTTAGCCAAATGGGGAATAGGCTTGGACCACAACCCCTAATACTAAAATAAGAAAGAAATGGACTTGAGGAAAAGTATTCATCCTTTTAGACTTCAAATCTTGTGGACCCTACATATTGATTTGAAATACCTTATAAGAAAGCCATGTAATATGGATATCATTAGTACTACCATGTACAAAGTTATATGCAAATTGAGGAATGTGGATCTCAGTATTAGGAAATAGAATAGAATTCAATTGGTAATAATTTTTAGCAAAAAAAGGAGGTCAATAACCACCTCATATTTCTATAGGAGGATATAGATTATGAGGTAGCCTCAGAGGAATTATACAAATTGGAGAGATGTGTCTTCAACAAGATTCATAACATTATATAAAAGGAGAAAATTTACTTGAAATATAAATCTTGATTTTAATAGTGAAAAAGAGGGTGATTGTAGCACCATGTTTTTTCATCATACTTCCCTTAAGAATATAAAATGAGTCAATATACATTTATTATTAAAAATTGCACCAAGAAAATTAATTTAGAAGAAATAAAGAAGGATGAATCAAATATTTTTAAAATGTCTTGAATCAAAGAATAATTATTGATTAAAAAATTTCAATAACCTTTCGTGTGTTTATCCCTAAAAGATTAGGAACCAAAAATTATTAGAAATTGATAACCTTCAATATTAGAATTCTTTACAAACTTCAATAATTTTTCTTTTTTTCATCCCTTAAAGATTAGTATCCAAAAAATATTATATTTCAAATGGATAAATTTTTCCAACACTAGTTAAAAAACTATCTCAAAATTACTTATAGTGGGGACTCAATCCATAATGGATAAGATGGTATACTCCAATTAGAATGGGTTCATCCTAGGTAAATAATTAAAATATACTATTATAATGGTGCATGAGACCCTCCACTCTATGGAGAAGAGAAAAAAGGAAAGAATGGTTTGAAAACTATATATCTTCAAAGATTATGTCAAACTATCTCAAGTTCTATTACCTATGGTTCTAAGAGTATTGGGGTTCAAGGATAATTTTTTTAGGTATTTGGTTCACCACTTCAACTTACTTTTTCTTAACCAAATATATAGCTAATGAGAATTTTAAGGGTTTAAGGGGCATAAGTTAAGGTGATCCTCTTTCCTTGTACATATTCATAACCATGCCTAAAGTCTTATATAGAAACACACCTACTATCATAAGCAAGGAAAAATAAATGGATTTAGATGAGTCTCTCGACTCAATATTATTATCATAAAAAAAATATGAAATAATATTTATGGAGTAAGTTACCATTTTTTGAAGAATCTGAAAGGAAAATGATCATCCTTAAGCAATATGACAAAGTAATGGGGCAACAAATCAACCTTGAAAAGATTTTTTTTTCTTCAATGCTCATTTAAGCCTATAAAATAGAATATCATGGACCCTAAGTTATAGTATCCAAAAACTCCTAGCTACTTTCTTATGAATACCCTAATCCCAAGGAAAATCCCCTATTTCAATATAGAGAAATATGATTAAAAGAATTATAAAATAGTTAGCTACTATAAAAATTAATCTACTTAGTCATGCTAGTAAATTCCAATTGATTAAAGCTTCTCTAAAAATTGCTCATGATTACCTCCTCTCTCTTTAGAATAGAGAAATATTTGGTTGATAATATTTAACAAATACAAAGAAGATTTTATGTTCAATAATTGAGAACTAAAGAAGCTAATATCTCTTGTTTCATGGGACAAAATCTACATCCTGAAATCTAAAGGTGGTCTTGGCCTCAATAAAATAAAAGATATGAATAGATCCATAATGACTAAAAATGGGTGGATACTTATTAATTCTAATAGTGAATGGACCAACACAATAAAAGCTAAAAACTTGAGTAATAATCAAGGATACTCTCTATTGATGTGTTTTTTATGCACTTCTCAACACAGGTAGTGCGTAGGTGCACTACCTCTCTTGAAAGACAATCCTCCACAATTAGATTGCATAACACTATCCCAAGGTCTCTAATGTTAGGTCTTGACAATGCTTGGAATATCTCAGTTGATTTATTTGATTTGCTGGAATCACAAGGCGGACTTACAGATGAGTTACAAAGCATGGGAAGTTGGATCTTGAAATGGAGTTTCAAAGTGTTGGAAGTGAATGAATAGTGGCTTTCCACTCAAAACAGCAAACTGAAACTCATCGAGTTCATCTGATTTAGCTTCATGGTGATGCTTTGGGTCCTATTCTAACCAAGGATTAAAAGAAACATCAAAAGGAGAAGGGTTAAGAAAGCTATTCTAATCCTAAGCTATGAATGGACAATAACAATGGTGGTTGCTAAAGTAGACAGACTTCCTAAACTGGGCTTTGCTTGGCCAAGAGAAACCTATAGTTGCACAAAACTAATGCAATCTTCTAAGGACTACAGATTTTCACATTACATACACACATCATGTACATGCAATCGAAATAAGTTGCAGCAATAAAGGAAAGAGGCTCAGACTAGCTTTGCAAAGTGATTCATCATCAATGAACCACAAAAAGCATGAGCTAGAAGTTCATCAAATACTGAAACAACAAACACCATCACCACTCCCATTCAAGAAACTAACACTAAAACTAAAATGGAAGGTGAACCATGCATACATAAAGAGAAAACTAAAAATGAACACCCATAAATCATGCAATGCTACTTTCTATTGCTGCATAATGTCTTTACATCGATTCTCCAACCCCTACAAATGAGGGGAAAGCCCCTATTTATAGTTCTCCAAAGCCCAAATGAATGGCTAGGATCAATTTCCAATGAATGGCCCAGATTTGATTACATTAGGGTTTCACCTACCCCACAATATTCAACAATTTAAAAAACATTCCTTATCTTTTCTCTATTTTTTCATCTAGTGCCAGTCACTGTAGCAATTTTGTCATTTAGTTGATTTCCCTTTTCACTGTAGCAAAAACTACTTGAAAGTTGTCTTCTTACTTGATGTGTTTGTAGTGTTATTCCTTGGATTAAATGAGCTCGTCGATGATTGGAATCAAAAGATTGGTTGCCCCTGATTCGACCAGAAAACTCTCTTATGCTTTCTTCAAGGCCACCCCCTTGCATTTTTGTCCTTGGCCTCCTTGGAAAAGGCCTTCTTCTAACGCCGACCCTATTGATGGGTGCTACGAGGATAGATAATCATGAAATGAATGGTGACAAGAGCTATGTGCATTCCTTGCTCAGCTTTCTCGATGTGTCTCTTGATGGACTTGTAGTAGGCTCCTTGAATCCTGCGTACATGAAGTGTCGTAAGTGCTTTCATACACAAATCAAGGAAAATGTTAGTCAAATCTTGCAAAAACCTTGTTAGATTCATCCATCCATCATCAAAATATCATAATATTTATATTTGGAGCTCATTTGGACCATAAACATTAATGCAGGCCCAAGGGGGTGGGCAGTGAACAAGGGACAGCAAACCGGAAGCAAAGTTCCCGGACCCCACAAAATATAACAAAACCCAAATTTTTCAATTATAGCACATGGGAAAACAGGAAAGAAGAGTGCCCAAAAAACTTCCTTAAGATTGGACTCATTTTACATAAACTGGAAGCTCAAAATGGCCATGGAGGGGCCAGGCTCCAGAGGCTGGGTCGCCGGGGGCCGACGGACGGATGGCGGACGACGGATGGACGATGGACGGTGGATGACAAAGTGACGATGACGGACATTGGACAATGAAGTGATGACGGATGACAGACGGTAGATGACAATGGACGACAGATGAAGGATGACAGACGACGGTGGATGCCAGACAACAGACGGCGACGGACCAACGAGGGACGGCGAACGACGAAGCGACGATGAATGGTGATGATAGATAGCAATGGATGGACGATGGATGGTGGATGACAGATGGACAATGGACGGTGGAAAGAAAACAGATGGTGGATGATGAAGTGAGGATGGATGGCGACAACAGATAGCATTCCAGAGGGGCGGACCGAGAGGGTCAGAAGGATGGTGGGCGACGGACGACAGACGATGAAAGGACGCCCGACCAAATCTCGATAGTGCAAGAGGGTCATGACAGAGAGGGTCAAATTTAGGCATGTGGGTCAAGGTTAAATTTCAAATTTGAGCTCATTTGGATTAATTTAGGAGCATCCAGAGGTCCATGGCCGGAAAGTTGTCCAAAGATAGCTGTTTGGAAGGACCGGGCAAAAACAAAGTCCTAGGATAGGAACTCTGGGATCCAGGGTCCGGTAGGTCAAAGGGCGGCTAACACTTCACCATTTTCAAGTGATCGGGCTCAGAGGGTTGGGATGCCGTGGTGCTTTTTCCATTTGGGACGACAATCATCAGACGAAAGTCTGGAGTTTCAGGCCTGGGAGAGAAGGAAGACATCAGTTCATTTTCGGTTTTCAATCGTGCAGAGGGAGCTCATTCTGCTGATAGCTGATCGGTGAGACATCATTCATTGTCCCGGCGACTAGAAGTTCTAGTCGGTGTGAAAGTATACCTCAGAGAAAGGTCTCATCCACATCCGGAAGCCTTGCCGACTGACCATGTCGGTAGGAAAAATTTTCGGCGGGGAGATGTCTTGGCGAGATCTGAATGTCTCACCAACGGAAAAAGGGGAATATTGGTGAGAAGTCTTTCATCGATGCAATGTCCCAGTGAAACCGTAATGTCTTGTCAACCACCAAGAGGAAGACCGAACCCAGTGCCAGTGTCAGCTATTGGATTTTATTTTGAGATTCACGGCAGTCGAGAAGGTGAAGCCCAAAGCTCATAAGGGCGAGCAAGACTTTCCTCTTCGAAACGGCGGATGAGGGACGGAGTCCTGGATGGTGGAGTCCGACACGATCGAGGACGTTCAATGTTCAATGGAGACTTCTGGTGGCGAAAGGAAGCTCAGGATCCAGGGGGCGGAAAGATGCTAGGCACTTGCCAAGAGAAATTGATATCATCGTGATGTCCTGGAGAGGGCATTATGTCTTGCCGAAGATGAGGGGTCTCGGGGCGGCGCTTTGCTCTTGGTAAGATCTCTCACCGACATTAGTGGGTCATACTGATAGAGGGAACCTTCGGCGTAATATTCCAGGTTGGGGAGTGGTCTTGCCAACCCAAATGTTATGGCGATGGAAAAGACTAGAGAGAACAAAGTGTTCTCGCCAAGGGGGTTATGCCGACAGGAAAAGGTCTCAACGACCGACGGGTAGAAAGTTCACCGGCGAGAGGTTTGCACTTTCGGCGAGAGGTCTGGGCGACCTCTGAATGCTTCACCGACTGCCAAGAAGCGTACCGGGCCCGGCGCCAGTGTCGGTCGTTGGGTTTTCTTCATAACTGTTCCTGGAAATGGGGAAGCCGGAGACCAACGCTCGGAAGGCCTAGGATGATTTCGCTTTCAGAACAGTGAAGGAGGGAAAGAGCCCCAGTAGCCAAGGCCCAATGGGGGGAAAGGACATTTAGAGTTGAGATTGGGATTCTAGCGTATGGACGACGGACGAACGATGAACGTACAACAGACCCGGAGGGCCGGAAGGATGAGGTCCCCTGGCCGTATGGACATGGTAAATGCCCTAGGGAAACCCAAGGAGGTGAACTCGAAGGGTCTATTGGAGCTGTAAATTTCTACAATATTTCACATGTTTTCCATAGCCCTAAGATTTCTACATGAGTCCTCATCATTGGCCTTTTACTTATTTCTTGCCAAATTACTCCATATGTTCCCTTGGGTTTTGCATTTTCTGCATTCTAGTTCCTATTGGCGGAGGTTCGTGACTATTTCCTCGACTCATGTTACATTTTATACTTGCACGAGTTTGCATTGCCTATCGGAAAGACTCATCTGATGCCACGGCGATCACAGGACTTCTGCATTTTTCATTTGGTAGGACATTTCTATTGTATCGACGACCATGGAGGCTTCTATCGGCATATGTTTTGGCTGTTGGGGTAGTGGTTTACTGAATCCAATATGTCTCCCCGACTATGCTTGTGGTGGTTCATCGGTTAAGGCTATGGGTATTGGTGGGGGGTCTTGGTGAGTATCATTTTTCTTACCGACCAGAGGAACAGTGACATCCACTCGGCAAGAGTTGCGGCGTCGGTACAGTGTCCTGGCGAATTCTTGGGTCTCGATGACAAAGGTTGTGAAGGAACTTATCGGTATGAGTTAAAACTTTCGGCCTATGGTCTTGGCGAATCTTGTGTGTCATACTGACTTTTCAAATAGAGGCTCATTCGGTGAGAATTTCTGAATGTCTTGGCGAGGATGAATATAACAAAGGGTACCACTTTGTGTGACTTATTTGTGTCGGTATGTTGTCTCATCGAGTAAGTCAAGTTTCACCAATTGTGCACATGGATATCTATCATCCAAGCTAGGGGATTCTCCTGGCGATCTAATGTAAGTTTGGGATGCTTCGGTGAGACTTTTGTTTCGGTATGTGGTCTTTGGGATGTCTCCCCGATATCAGAGTGTCAGAGCGACTGTGTGTGAAGCAATGGAACACATCAGTATGATGTTTCCTGTGTCCCAGCGAATGTAAACACAACATAACGCATCTCGAGGAGACATAAGGAATTCTCTGTGACCTCTCCCCGACTCTGTTGAACTACAGTGAAACACACGTATAGTTGCTTCTTGTCTTCAGTGGAACATACTGTATTCTATATGATCTCTCCACGACTCGGATCAATCACTGCGAAAGCCTATAACACAGAGTCTGGGTGAGGAATAGGGGAGCACGACATGCACCAAAGTAGTGATGAACGATATTTTTCCTTCAGCATACTTGATGTCTGTCCTGGCAACTATTCCATTGGTGATTAACAATTTTCAAATGCTATTGGCCGAAATGAGATTTTCTAAAATACTGTTGCTGGCTGACAGATTTTCCTGAATTTTTTGGAGGGCCAACATTGAGTTTCAAATGTTTTATTTTCTTAATGCTGGGTATAAATATGTTTCATCATTTGAATTCACTCAATTTCTTTACATCTGTTAATTAGTCTTTTAGGATTTAGATCTAAGGATTGCTATCAAGTTTGGTTTTATTTTGTTCACTATCCTCTGTCATTGTGGACAAAGCGTTTTAGAAGAATAATCATAAGATAAGCCTGCTCAATTCAAAAGGTACACCCACCTGGGTTTAGCAGCACCTAAAGAGTAGAAGGTTGAGTTCTCTTGGCCTTGTTTGTTACTTTAAAGCGTATCAAGAGATTCATAGCCTCTTGAGGAATTCAACCTGCGTTTCAAGAGCTAACAGGGTCCTAGAAGCAAACTGCCAAAGGAACTCCGCAAAGGAAGAAGACCTACCAAAAATTAGGTAGGTGAATTTGGTCAAGGGAATTTTATCATTTGAAGGCACATGACCAATTTAGGCTTGGAAAATGGGGCACGCAAAACAAGATAGGAGTGAAGCAACCTGTTGGGAGAGAAAAAAGAAGGGGGTCCCTACCTACGGCGGGGTGTGTGTGCAAAACATGCACAACACATGGTGAATCACTGGAGAAATGCTCCAGAGCATTTTGATGACAAACTAGAATCACAAACCCAGAATCTTTGGTTCTGACCTTCACGCTAGGGAAAACAAACCAGACGCCCAACCAAAGGATCAAAACCACTAGCCAACCCAATCTTCAGTATCCTAAAAATCCAAGTGTGTGCAATTGCGTTAGTTCCCATCCTTTAGTTGCTACAGGAACCCAAGCTCCATCAAGTTAAGCTACGTAGTTTATTCTAACTCCAAAAGCATCTGAAACATTGTCTCGCTACCAGTCAGGCATCCATAGCCCCGATGAGGTTGTTGTTGTGATTCTCCCGAACATTGCTCTACTACCAGCCGAGTGTCCATAGCCCTGGTAGAGTTGCTCGAATACCCCTAAAAAGTTGAATTTTCTCTTTCTTTTAATTTTCAATGTTTTCTTTCTTTCTTTTCTCTTTTCAGCTCTTTTATTTCAACTCGCAAGCACTGAAGCTCACGCCCAGGGCTGAGAATCACAGTGGTGCTGGAGTAGAATTTTAGATTTTTCATTTAACCAAACTTCACAAAAGGCCCTACAGTGACCGTCAAATTCTTAAGATGTGTAAGAGCTGTAAGATTTCAGAATATGTCAGAGTCGGACTAAACCAACAACTTATCCTCTTTGAATCAAACACCCAGATCACTTGACACTAACAAAAGACCTTTATCATCCACTCTGAAGACTTGATTAGAGTTTGACAAAGAAATACATAGAACAACTCGAGGAAATAAGTATGGTTGTTGTGCGCACAAATGTGCCCAGTTAAAAGTAGAGGGACCCCGAGCAAAACAACAGCAAAGCAAAAGCAAACAAAAAGAAAACAACCTACAACAAACCAACTAACCTAAGGAAAGCAGGAAAGTAGAGTATTTATAGGAAACCTATACTACTCGAAACGGGCTATGTACAAAGATATTTACGAAGCACTATGTTTAGGTAGGGCAAGCCAACATTATCATTCATTGGATTTTGTAATGCATGCACAAGCAAACGGGCAATTGTTATCATTCTTAACCACGTAAATTCATTTTTATATTCTGTAAAAAGAAATTTAATGTTGTAGCACTCAAGTTCAATCATGTCATCATGAAAAATCAGCAATTGAGGAGGCTCATTGAACCCATGGTTAATCCATAGACATGTTCGTTTTCCCTCATTCCCATAATCAAAATAATAAATGCAGCTATGAAAATTAACTAGAGCAAGGAAGGATAGAACCTGGATGTCATCACACGGAGGTGGCAGCGTTGGACAGTCAAGAGCAAGCACAACAACATTGATCGTTGCATTGGTAGCCTCGGCTGGGCATGGTGGAGGGTGCAACACTTCAGACATTAAGCTTGCATAAGGCTGGGAGGATGGGGAAGCAAACAAATCTTCTAATCTACCAATGGGATCCACAACCTCCACTGGTTGTTCCTTGAGGAAGTACACCTCATCTGCCTAGGTTTCCGTTGCCCAAACCTCTTCTTGATTGCTGTCTTCAAGGGGCAGCATGCTGTCACATCTCCTTCCCCAAGGGCTGTCCTTATTTATGTGGTGTTCAATGTCGTGGGACAATGACATGCATGAATCTATCCTATTGTAGCCATCTGAATACGAAGGAGGATCAACAATGATCATGGTGGAAGGACTCCAAGCTGCATCTTGTAGTTGGTCAATTCTGCTAGCCTTGTTGGAAGCCATCAAAACACCCCCACCTTTGTCTTCTTCCTTTTGTTGTTCATGCATTTCATCATGATGTTCACTCATTTCCTCTTTCTCACTACCACTGTAAATGGAGAAGGAACTCCTCTCCCAATATGGAAACCCTAGTGCATCACTATTCGGGGGCTCAAGGAGCATGTATTCATTGCTATCGTCTTCTGGGATGTGCTCTTCCTTTGCATGAGCATACCTTCGTAGTGAAGCTCCCAATGGAAAGAAGTCATCAATTGATGGCACCTCATCAAGGGGACCAAAGTCTACTGCACAATTTCCCTCCAAAGACTCGCCAAAAAGCCCACCGCCCATGGTACACAACTTCTCTTCAAGAGGAAAAACTTCTTGGTGACTGGTGGACAACATTCTCGCTTGATCTCCTTCATCACTCGAAAGTCTGAGACTGTATTGCTGTCCTTCTTCTATTGCTACCCCAGCATCCTCTTGAGGTCCACCTTCAGCTGAGTCATCACTTGATTCAGACTTTTGGTCTTCTTCTTCGATATAGGCAGCAAGTAGAGGAGGTCAGGCACTTGGCTGCCTTGCTTGTTCTTTGACTTTATTAATGGCTTCTTGGCACAGTTTGCATGTGAACCTCGAGTGTGATGAATCATGAAGTCTGCACCAATTTGGCAGTAGCAATACCTCCAAATCCACTTGACATGTTAATTTGGACCAATCCTTTGCTAATCTGGAGACGAGTTGGTCATATCTTTCCGCTATTGGATCCTCATCATCACTTGAAGAAGAAGCTTGATGGTAGACAACCATGGTGAGTGGTTGCTCCCACTCATCCAAATATGCATTTTCAGATCCTTGATCACTGTCATTGGTGAAGGGGAGGCTTTCCAATCTAATTTTTCTCATGCTTTGATCATCTCCTTCTGCTGCCCCAAGGCTTTTAGCCTCCTCTTCTTCCTGATTTTCAGTATCTGTGTTGGTTGTCCTAGCATATACTGCTACAAATTCTATTAATTCATCTTCAATTGTTGTTCGTTCCTCTTCTTGAGTGGAGGACTGATCTTCTTCGATTGAGGGGAAGCCTACTAAATTGGTTACAATCAGATTTTCATCAATGCACTTTGCTATCCCAAGACTTTCAGCTCCTCCCTCTTGGTTTTCATTTTCTATGTTTGTTGTCCCAACACCAACTTGTGTCCAACTAGTTGGTTCATCTTCAAGGTGCTGTCCTACAAATGTTGACAACTCTTCTACCTCATGGGATGACTTCTCCTCATTAAGAGTTGGCTGCTCCAACTTGTTTGAACAACCCTTGGCTTGAGAAATGATGTTGTCACATGATGGACACATAAATTCTGAATGTGGTGCATTGTGAAACCTACACCAACTTTCCATTAGTACTTCCTCCAATCTTGGTCCATCCTTGCTGCTCAAATGTTCTTGGATCAACTCCTTAAATGCATTGGCTGCCATGGTTGTCAATTCTTCCTCCAGGTCTTCGAGGGCCAAGGGCTGGTATATTTCTCAAAAGGGAATTTCTCCCTACAATATCCTTTCGATTCTTCTCAAGAATGTGAGACATCCCAGCTCATTGTGCCTATGAGTGCAATGGATCCGACATCTATCTGCCAATGCAAATTGCTACAATGGCTTCTTCAGTCTCATGTTCAAATTTGCATGCAACTGAGTGATGTCAATTTGTGCATGCTGCTCCATTTTGACTCAGCTTCTTTTGCCTTCAGAAATTTCTAATTTTTAGCATTAAAAGAGATCTCCCTATCTCAGATTTCTTCTTTGAAAGTGCTCTTTTCGATTTCCAACTTTTAGCTTTGTAGCCTCAACATGTCATGCCCTCCTTCTAGCACCAGTTCTATTGATGGCGTTAGGAGGAGGAGGGCATAAAATGAATCACTTCCAACCTTCAGCCTTGTATTCCCAATGTGTCAACCCTCCTTCTAGCACCAGTTCTGTTGATGGCGTTAGGAGGAGGAGGGCATAAAATGAATCACTTCCAACCTTCAGCCTTATATTCCCAACGTGTCAGCCCTCCTTCTAGTGCCAGTTTTGTTGATGGCATTAGGAGGAGGGCATAAAATGAATCACTTCCAACCTTCAGCTTTTTATTCCCAACGTGTCAGCCCTCCTTCTAGCGCTAATTCTATTGATGGTGTTAGGAGGAGGAGGGCATAAAATGAATCACTTCCAACCTTCAGCCTTGTATTCCCAACGTGTCATCCCTCCTTCTAGCACCAGTTTTGTTGATGGCGTGAAGAGGAGGAGGGCATAAAATGAATCACTTCCAACCTTCAAATTTTTATTCCCAGCGTGTTAGCCCTCCTTCTAGTGCCAGTTCTGTTGATGTGTTTTTTATGCACTTCTCAACACAGGTAGTGTGTAGGTACACTACCTCTCTTGAAAGACAATCCTCCACAATTAGATTGCAGAACACTATCCCAAGGTCTCTAATGTCAGGTCTTCACAATGCTTGGAATATCTCAGCTGATTTATGTGATTTGCTAGAATCACAAGGTGGACTTACGGATGAGTTACAAAGCATGGGAAGTTGGATCTTGAAATGGAGTTTCAAAGTGCTGGAAGTGAATGAACAATGGCTGTCCACTCAAAACAGCAAGCTGAAACTCATCAAGTTCATCTGATTTAGCTTCATGGTGATGCTTTGGGTCCTATTCTAACCAAGGATTAAAAGAATCATCAAAAGGAGAAGGGTTAAGAAAGATATTCTAATCCTAAGCTACGAATGGATAGTAACAATGGTGGTTGCTAAAGTAGACAAACTTCCTAAACTGAGTTTTGCTTGGCCAAGAGAAACCTATAGTTGCACAAAACTAGTGCAATCTTCTAAGGACTACAGATTTTCACATCACATACACACATCATGTACATGTAATCGAACTGAGTTGCAGCAATAAAGGAAAGAGGCTAAGACTAGCTTTGCAAAGTGATTCATTATCAATGAACCACAAAAAGCATGAGCTAGAAGTTCATCAAATACTGAAACAACAAACACCATCACCACTCCCATTCAAGAAACTAACACTAAAACTAAAATGGAAGGTGAACCATGCATACATAAAGAGAAAACTCAAAAGGAACACCCATAAATCATGCAATGTTGCTTTCTATTGCTACAGAATGTCTTTACATCAATTCTCCAACCCCTACAAATGAGGGGCAAGCCCCTATTTATAGTTTTCCAAAGCCCAAATGAATGGCTTGGATCAATTTTGAAAGAATGGCCTAGATTTGATTACATTAGGGTTTCACCTACCCCACAATATTCAACAATGTAAAAAATATTCCTTGTCTTTTCTCTGTTTTGTCATCTAGTGCCAGTCACTAGAGCAATTTTGTCATTTAGCTTATTGCCCTTTTCACTGTAGCAAAAACTGCCTGAAAGTTGTCTTCTTACTTGATGTATTTGTAGTGTTCTTCCATGGATTAAATGAGCTCGTCGACGATTGGAATCAATAGATTGGTTGCCCCTGATTTGACCAGAAAAATCTCTTATGCTTTCTTCAAGGCCACCCCCTTGCATTTTTTTCCTTGGCCTCTTTGGCAAAGACCTTCTTCTAAGGCTGACCCTGTTGATGGGTGCTACGAGGATAGACAATCATGAAATGAATGGTGACAAGAGCTATGTGTATTCCTTGCTCAGCTTTCTTGATGGGTCTCTTGATGGACCTGTAGTAGGCTCCTTGAATCCTACATACATGAAGTGTTGTAAGTGCTTTCATACAAAAATCAAGGAAAATGTTAGTCAAATCTTGCAAAAACCTTGTTAGATTCATCCATGCATCATCAAAATATCATAATATTCATATTTGGAGCTCATTTGGACAATAAACATTAATGCAGGCCCAAGGGGGTAGACAGCGAACAAGGGACAACAAACCGGAAGCAAAGTTCCCGAACCCCACAAAATATAGCAAAACCCAGATTTTTCAATTATAGCACATGGAAAAATGGGAAGGAAGAGTGCCCAAAAAACTTCCTTAAGATTGGACTCATTTTACAAAAACTAGAAGCTCAAAACGGCCATGGAGGGGCTGGGCTCCAGAGGTTGGGTCACTGGGTGCTGATGGACAAATGGTAGACGACGAAGCGACGACGATGGATGGTGGATGACAAAGCGATGATAGACGACGGACAGAAGATGATGACGAACGACGGACAACGATGGATAGCAACGGACATACAACGGACAGTGGATGATAGATGATGGACGACGGACGGACGACAGATGGTAGATGATGAAGCAACGATAGACGGCGACGATAGATAGCAACGGATGGACAACAGACGGTGGACGGACGACGGACAATGGACGGCGGATGACGAAGTGACGATGGACAACGACGACAAATAGCATTCTGGAGGGGCAGACCGAGAGGGCCGGAAGGACGGCGGGAGACAGATGGCAGATGACAAACGAACGCCTGACCAAATCTTGATAGTACAAGAGGGTTAAATTTAGGCACGTGGGTCGAGGTTAGATTTCAAAATTGAGCTCATTTGGATCGATTTAGGAGCATCCAGAGGTCCATCGCCGGAAAGTCATCTAGAGATAGCTGTTTGGAATAGCCAAGAAAAAATGGAGTCCCGGGATAGGAACTCTAGGATCTAGGGTCTGGTAGGTCAAAGGGCGGCCAACACTTCACCATTTTCAAGTGATCGGGCTCAGAGGGTCGGGATGCCATGGTACTTTTTCCATTGGGGACGACAATCGTCAGACGGAAGTCCAGAGTTTTGGGCACAGGAGGGGAGGAAGTTGTCATTTCATTTTTAGTTTTCAATCGGGCAGAG
This sequence comes from Sequoia sempervirens, assembly GCA_007258455.2. Classification (NCBI taxonomy): domain Eukaryota; kingdom Viridiplantae; phylum Streptophyta; class Pinopsida; order Cupressales; family Cupressaceae; genus Sequoia; species Sequoia sempervirens. The sequence goes on along the minus strand of VDFB02075321.1, from coordinate 250,378,509 downwards.
GGAGCTAATTCTGCTGATAGCCGATCGGCGAGACATCATTCATTGTCCCGATGACCAGAAGTTCTAGTCGGTGTGAAATTATGCCTCGGAGAAAGGTCTCGGCAACATCTGGAAGTCTTGTCGACTGAGCATGTCGGCAGGAAAACTTTTCGGCAGGGAGATGTCTTGGTGAGATCTGAATGTCTCACCGACAGCAAAAGGGGGACATCGGTGAGAAGTCTTCCATCGGTGCAGTGTCCCAGTGAAACCGCAATGTCTCACCAACCACCAAGAGGAAGACCGAACCTGATGCCAGTGTCGGCCATTGGATTTGATTTTGAGATTCATGGCAGTAGGGAAGGCAGAGCCCGGAGCTTGGAAGGGCGAGCAAGACTTGCCTCTTCGGAACAGCGGATGAGGGATGAAGTCCTAGATGGTGGAGCCTGACATGATCGAGGATGTTCAATGTTCAACGGAGACTTCCGGCGGTGAAAGGAAGCCCGGGATCCGGGAGGCGGAAAGATGCCAGGCACTCGCCAAGAGAAATTGATATTGTCGTGATGTCCTGGCAAGGGCATTATGTCTTGCTGAAGATGAGGGGTCTTGGGGCAGTGCTTTTCTCTCGACAAGATCTCTCATCAACATTAGGGGGTCATATCGATAGAGGGAGCCTTCGGCATAATATTCCAGGTTAGGGAGAGGTCTTGCCAACCCAAATGTTATGGCGACGGAAAAGACTCGAGAGAACAAAGTGTTCTAGCCAAGGGGGTCACGCCGACAGGCAAAGGTCTCAATGACTGATGGGGAGAAAGTTCACCGGTGAGAGGTCCGGGAAACCTCTGAATGCTTTGTCGACTGCCAAGAAGTGTACCAGGCCCGACGCCAGTGTCGGCTGTTGGGTTTTCTTTGTAACTGTTCGTGGCAATGGGGAAGCCGGAGCCCGATGCTCAGAAGGCCTGGGATGATTTCCGTTTCAGAACAGTGAAGGAGGGACGGAGCCCCGGCGGCTGGGGCCTGGTGGGGGGAAAGGCCGTTTAGAGTTCAGATTGGGATTCTATCGTACGGACGACGGATGAACGATGAATGGACGGCAGACCTAGAGGGCTAGAAGGACGAGGTCCCTTGGCCGTATGGACATGGTAAATGTCGTAGGGAAACTTGAGGGGGTGAACCCGAAGGGTCTGTTGGAGCTGTAAATTTCTGCAATATTTCACATGTTTTCCATAGCCCTAAGATTTCTACATGAGTCCTCATCATTGGCGTTTTACTTATTTCTTGCCATATTACTCCATATGTTCCCTTGGGTTTTGCATTTTCTGCATTCTAGTTCCTATCAGTGGAGGTTCGTTACTATTTCCCCGACTCATGTTACGTTTTCTACTTGCACGAGTCTCCATTCCCTATCGGAAAGACTCATCTGATGCCACGATGATCACACGTCTTCTGCATTTTTCATTCGGCAAGACGTTTCTATTCTATCGATGACCATGGAGGCTTCTATTGGCATATGTTTTGGCCATCAGGGTAGTGTTTTACCGAATCCAATATGTCTTCCCGACTATGCTTGTGGTGGTTCATCGGTTAAGGCTATGGGTATCAGCGGGGGGTCTTGGAAAGTATCATTTGTCTTACTGACCAGAGGAACAATGAAATCTACTCAGCAAGAGTTGTGGCGTCGGTATAGTGTCCTGGCGAATTCTTGGGTCTCAACGACAAATGTTGTGAAGGAACTTATCGGTATGAGTTAAAACTTTCAGCCTATGGTCTCGACGAATCCTGTGTGTCATACCGACTTTTCAAATGGAGGCTCATTCAGTGAGAAATTCTGAATGTCTAGGCGAGGACGAATATAACAAAGGGTACCACTCAGTGTGACTTATTTGTGTCGGTATGTGGTCTCATCAAGTAAGTCACGTTTCATCGACTATGCATGTGGATATCTATCGGCCAAGCTAGGGGATTCTCCTGGCGATCTAATGTAAGTTAAGGATGCTTCGGTGAGACTTTTGTTTTGGTATGTCATCTTTGGGACGTCTCCCCAATATCAGAGTGTCAGAGCAACTGTGTACGAAGCAATGGAACACATCGGTATGATGCTTCTTGTGTCCCAGCGAATGTAAACACGACAGAACGCATCTCGGGGAGACATAAGGAATTCTCTGTGACCTCTCCTCGACTCTATTGAGCTACAGCGAAACACACATACAGTTGCTTCTTGTCTTCAGTGAAACATAGTGTATTCTATATGATCTCTTCATGACTTGAATCAGTCACTGTGAAAGCCTATAACACAGAGTCTGGGTGAGGAACAGGGGAGCACAACACGCACCAAAGCAGCGATGAACAATATTTTTCCTTCTGCATACTTGCTGACTGTCCTGGCGACTAATCCATTGGTGATTAACAATTTTCAAATGCTATTGGCCGAAATGAGATTTTCTAAAATACCGTTCCTGGCCGACGGATTTGCCCGAATTTTGTGGAGGGCTGACATTGAGTTTCAATTGTTTTATTTTCTTAATGCTAGGTATAAATTTGTTTCATCATTTGAATTCACTCTATTTCTTTACATCTATTAATTAGGCTTTTAGGATTTAGATCTAAGGATTGCTATCAAGTTTGGTTTTATTTTGTTCACTGTTCTCTGCCGTTGTGGACAAAGCATTTTAGAAGGATAATGATAAGATAAGCCTGCTCAATTCAAAAGGTACACCTGCCTGGGTTTAGCAACAACTAAAGAGTAGAAGGTTGAGTTCTCTTGGCCTTGTCTATTACTCTAAAGCGTATCAAGAGATTGGCAGCCTCTTGAGACATTCAACCTGTGTTTTGAGAGCTACCAGGGTCCCAGAAGCAAACTGCCAAAGGAACTCTGCAAAGGAAGAAGACCTACCAAAAATCAAGTAGGTGAATTTGGTCAGGGGAATTTTATCATTTGAAGGCAATGACCAATTTAGGCTTGGAAAGTGGGGCACATAAAACGAGACAGGAGCAAAGCAGCCTGTCGGGAGAGAAAAAAGAGGGGGGTCCCTACCTACGGTGAGGCGTGTGTGCAAAACATGCACAACACTCTCTCCCTCAAAGATACCAAATTCCTATTAGATTTTCTATTTGGAGTGACATTAACAAATCAAAGAATACCTTAATAAAGGTTTCAAAATGAGATATTATAAAATGAGACCAACTTATATTTTGGGATGATGAATGGATCTTAAATTCCCCACTTTCCTTACACCCCAATTATGCTCAAATTAAAGATAAAATGATTAGAATATTATGAACATGGTGAAATATTACTCTTGTAGTGCCCCTCCATTCTCACCGTGGATTTGAAAGTAGTTTGGCTTTAGAACTTGGAGATGAAGGTAAAATAATAGATATATTTAAACATATGTGCTAATGATGTTAAGCAGTTGATGTTGTATATTATGAATTTATGGACTATGTGTGAAGGTTAGGATAGGACTTATTATATATGTTTAAGGATAGGTTTATCTTGATGTGTGTGTCTTTTCATATGTATATATGTATGCACGACCATTTTGTGTGCTACAGGTTGCAAGAACTAGGCATTGACTCCACCTAAATTGGCAGGTCTAAGTGTGCATTGAACCCAATGGAATTGTTGATCAAATATAACACTTGGTCCCCTACCCTAGCCATCATCCCAAAGAGGATGAGTATCTAGTTTGATACCTTGTCCGTACTGTCAGTGGTCGATTAGTGTTACTTGAATTTTTTATTTTGACCTTGGATAGTGGTTAGGTAACTATTTTGGAATTTGGTTGAATTTTTCTGATCATATGCCTTTGGCTGTTTTATGTATTAAAATAATTTGGGGTATACTCTGATAAATAAATATGTAAATATAACTATATATATATAAACAAATAATCATAGTTATAATGAAATAAATTTATAGTGTACTATTATAATTAATAAATAATGATAAAATGGTAAATAAATAAAATATTATATAGTCCAGGTTATATAATTAATTTGTAAGTAATGTCAGTAAATGGTTTTACCATTTGAGTGGAATTGGGCATTAATTATTTTCACCCAAATTATGATTCATTTTAAATGAAATGATTTCAACTAATTTATAATTGAATATTGTGTTGTCAGGAAGGTTAATTTATTAAATCAAAACTAATGATAATTGGTTCAACAATTGGTTGGGAATTCCCATACAACCACATTCTTCTTTTTCTAGTAAACATTTTGGTTTTGGGGATTTTTCATTCAGTGTTTTAGGGGGAGAAAATGGTCTATAAGAATGTTATTCAATGGTGGATTCTAGGGGGATGTGGGTAGAAAGAATAGATGAAGGAAGGCATTGAGATCACTTTGGTTTGGGGAAAACAATTACAGGTGAGTCCCTATTTTCTTCTTAAGCCTTTTCAATAAATTCATTCACTGCATATCCTACAATTATTGTATTCCATGAGATGCCATCTATTTACTCCTATCGGTTATATTTCTTGAAAGTTTCTTAAGCCTATTAAACAAATTTATTTGTTGCATATCTTGCAATCATTATGTTCCATGATATGACATTTGTTTACACCAGTTGATTAAATTTTTTGATAGTTTCTAAGGCCTTTCAACAAATCCAATATGTGCACATACATAAATATACATATACAACTTGCATTTTCCAATTGTATTTTCTTGAGCATTTCTTAAGCCTTTCCAATAAATGCCTTTTGCACACTCCCTACTATCATTTCATTCCATGAGTCATGATCTTTTTGAGGCCATGCTATTAAGTAGTCTGTGTTCCCTCCACAATGCAACATTATCAATTCCCTTGCAACATACTTTAGGGTTAGCCTATTTCATCTTTAATGCCAGCCAATTACATTTTCTTGCAAGTTTCTTCATCCTTTTTAACAAATCTAATCCATGCTTATCCTACAATCATCACATTCCATGAGTTAACATCTCCTTGGGGTCCTTCTTCCAGTAGTCATGTGATCTTCTCCTTTGCATTTTTTAACTACCTTGATGTAGGTTTTGAGTAGCTTATGTCATTTGACGAAATTTGATAATATGTTTTATGATTGCAATTCGATGATTTACTTTATGTATTGCTTTTCATTAATGGCCATATATATGTGTGTGTGTATGTAAATATATATATATATTGTATTATGATTGAATAATAAGAGAATGTGCTTCTAATATGTGATATAAAATTCAATTATATGATAGATATTGATTGGTTTATAAATTCATTTCTATCGATAATGTGTATATATTTATTGGAATTAGATAATGTAGTGATTTCACTTTATCAAGAATATGATATAAATATATATGACATATATATATGTATATATATATATAACATTATATTATGATAAATAGTAAAAGAATGTGATAGATTAAATAATAAGTGAAGAAGTAAGAAATATTATTTAATAAAAGATTTCCTTTTAATTCAATAAGTTATAATTAAAGTGAGCATTTAATTTTGTATATATTTAAGTTGAATTTATTTATTCATAAATAGATAATTGAGTGATTTGTAGATTAGTTAAATGAATTCAGACTAAATGTTAGAGGATTTAGAATACTCTATGTTAGTTAATTAGTAAATGAATGTTAATTATTCTTATAATGATTTAACGGTTGAAATAATATCTTATTTAGGGGAATATATTATTGGATCCAATGCTATGATGAGTTGGTTTTATTAAACCATGTGTTTGATTATTGGGAGTGGGTGATTGTGTAATTGTTGAAAAAAATGGGTGTCATTTGTGTCAAGTTGTTTAAGGTTCATTTCTAGAGGCCTAGGAGGGAGTATATTTGTATGTATGGTCCTTATGATTTTTTAAACCTTGGAAGTGGTTTGGCTATGTTGTTTGATTCATGTGATATTGTAATGTTATTCTATTGAAAGGTATGCATATGTGTATTGAGTGAAATGAAAACCCTAGGTGTTGTACCACCTATTCATGATGGGTATAATTCAAATTAGTCAAGATAATGTATGCCTCAATCATGGCTCAAGTGCCCATTTAGGCTTGGGATGAGATGGGAAGGCCTAAAATGAAAGATCAACCACCTTGTCCTCACGAAAGGTACATTGGTTCTGCATGAGTTTGTATGGGAAGCGAGGATCAAGAGAGGATGCTAGGATAACCCAAGATGGGGTCGGGGCCTAGGAAGATCTACCAAGATAAACCATATCAAGCTATGTGATGACACTCCTCCCTATTGTAGCCTAGCATTCCTTAGTTGTATTACCTCTTTCTATTGTATGTGTGCCTCTGGAAGTAAAGTAAGTGTTGTAAGTGGTGTTGGTGTTGTTAGCAGTGTTGTGTTGGAGTCAATTCTAGTCCTTGTTTATGTTATCTTGATGTTTCCTGACTATCTATTGGATGTGAGACCTTTTGTTATCTCCTAGCATGGGTGATGTATAGGTATGGTTCCAAATCCTTTAAAAAATCACAACTTGACCAAACTCAAACAATTTTCCTTATTCATCCATTTTGATCGTCCAATTACCCACAATTCCTTATAGCATTGCAAATGATGAAATTTGAGTGTAACATATATAATTCTTCTCAAACCTATAAACCCTTTACCTTTTTAGGCACCCATTATCCTCTTGGAACAACACCTCTTAAATTAGACTAGTATGTTGTCCTCCTTGGCCAATTAGGCCACTTTTAGAAAGCTCCACCAATATAAACATGCTTTCAACCTTCAATATCTATTGTATGATAATTACTAGGCTAAAAATAGCCAAATCAATCAATTTTCCCAAGGGAAGTGCTCACCAAGTCACCTATTCACAAAACCATCACTTTTGACAAGTTTCTAAGGGGTTTATTGAAACTATACTTTCCCAACCTCCTTTCACCTCACCAATGCATCAAACACAGCTCATATAGCTTGCACATGCTTAAAAAATTATCTCCCAACCTTAATCAATGCAATTTCATCAAGTTCCTACTCTTAGCCCTCCATTTTGAACCAGAAACTCATAAAAATCGCCTCGGTGATGTAGGAGCATCAAGATAACTTATAGTTCCATAAAGAAAATTTTGAAGGTTGATTCAATCATGTTGATTTTTCAATGTACTAAGGCCATTTAGACCATTTCTCACATGTAGGAGTCATTTAAAGGTCATTTTATGTGTATTTTGCAAAAATGTAAAAGGTTGTCAACAAACATTAGTAAAATTATAAAAAAATGTAAAAGTTGCACAAAGCAACATTAGGAAAAAGGTCATTAGGGTCTAAACGTTTGTAGGAAGTTAGAAATCAGTTAGAAGTTGTAAATTCATGCTTTAATGCCTTTAAAAAGGATTTTTGGACACTTTGTAACTCGTGGGTGATTGAATGAATGATTTAAATCAATGAGAATACTATTTTTAAGCTTATTTCTACATAAAATCTTTGCTTTCAAGCCATGTACAACCCAGTACGGACTCAAAAGCATGAATTTTTTTTTTAAGTGTTGTATTCCTCAATCACCTTCCATTTGGATCTTGTTTCATGCAATTTGGTGGGATATTGAGAAAGTTCTTGCAAATTTTCTAAAAACAATTAAGAACCCTCATTAGGGTAAACAAAAGACATGAAATATTGTTTTTCTCTTTTCAATGGATGGAATTCACTAAATTTTGGTGAGACTATTCTTAAATGCATGTTCTTTCACATTTTAATGTTTTTTGGGGCAAATATAAAAGATTATGGTGCGAAAATTTGAAGACTTTGACTGTAAAACTATGTCCCAGTCTACTAAATAGTGTTCAAGAAGCCTAAGATCTAGGGTTTATAAAATTAGTTAAGGGAATGAACATTTGATGGACTAATAAGCTTTAACATATCAAATTTGATATTTTTCAAGTTTTTTTCAGATTAAGTTGATGGTGGAGTTAGTAAAATCAATAAGCCTTGTGACTGTTCATATTGCAAAAGATTGGTAAAATTTTGTTTATAGTGAGATCTTGTGAGTTTTGACTAGGGTTTTTGAGTCCCTCTTGTATAATGATGTATTCAAAGGATGCATGGATCCCTTTAAAATTCATTTCATGATATATTTTGGTGATTTTATGAGGTTGAGGCCTTTGTTTATTGATTGTCCATAGGAAACTGAGTTATGGCAGTCTTCTTTGGAATCAAACTTGAAAGGCTCACAGCAAGTGTTTGTTGGAAAAATCATGTATAGAGAATGGGAATTGATCTAACCATATTGTGCAGGACTAATTATATTGGTTTGGTGGATTTTAAGTTATTTTGTACATTTATCTTTGCATGGTAGTGTGAAGACAATCACCTACTTGGAATCTAGATTGAGTGGCTTAATATGAGAGTTTGATAAAATATCTTGAGTACAGCTTGGACAATGGTTTACATGTTTTGTGCAGGTGCTTTTAAATATGTTTGTGGAATTCACAAATTTAAATGGTCTTGGGAAATTGATAATTTTTTGTTGATGTGGCCTAAAAGGCCTAATTGCTACCTTTGAACAGTTTACTCGAGAAAGTTCATATATTTGAATTGCTTGGAGTTTGATATCACCATATTGATGTTTCTTGAAGGTATTTAGTGAACCAATAAGTGGTTTAGGTGCCTTATTTCAGTTTTAGTTCTTGAAAACATGAGTTTTATGAATATAAAAGAGTCCTAATTGAGTGGACATGGAGAATTGGTTAAGTTTTGTTGAATGAGATTGTTTGAGTGAGTTTATCTTCCTCTAGCATTGCATCACTAGGGCAACATCAAAATCCCATCAAACTTTTTTCCTTGCTCTTATGGACCCTATAAACATATAATACTACCCTTCACCACCCATTCCACCAAGTTACAGAGAAATATAATGGTGGAATGAGTGTTAGTCCATTTTCAAATGCTTACAAACCCTCAAATTGACTGTACAGACCCACCTATAGAAATTTTCCAATAAAACACTCCAATATTTATGAAATCAACTCACACAAAGCCAAAAATTCTCTTGACACATGTATCTACCTATTTCAATTCAAATTTAGTTAGAAACAACCTGTATGTACAAGTACAAGGGTTTGCCACAACACTTTTACCAGGAAATTATAGAGAATACATAGTTTTTGTTATTATTCCACTTCAATATAATCTCCAATCTCTTGCCTAAATTTGTGTGAGGCCATTTAAACACCAAGACACCAAAAATAACTCACAAAACTGAATAACCACCTTTTGGACTCCAAAATGACCATTGGTATTCCCATTGTATTTTTGCAATTTTTCACATTGACAACTTTTCCTAGATTTTGCAACTTTTAACAAGAGGACTTCAAACTGACCAAGAGGACTCAATACATGATAAGATGGTCTACTATGACCTTATTTTCATGACTCTTTCCATTCCCACATTTCATTTGTACAATTTGACAATATGACAACAATTCACAAGATTGACAACTTTTTACAATATTTGACATATGAGTCAAAAATTACCGCCTAGGCCTCAAAACTAACACAAACAAGTTCAACATGGTCTATTAGACCTTAATACATGATTAAAACACCAAAATTAAACCAAAATTCCAAAGCTACTTCATGGAGGCATGTAATCCATTAGGTGCTCCTGCACCAACAAGGGGTGGACCTCAGGGTTCCACATGGTTGGGAGGTTGGTGCTTTTTCTCCATTGGGTATTCTTGCTACATGTTCGTGAGCATACTAATTTATCATTACACTATGGACTCTAGTTCTTTTTCTTGTTGTGAAGGCATCCTTCCATGTATTTGTATATTGGATTGTATCTCATTTTTTATCTCTTGATGTAATATGATGTAATCTTCCCATATGGACCAAGGGAAGCATTGTTGTAATTATTGTAAGATGTAACAATTATTGATGATCCCTTCTTGTTAAGAGTACTGTAAAGTAATGCATCATCTAGATGTTAGTTAGCTATAAATGATCTTTAATGTTTGTTTATAAATAGACATGTTATTGAAGTAAGTAATATAGGATCATTTAATTTGGTGCTTTAAAGTGAACCTTGAATGTTAGATCGATTATGTAACCTTTGCTTCTTGTAATCTTGATTTGTGAGTAGTGCAGTCGAGGAACCTTAGATGACCTAGGTTTAGATTATTATGTTAGGTTATGTTATGCATTCTATTATTATTTTCTTTTAAAAAAAAAATTATTCCATTAATTTGGCCTTGTTAGTGTTTTCCTCTGGGGTTCCTTGGCAGGGACATTACACCTAGTATCAGAGCCAGGTTGTAGCATTGGGATATCTAGTTAATGTTTTTGCCCATGTCTATTTATAGTAACTTTCCCTATGCATGTGTTCTTAGATTTATGATGTGTGGCTCAAAGGTCATAGGAACCCTTGTGTTAGATACCATGTTTTAATCTAAACACCTAGTTGAGATGTTCGATAAAGGACTGGATGCTTTCTGTATTCTCCTATTGGGTGTGATTCCTTGGAGGCTTATAACTGTTGATTTTTATTGTGTGACCTTGCCTCATTTTCATGACTTCCAGTTCTTTAAAAGTAAAAATTTAATCTTGGAGTGTTTGTGCGGGTTTAGATTAATTAGCTGACAAGTTGGCATGTGGATTTCTTTTGTTTGACTAAATGTGCATTAGGATAAGATGTTATTTTGTGTAGCTAGGCTACTTATGTGGTTCTATGCAAGTGCGAATGTATGTTATGTGGGAAGTCTTGGTCTGAGTGTGTCATCTCTTTGTGTGCTTTTTTGTGGTTTGTAGAAGTGTCTACACCCATATGTTTTTTAGTGCATTTTCATAATGTTAAGAATATACTGCATGTAAAAGGGTTGTTAGAATAAACTAAGGAAAATTATGTAGGTAGTTTATAAATGAGTTATTGTCTATCTTTTGTGATTGCTATAATGCATGTAAGGTGATGTAATAGAATCTTGATCTTGTGTTTAGTTATGTTAGAAATGGAAAAACTTGCCTAATGGTGGTAGTTAAGATTTGGGTAGAAAGTGTGACTTAATTTTCCTTCATATAGATGTTTTGTTTGGAAAGGGTGTGTTAGCAAGTTTCTTGCATCAAATTAAATTATCTTGTTTCCTCTTTCTCTTAACCCACATTAAGTTAGTAAAGAAAATTAGTCTTAAATCACATTATAAGAGAAAATTATTTAGGCATTAAACTTGTATACTTAAAACATGATTGTGAATCAAAGAAATTATGTCTAAAATTACGTGAGTGACAGATCTTATGTTCTCCTAAAATTGCACTCCTTACTTTTGGTTTATGCATAAAAGATAGATTATGAATGAGACTGAGTGTAGTTGTTGGGTATTTAATCTATGCATTTGGAAGTAAATTTATGTGATTAAGTTTTGTGTTACATGATGTGATATGTTTGTATTGGAAAGGGATACTAAAGTGGAATCAATAAGATGCCAGTGAATAGAACTGGGTTTCTATTTTGAGAAATTATGATGACTATATTGGTATTTGAACAGCTTGTTTGTTATGTGTAGCTAAAACCTATGGTGTAATTTCTTTCTCTTTTATTACTTTTAAATAGAAAATATTTATGCACTGGATGTCTTGCATGTTGAATTGTTAATGAGGGGGTAACATGTGAAGTAATTAAGCTTAGGTATGGGATATGGATGTTTGAGTAGGCATAATCACTGTGTAAATATTTAATGTACTTGTACTGGCTTGGGATAAAGTTTGAGAGAATGTGGGATTGTGTTTTCAGAACAAATATGTGAATCCTTTTCTTATGTGAAAATTAGAATAACTTGTGATGAAGTAAGAGTTGTTTGTGTTTAGGAAAGACTTACATGAAGTAGTAGGAAGAAAAGAACTAGTTTGCATATGCATATGTTATGAGGATAGAATGTTATAGAAAATGAATTTAAGTGAATGTGAATTTATTAAGTGGAGTTGTTAAGTGATCATGATGATCATGGCATTGAAATTTAGCATCATGTGATATATGGAAAAGAGTAGAATGAAAGAAAACTGGTAATAGGTTATGAAAATAATTGTACTTATGGTATTTGATCTTTTGAAAAGTAATGGAATTGTGTATGTAATTGCACCCCATTATAAATGTGAGAAACCAGTAATTGTGCATTGGTTGAGTGTTGTGAATACCTCATACTTGCTTTGTGTGCCCATGGGATGGTGATACTGTTCACCCATCCATGGGGAATATGTTGTATTTTAGTTGTGGGATTAACCATACCATTATGTGTGCTTGTATGTTTGTTACCTAACTGAGGGACAACCCATGTGTGGTTGAAATTTAAGAGTAGCCAAAAGATAGTTTCATAGATTCTTTTCTTTTGGTTCTCTAGTCCCTCAATCCATGAAGGGGTAGTAGTAGCCACAAAGTTCCTTGGGCAAGGTGTACACCATACACATATTGCAGCACAGAGCAGTCTTAGCTCAACTGATCCTAAGGAAAGTACTCACTACTTCCCCTTATGATGGATCAAGGTACTTGATCCATATGTGCTAGCCTAATCCCACAGTTTGAGTATAGAAGCATTGGTTTGTTAGTATATTCCTAGTCATCTATATGTATGTTGAGCTAGCATTCCCTGGCCACCTATAGGGGCATTAAGCTAGCATTAGCGAGTCAACCTCATCTATATGAGAGGTGAAGCTCGAGTAGCCCCATATTGATATACTTATATATTGATTATATATACTTTATTTGCACATGTTCTAATGTGATGTAATGGATACACTGCCACACCCCATTATTGTTCCAACATAGTATTGGTGATGATGTCGTGTTGTTGATGGTAGTGAATTGGTCTCAAGGACACGATTCCACATGCATAGACACATGAAGGTGCACTATGAGATTGTGTTATGATAGCCTACTTGTGTGATGAGCGTAATGGGGCATCCTACACTTGTAGAGGGATACTCATGTTTTCTTTTAATATTGTTTGGGTTGGTTACCATATGGGTATTTCCTAGCTATGTATACCTTTGGCTCCAGTGAGTACCTATGTGTTCCTTCCCCATGAGGTATCACTATGCGGGGTGTGTTCTATGTGTGCCTACTTCCACGGAGCCATAGACACATTTCCATGTGACATACAACCAGTATGTTCCTTTCTAGCTGGTGTATGACCATATCACATTGAGATGTGATGTACGATGTGGCTAAGGTGCACATCCCATACGGGTAGCCAAGGAGTGCATGGGCCACTTGGCTAGTCAATTCCACATGACGACGTGATGCAGGGTGTAGCTAAGGAGTATAATCTGAGCTATGTGGATGGCATTCTCACTCTGCACCACATGAGGGCTACTACTATAGCCTGACATTGTTCCCTCCTTCCTTATTTGGTGGCTAGTATCTAGTCACACAGTGTTGTACAATGCAATTTCAAATATTGTGCATTTTCTTTATGGTATTGATGATTTTCTATTAACTGTGATGGCTGAAATTTTTGTTTATGTTTGATTGTGATGGTTTAACCACACCTTGTGATCTTACTTACATGTAGCCCTCATGGTTACATTTGATTTAGTGTTGAAATTATGCGTGTTTCTTTCTTTATTGCTGAAATTGAATCTTTATTTACTATTTATTTATGACTTTGGTGGTTAAACTAGTTTATCCTTATTGTTTTCAATGTCATCCATGTGTCGTATTGTGATTCCTCTCCAAGGATGTATGAGGTGGACTTGGTGAGTGTATATGAGGAATCAAATGCTAGGAACCTTGAGGATGGGGGTATATGAGGTTGTTATACAACTGGGATCCACTACCCACCTATGTGTGATGACTATCTCTTGGAGGCTAACCACCTTATAAACCAAGAGACAGGCCATTGTAATCTTGTTTGGATGGTCTCACCATGTGTTTGTGGCCTAACACCATCAATCCACTGAGTGTGAGGTATAGATTATGTGAAGTGGATATTGGTTCTTGGTTCATGCGTTATGTATCATGGATTAGTATGTTGCTTTTCCGCTGTCCAAATGGACCTTTGTGTAGCCTTGTGATGTGATTCTCGGTCATGTGAATTTGTGTGTATGTGAAGAATTTATAGTACTTATGAAATGATAAATTGTGTTTCAATGCTTCTAAAAAGGTGTAAAATCATTATTTTTGTTGAATGTGTTATGAGATTTAGTGTTGTTAAATGAATAAAATGGAATGTCTTTTTTGTAAATGATTTATATTTAATGAATAATGTGTGCTTTGTGTGTATAATTATGTTGTTTTTATGGGAATGTAGCATTCTGATGTATTGATTACTTAACAATGTTTTGGAAGAGGAATTGTAATTTAAGGGTAAAGAATATGAAATGGTGATGCACTTGAAATTGAATACTTTTATATGTTTATGTTATGAGAAATTCTCCTAGTTAGGATTAAAATGGTTCAATATTTTCTTTGTCTTCAAATAAATAGATAGTTTTTAATGCTAATATGTAAGGATTTGAGTGGTTTATGTACTATGGAATCATTTTTCAAATGCAAGTATTGATTATGTTATTATTGTGACATTGGAAAAAAAAACTAAAAGGATAGGTCATGTTTGAAATGGACTATATAAGTATATATCCTTGTGAGATGAATTATTTTCATAAGCAAAACTAGTGTATATTATTTTGATGTAATGAATCAGCTTTGATGTTGGTAATAAAAATTTGCAGTACTAATGTGTTATGTTTCCACCCTAGTTTGTGACTTCCGAGAGTAAGTCAATTTTTAAGGGGGGAGGATGTACTGCCCCTCCATTCTCACCATGGATTTGTAGGTAGTTTAGCTTTGGAACTTGGAGATGAAGGTAAAATAATAGGGATATTTAAAGGTATGTGCTAATTATGATAAGCAGTTGATGTTGTATATATGAATTTATGGACTATGTGTGAAGGTTAGGATAGGACTTATTATATATGTTTAAGGATGGGTTTATCTTGATGTGTGTGTTTATTTATATGTATATATGTATGCATGACCATTTTATGTGTTGTAGGTTGCAGGCACTAGGCATCGACTCCACCTGAATTGGAAGGTCTGAGTGTGCCTTGAACATAATGGATCAGTTGATCAAAGATAACACTTGGTCCCCTACCCTAGCCATCATCCTCGAAGAGGATGAGTATTCAGTTTGATACCTTGTCAGTATTGTTAGTGCTCAGTCAGTGTTGCTTGAAGATTTTCTTTTGACCCTAGATAGTGGTTAGGTAACTATTTTGGCATTTGGTTTAATTTTTCTGATCATATGCCTTTGGTTATTTTATGTATTAAAATAAATTGGGGTATACTCTAATAAATAAATATATAAATATATATATAAACAAATAATCATATTTATAATGAAATAAATTTATAGTGTAATATTATAATTGATAAATAATGATAAAATTGTAAATAAATAGAATATTATATAGTCTTGGTTATATAATTAGTTTCTAAGTAATGTTGATAAATGGTTTTACCATTTGAGTGAAATTGGGTATTAATTATTTTCACCCAAATTATTATTCTTTTTAAACAAAATGCTTTCAACTAATTTATAATTAACTATTGTGTTTTCGAGAAGGTTAATTTATTAAATAAAAAATAATGATAATTGGTTTGAAAGTTGGTTGGGAATTCCCGTACAACCACATTCTATTTTTTCTAGTAAATTTTTTGGTTTTGGGGATTTTTCATTCAATGTTTTGGGAGGAGAAAATGGTCTGTAAGAATGCTATTTGATGGTGGATTTTGGGGGAATGCGGGTAGAAGGAACAAACAAAAGAAGGCATTGAGATCACTTGGTTTGAGGAAAGCGATTATAGTTTCAGTCCCTATTTTTTTCTTAAGCCTTTTCAATAAATTCATTCACTGCATATGCTACAATTATTGCATTCCATAAGATGAAATCTATTTACTCCAGCCGATTATATTTCCTAAAACTTTATTAAGCCTCTCAAAAAAATTTATTCATTGCATATCCTACAATCATTGCATTCAATGATATGACATTTATTTATGCCAGTTGATTACATTTGTTTGACAATTTCTAAAGCCTTTCAACAAATCCAATATGTGCACATACTTAAATATACATGTACAGCTTGCATCTCCCAATTGTATTTTCTTCAATGTTTCTTAATCCTTTCCAAGAAATGATTTTTGCATGTTGGTTCCCAAATCAACAAATGCAATGAATCCTATAGAAAAGCCACTTTCTAATATTTAGACTCAGAGATGGATTTGGCCAACGAACAAGATTCAATCAAAGAATGAAATCTCCTACACTTTTGGCTCTGTTAAACCAAGGTGGGTCTCCCCACTAGTATGCTTATAGATACTTTTGTATGACAAAGTACCCACAATACTATAAATAGATGATTCTCTCTTAGATGCTTAATAGACACAATACTCTAATGGCTTGGTTGGCCTCTACTATAAAACCTAATCTAAACATGAGAGATATAATTCATTAAAATCCTCACACAAACAAACTGAGATTGATAAGTAATTTGATTTAAATTTGTAATCAGTTGTTGAATCAACCAATAAAATGTAACATGAATAACCCACTTAAATCAATGCTTCATCCATTAGAATGGAGTCAACCTAAACACCCAAACAATCTAATAACAATCCTCACACCTGACATTATATGAAGCTTTGAAATGTTGCATTATAGTATTTCAGTATAATATCCTAACCACTACTTCTTATTAGAATCCTAGCACTTAGTTTGATACAAATTTATAGCCATATTCAAGCACCTACATTAATTCTTTGAATTAATAGACAAGAATAGAGCCACACATCCATTTGAAATTGATAGAGACAAATAAGATAACCTTGATTATATTATTCATAATCTACAAAACCAGTACATAGGAGAGTAAAATGGTCTTGAAATTACAATATTCAATATTATCTTGCTAGTATTACAATCAGAATTACATAGATATTAACAGAATCCAACCTAAAAAAAACCTCTGAAATGTTCTATATTCACCTTATAGTATTCTTTGTGACTAATTACAAAGCAACTCTCTAACCTCTAAAAATGAGGCAGAAAAACAACATCTAAGGAGAAAGAAACCCTAAATGCACATCAGAAGAAGACACTTGGTAAAAATAGGTTTGTTGATGAATAACTACCCACTGCCTGAAGAGAAGCCCCAATTTGCATGTTGTTCCAGCTTCATCATTCACTTGAAACAAAAAAATATTCCCTTCATTTCTCCTTCCTTGCAATTGAAAGAATATTCTACTTGTGAAAAAACCTTCGCTGTAGAAAAATCTCCCTTTCACCTATTCATCTTTCACTTTTTGTAGCTATGTTTTTTTTCTTTTTCCATGAAGCTTTTACATTTAGATCTCAACAAATAAAAAAATTGACTTTAAAATGAAACCATTTAATCCTTTTTCCATTTTAAATGTGAAAGCCTTTTAAACTTTCTTGGGAAAATATAATATTTTACCCATGAATTTTCAATTTAAATTCCCAACAATATTTTTTTTTGATTAAAAATCTTTATGAAGATTTTAAAATTGAAAATGGTTGTAGAAAGCCATTCACCTACTTTTCACATTTTTAATTTTCACTCACCTTTAAAACATTATCAAATGATAATGTTAAAAATGAATTTTAGGCCCCACCACCATCTCACATCTGCAATAGAAAATGAGAAATGAGAAATATAATGGTGATGAAATAATGCAACCAAGTTCTTCTGAAATATTTTAAAAATAATTTAATAGGAAAATATAAATTTACCCATCCACCTTTATATTTACCTTCCCACCATTTAAATCATTCATCAATTTTTTCCATAGTCCATGAGCCCACTGCTTTTTCATTCAAATGCTACCTGGTTACCTTCACACATTGTAGATAAATGGAAAATGAAAATATTTGATTAGTGATGCCCAATAAAATCAACATAGCTTGGTCTCATCGCCAATCACTGATACATTTGGGAAAGATGAAACCTATTGGTGACTGGCTGAAGAGAGATATATGATATCACCTATCACTGATCCAAAGTGGAAGAAGTGACATCGATGAGTGATGCACGATGGAAATAAGATAGTTTTTCTTTATCTCAAATACAACATAAAAAAATTAAACATAATAGTGATATGTGATCAAGGAAACTCCAACACTTTGCTACATTTCACATTATGTTGCTTTATTACAAATAATGAAATTTTTTAGCAAGAAATATATCTTCTACATTGCTCAATGCAATCCTCTCCTGGAGGCTACTATATTTGATAACCCATTCCCAAGGAAAATCAGTTGGAACCAAATCTATGGTCGTGACATTTCATAATACATTTGAGCTCAACTTAATGAGATTAGGGTATTGGCATTAAAATAGGACGCTCTTGAACAATTTTGATATATTTTCACAACAAATGCAAACTGTCCCAATAATATTTTCCTACAATTTTTCTGCCACTGCTTGGCTCGATAGTGTAGTCAAACTGAATATAATAGAGATAGGGCATAAAACAAATTTCCTCAAACAATTTAGAAACATTTTCACTACAAGCATAGACCAAAACAACCCACACTAGGTCTACCCATTGTCGCATCTAATATAGATATTTCATGTAGTATCTTAGAATAGTGAAAACACCTCATTTGTAATTCACATCTTTCAAAATACATTGCCATCTTGTCCCTGAACTCTCTCTCTCTCATTCAAAAGAAATTAATGCCAAATTCCCTTAAATGGATGTTAACCTATGCATGAGCCACGACCTCCTCTACCTCACAATATGTCCAAATTGAACAAAATTAGGTTTACCTATTGGTGCAAAATAAATTCTCCTCATACTGTTTTACACTTTCATAGCAAGCATCAAACTATCCCTACATAGAAACCTTCCTAGGATGGTTGCCACTTAGAATTCTTTACATTTGATCCACTTAATGCAACTTCAAATGTTTTATTTGCTGCAAGCCAATCACTAGCTTTCTCTATCTTCATGTTGTTAGGAAAGCACAAGATATTTGATGAATATTATCCACCCTGAATGCATCTCAATTGAGCCTCAGCTTAGTTGGAAATCATCTTAAGATTGAACCATATCTAGAAAAGCATCCACAAAATGTGGAAACCTTAATAATAATCAATTTGTATTAAAGATCTGGCTTTTTAGCATCATACAATTGTTCAAATAATCTAGCAAGATTAAATAGTGTTGTGACTTTATCCCATGGTATCTCAAGTTACTATTTTTTTCCTTGTTGGAGATCTTGATGCGCAACAAAATATACAATAGGTACTCAAGCTACCACATTTACATTTATAAACGTCCATACTCTTTCTCACAATATACTTCAAAACACAATTCCAAATGTCAATACTATGACAAATTTCCCCTTTCTACATTATCTTGAATGTTTTAAATACTAAGTTAGATAGTTGTATTTTGATTATAAATTTAAGAAACACGTGCAAAAATCCATGACCTAAAGGTATCTAAAGCCTAGGCATGGCATTCGGAGGAAAGAGTAAGGCAATCCATCAAAGTCCCTACATCACTAACATCTTTGCCCCTATCAAAATGTGAATCATTGGAGAATAAATTTGTAAAGTTCCCTGAATGTTTCCTTCTTGAATGCAATCCAAATAAAATCTAAACTCAATTGGATCCCTTTCCAAATTTGAGACATGACTACAAATATATGTGTATCTGCATAATTAGGAAACTTGAATAGATTAGCCTGTATAGAATGATTTGCCTCTTCAATATCATGGGAACCCCTGAGGTCAATGGCTCCATAAATATTTCCCATAAACATAATATTGGCACATAAACCATTCAATATGACACCACATTCCCCCTGGATAGACTAGAAGAGAACAAGGAAGAAGCTATATCTCTAGAGGCAATGGACTACTTCCAGACCCATCAAATACTTGAAGCATAAAAAGCCATTTAAGTGTGTTATTCTTGCTATACTTTGAATGATTGATCAATTTTATTCATTACGAGAGGATAATTGGAATGAGGAAATGGTTTCTAAACTCTATTTATAGGCCTCACCAACAACACTTGTGTGACACAAATTGGGTCCCCTTGTGGGCCCAACTAAAAAATAAATTGTTTTGAATTTGTTTTTTACCTTAAATTGATTTGAAGCCACCACTTAGTGCTTCTGAAGTGAAAAAATGAAATGGGTTGTCATTACAATCCATTTCCAGGCACTTTGTACTAAAATCAAAACTGGTCAAGTAGCCTCCAAAATTGCCTTGGAAAACTAGTCATACAACCTTCTAAAGTCATGAAAACTTACAAGAATTCATACATTTGACCCAAGAATGTAATGCAATAGATGGATCAGAAAAAAATATCACGAGGTGAAAAATATCCAATTTCAAAGTTAGTCAGACTTTTCTACAACTACAACTGTTCAAAACCAATTAAAACTCACCCAATCACCTCCTTAAAAAATGTCAAATCAACTCCTAGCGAGCTACCACTAGAAACACAAGCTCAGTTGGATACACTAAGAACATGTGTAAGAGGAATTTTATTTAATCATCATTCTTCACGAGATATTAGGGGTCAAAGTTGATCACCTTGAAACATTTTTGGAAATGCAGATGTAAAATCAGAACAAACTGCATTTGCTTTTGATCTCAAAAAAATAGCAAATCAGATCAAGAGGCTTTAAAACTAGATAAAATTTGAAGGTGCCATCAGTGTGCACTCCCTTCTATCATTTCATTACATGAGTCATGATCTATTTGAGGCCCTACTATTAAGCAGCCTACACACCCTCCAGAACACAACGTCGTCACTACCCTTGCAGTGTACTTTAGGGTTAGCCTATGCCATATTTTACGCTAGCCAATTATATTTTCTTGCAATTTTCTTAATCCTTTTTAACAAATCCAATTTTTTCTTATCCTACAATTATCACATTCAATGAGTTAACATCTCCTTGGGGTGCTTCCACCAGCAACCTATGCTCTTTTCCTCTACATCTTTTTATTGCCTTGCTATAGGTTTCAGGTAGCTTATGCCATTTAAGGAAATTCAAAAATATGTTTTATGATTGCAATTTGATGATTTACTTTATGTATTTCTTTTCATTAATGGTGATATATATGTGTATGTGTGTAAATATATATATTTATTTTATATTATGATTGAATAATAAGAGAATGTGCTTCTGATATGGGATATAAAATTCAATTATATGATGGATATTGATTGGTTTATAAATTCATTTCTATCGATAATGTGTATATATTGATTAGAATTAGATAATGTAATGATTTCACTTTAACGACAATATGATATAAATATATATGTATACATACACACACACATATATATACATACATATATATACCCATTATCCAATTTAATGATAATCTAAGGATATTCAGTTCAAAAAAAATTGAGTCTAACTGCAACTTGCTATACCTACTATAAACTAGAAAGAAGAATCCCTAAGCCTGAAAATATAAGAATATGAAGCCAAACTATAGAAACCAAAAAAAGAATAAGCTACAATTTGAGGAGCATGTTGCTTGCTGCTTCCCATGGCAAGGCAGAGTAATCGTTAACAACTATGTTCATCGATGGCCGTGGGCTACTCATGCCGCTAACTATGGAGTAAAGGAATCCACCCTAGCCTTCTCCGCACAAGTCTAATGAGGGTGAACCATGGTAGCTAGATGATCCTCCTATGGAGAAATATGCCGCACCGACACGGGACTCCATCCACATAGTGGAACTAGATTAAACAGCAAGCAATCATCCTCCACATGATTTGGTCCACCAATACATAAGAACAAACGAAGCTTGACTAGGGGAAGGCATTCTGGCCAGGCGCCCCTACTATTAACTATAATGGGGTGGGGGGGGCTAGCCGGTATGCGGTATGGGGAGGAGCAAGGGTAGCCCCGTAGGGGGGTAGGAGCCGGTATCTATAGTGTTGGGGGTAGGATTAGGGGTATTTGTAGGAGTAGGAGTAGTGTTCGAGTGTTCGTCTTCAAGCGGTAAGAAATATGTATGTATATATATATAGATATGTATGTATGTATATATATATATAACATTATATTACGATAAATAGTGAAAGAATGTGATAGATTAAATAATAAATGAATAAGTAAGAAATATTATTTAATAAAATATTTCATTTTAATTGGATAAGTTATAATTAACGTGATCATTTAATTGTGCATATAGTTAAGGTGAATTATTTTATTCATAAATAGATAACTGAGTGATTTGTAGATTAGTTAAATGAATTTAGACTAAATGTTAGAGGATTCAAAATACTCTGTGTCAGTTAAATAGTAAATGAATGTTAATTATTCTTATAATGATTTAGTAGTTGAAATAATGTATTATTTAGGGGAATATACTCTTGGATGCAATGCTATGATTATTTGGTTGTATTAAACAATATGTTTTATTATTGGGAGTGGGTGATTTTGTAATTGTTAAAAAATGGGTTTCATTTGTGTCAAGTTGTTTAAGGTTGGTTTCTAGAGGCCTAGGAGGGAGTATAGTTGTATGTATGGTCCTTATTATTGTTTAAACCTTGGAAGTGGTTTGGCTATGTTTTAGATTCATGTGATGTTGTAATCTTATTCTATTGAAAGGTATGCATATGTGTATTGAGTGAAATGCAAACCCTAGGTGTTGTACTACCTATTCCTCATCGGTAGAATTCACATTATTCAAGATAATGTATGCCTCACTCATGGCTCAAGAGATCATTTAGGATTGGGATGAAATGGGAAGCCCTAGAATGGAAATATCAATCACCTTGTCCTCACAAAAGGTACATTGGTTCTACATGAGTTTATATGGGGGCTGGGGATTGGGAGAGGCTGCCAAGATAACCCAAGATGGGGTTCGAGACATAGGATGATCTACTAGGATAACCCATATCAAGCTATGTGGTGATGCTCCTCCCTATTGTAGTCTAGCATTCCCTAGTTATATTTCCACTTTCTATTGTATGTGTGCCTCTGGAAGTAAAGTAAGTGTTGTAAGTGGTGTTGGTGTTGTTAGCAGTGTTGTGTTGGAGTCAAGTTAAGTCCTTGTTTATGTTAGCCTAATGTTTTGTGACTTCTTGTTGTATATGGTACCTTGTGTTATCTCCTATCATGGGGGGTGAACCTTAGGGTTCCACATGGTTGGGAGGTTGGTGGATTTTCTCCATTGGGTATTCTTGTTGCATGTTTGTGAGTGTGTTGATTGATCATTGCATTGTGGACTCTAGTTCTTATTCTTGTTGTGAAGGCATCCTTTCATGTATTTGTATATTGGATTGTATCTCATTTTGTATCTCTTTATGTAATCTAATGTAATCTTCCCATATGGACCAAGGGAAGCATTGTTGTAATTATTGTAAGATATAACAATTATTGATGATCCCAAGTCTTGTTAAGAGTACTGTAAAGTAATGCATCGTCCATATGTTAGTTAGCTAGAAATGATCATTAATGTTTGTTTAGCAGTTGACATGTTATGGAATTAAGTAATATAGGATCATTTAATTTTGTGCTTTAAAGTGAACCTTGAATAGTAGATCGATTAAGTAACCTTTGTTTCTTGTAATCTTCATTCATGAGTAGTGCAGTCAAGGAACATTAGAGGACCTAGGTTTAGATTATTATGTTAGGTTATGTTATGCATTCTATTGTTATTTTTTTTTTAAAATTTTCCATTAATTTGGCCTAGTTAGTATTTTCCTTTGTGGTTCCTTGGTGGGGGTGTTGCAACTCTAAAACAAAAAAGGGTCAAATTGAGTGGAAAATTTCTAAAACCTAAATGGCATAATAACAAGGTTACTTTAAAGGAATTGATCAAAATTAATTAATCATATATTCCTTGTAATATTATGCAAGGATAAAATTATATGGATGGTTGATCATTTTGGTAACTACACTATCAAATTTGGATTCTTCTTTATGAACACTCCTTAGATCATTGATTTCAAAACAAGAAAAATCTAGATTAAAAATTGTATCATTCCTAAAAAAAATTATTTTGCTGGAATTTCTATCAATGAAAAATTATCATAATAGACAACTTGAAAGGTAGTGGTTTCCATTTGGCCAAAAAATGCATTGTGTGCAAAAAAGGAGAGGAATCAATCAACAAAAAAATTCTTAATTTCCCTTACTCTTGGAGGATAAAATTGATGTTTTTGGAGAAATTTAGTACTTCTTGGATTTTGAAAGCAGATACGAAATAAGTGATTGACACCAAGATTCCTCCTTTCAAGTAGCCTTTGATTAAAGATTTATGGATTTAGTCTCTGGATCATTTAGGATCAAGTAGATGGAAATAAGAAAATAATAGAAGCTTTAGAAATTAATCCAAAAATTCAAAAGTAACAACTAATAAGTGTTGAACACCCAAAATACTAGGAGGAGGGGTGAATCAATATTCTCTAAAACCACTTAAACATTTAAAAATTTATTTGAAACATAATATTCAATTTTTAGTAAGGAAAGAAACCATGAAAGTAATCATCAAGGCACATAACACATGAAAACTATATTTTTTATGTGGAGAACCCAAAAAGGTGAAAACCATGGTTGGGGTTAGCTCATAATATATTATAACCAATCATACCATATTATAGAATGGATCACTACCTTTTTTACTCTCTATGTGGAGGAATCACTATCTGAACAATAAGAGAAATAGAAATGAGTGGTGGTTGAGTGCCAAGATTTGAACTATTGATAATGCATATATAATATGTAGGAGATGTAGAACCACTAGAGCTCAAAATATTGAATCAAAAAACTTCATAGTACACAACTTCCACACTCTTCTTTACTTATATTAGCATCAAATTCTTACTATATTTTCACATTTCACATTCCATTACATACATACTCACATCTACACTGAAAATAATCCTAAATTTATACCCATTACATCCATAAATACTTACAATATCAATTAGGTTAGCTTAATTAGTCTATACATGCAACACAATAACTTGTTGGATCAACATTCAAATAAGCACACTTCATGGCATAGTTCAAAACTTTTAATGCATCCAAATAGGTTAGAGGTGACCTATAATAACTCTCATAAGTTTGATAAATACTTCCGTTAACTCTACACAACCAAAACTCATTAGGTCTACATCGCTGGTGAAGTAACACTAAAATACACCAACTAATTATCCATAAACTGACTCTAAGAGCTCTAAAAAACTCACCACTTGGATCATAGACACTACTGACACTTGTAAACACTCCCACAAAACCATATTACGCAAATACAATTCCATGGTGGAATGCAAACCATTCAAACATGTACTCTATATTGGTAACTTTGGCACTAGAAAACCTAATAAACTTCCATCATTATCTTTGATACTAGAGGATATAAAGATAGAAATTTTGATTTATATTCCTCTAACATACACCAAAATAACCTTAGAACCACATACCAAAATTCATTAATGTAGAGCAATGCAAACTTAAAAACTAATACATTGTACACTAAAAACTAAACTCAGGGATTTAGTCAAATATTCAACACATATGTTTTGCACCGAATCAAAAATATTGCACTAGTATAATGGATTACCATCACCATGCACACTCATTCTTCAACAAATAGTTGTACCTCAATGTTGATATCAATGACAACACTGTATATGATCATGCTCATGTTGCCAACAATCATATCAATGAAAAGGAAATCAACAATTTCCTCAAGATTTCAACAATCTCCCCATTTTTCCTTGATGGTAACATGCACAAAACCATTCTCCCTCTTTGACATAAAGGGAAAGTGGCACATTGTACATGCATACATAATTAATCTTTCCATAAACCATCTTTCCTTCTCTTTAGTACATACATGATTTTACTTTATCAATCGCTTCTAATTTTCTCATATACATGTATACGTGAGAGTAACAAACTTTAAAAAAAATTAAAACAACTCCCCCTAACAATGTCATCCATTAAAATTGATAAAAAAAAATTCACTATTGTAGTTATCTACTACCTTCTCTGTATGTACAATGAAATTAGAAATTTCATAAACATAAAGAAATATACACAATCAATTGGAAGAGGTGTATAACACCCGCAATTTAGCAAGTTGGGTTTCCCAATCCTTTTTTCCATCTTCCCAATATTTGTTTAAAAAACCAATCATGTGGCTCTGTGTCTCAAATTCCATGAGAATCTTCTCACATTAATCTATAGTACTAGGTATAAAATTCAACCTTATTTCCTTCTCTGCATTAGTTAGAGCATCAAATATGGATATGAACTTGGCATTCACTAGGTCTCTAAGCTTCCCAAACTACATTATGGTCAACTGGAAAAACTATTTGTGAAAATTATCTATAGCTAATCTTGTTGTGCCATCTACATCATTTACTAGGTTATATGCACTAGATACCTTTTCTATCTGAGACTCAATGGAGTCCATCTCATCCTTAATGCTCTTAGTGGAACTGGGTCACTTCAAGAAAAATTGAATCAAAACATTATTTTCTAGTTTACCATGTGTAGTAGAACACATGTTAGAGATATCTACCAACCTTTTATCATTCACCTTCTTGTTCTCTTACTTCTCCAACTTCTCCTCTAACAAGTAGAGTATTCTTTAAAATATTCTAGGAGAAATCTTAATTGCTACACAATTAATATATAATTGTCAACACAAGCACAATGAAAGATTTCCTACAACACTTCCATAGCCTCATATATCAATTCAGCACTGTTCCAGTGACTTTGCAAGATCTCATTTCTGATAGAGGCATGAAATGCATCACCAAGTTTTAGTTTATGCAAGGGGATACCTTGTCCATATCAACTTGGCCTTGGTACATTGGAATCTAAAGTTTCTATTATGAGACAACTAGGTGAAATTGGAGTTTCATACCCAATATGCTCTTTAAGGAATATTTAGAGGATTTGAAGGACTCACCACCCATCTTCACACTCTCTTCATCCTTCTTCTCCTCAAATTTTTCCTTGATACCTTTATATTTTTCATCATTATGTTCTTTGTCAATATTACTAGACTTATCCTTATTCTTCTTTTCTTCTTGAATTGCTTTTGCATTATCTTTTGGATGAGGTAGATCTTCAATATTTTGTGCCTCAATGCTCTATTGGTTGTCTTGTACAACTTCTTATTCCTACTCTACTATTTTCTTTTTGTCTGGAGGAGGTGTGTTATACTCCATTTGTGTACCTTCCTTCCATATTTCATAGTATTTTTCTTCTTGAACAATATTCTCTTCCACAAAAGGGGTATTATCAATGTTCACATATTTTTGTATATTTTCTTCCTCAATTACATGCTCATAATGATCATCCTCTAGTAAATTCAATTAAGGGATAGAGATATCATCGTGTAATTGTTCTTCATTATCTAGATACATTTCTTTTTGGTATTCCCATCACCTCCAAAACCCATGAAGTCATATTCTCTATAGTCTTCTTGATCAATTATTCTCTTTGCTCCATGTGTACTTCATAAGTTCCATATCAATAAGTGCCATAAGTGAAGTCATATTCTCCATGGTCCCTAGGAATGCTAAGCATGTGATCTACCATACCAATAATCACCTCTTTTGGAACCTCATATCCCATTTGATTGGACCAAAATGTGGATTGATATTGAAGATAAACTATCCTTGTAATTCTACTAAATTGGTAAATCTATTTGGATCAATCCTTGATAATTTTGTACTAGTCTCCTCGATTTATTCCTAAGCATCAATTTGAGAATCATATACTTGTGAAAGGTGTTGTCGTAGTTTACCCAAGGGCTGAAAACAATGAACTAAGTGGGGATGGATGCAACTAACACACAATCTATATTTATTCAAAAAACTAGTTTTCATACTTCCTATCAATTATGTGATAGTAACCTATGCCAAGATCAATCTGCAACAAGGAAAGATTAACCACAAAAAATAAAATAGAATTAATACTTCATACTGGAAATGAATTAACAACATATAATCAAATAATAGAATTAAATATTGACACTTATAAAATATAATGTTCCAAACTAAAATCACATGAATTAATAACAAACACACTGATTAACAATTATAAAGTAACACAGTGATTATGATTAAAGACTAAAAGTAGATTTATATCTAAAATAATTATTACCACACAATGTATTAATACTGGTCCAAATAGAATGAATTTAATTTAGGCTTGGTTACTTACTTGAGTTGGTCACACTCCTTTTGATTATTTGCATCCACAATCACCATTGAATTCTTGGTCTCTTTCTTCCTCAGGTGTAAGAGAATTTCTCCAACTATAGCTAGGTAGATTATCTATCTATAACGTGTTTGGCTCTGGTTCATAAATTTTGAATGATGCCAAATTTCATGTCTCTACCACTATTTTTGAATATAAACCATTGATTTACTTTCCATCACCACCAATTTATTTCTTCAAGATATCACTTGTCTTGTCACCTTAAGTGAGTTTAATGCTAGATCGAAATGACTAATTCCATACCCCTATCGACATTCATTTCTTTCTTTGATGAATTTTAGGTTATTTAACCTTTTGGGACTTTAGAGGGACCCCTTATGGCTTCATACCAATACCATCATGTCTTCTCAAAACCCCACTTTGTAAGTGGTTTCTTTGATATTCTTTTATTGTCACAAATTTATGGAGACAATAAATGTCATCACTTTGTCGGGAAGATCAGTATCCTTATTCCTCTAAAATGTATCCTTCCCTCCAATAGAATTTTTAATTCAGTTGTTCACTTCTTGCTTTTAGGGCTATTGGAGGGATTGTTCCTTCACTTTTACTGACATAGATCCATTTCATCGATATTACTTTTTAGTTGATATGTTATTTTTGGTTTTTTCAGGAAAGTAGGAACCAGTTGCTCTAATGTTTCAGAACCTTTTCATTCCCCTTCTAACTTTTTAATTTTTTCTTTCACAATGGGGGCTATCATTTTATCGAAGAGATAACTTTCACTTTCTTTTCGATATACATAGTTCCTCACAATAAATTCTTCCCTTTTCACTATATTAAGGGGACTTATAAAGTACTCTCGCATGCCAAAGTCTCTTCAATTGTCAAGTCCCAGTATTTTTCCTTCAATATTCTATTGTCATCTTGACATATTGTTGAATCATGTCTGAAAGGGAATGTTTATGTGTAATTACACATTGAAACATTTTTCTCCTTGATAATCAATGTATCAGGTTATTGAAGATACCTAGAATATTACACTCCAATGTATCGAAGTGTTCCCAATAATATCTTGATTGGATTGTTAGGGGGACACAAAAATAAGTTTCCTTGACATGGTGTATACTATCTTCAAAAAAAATTATTTTGTTTCACTTCATCGCTTCTTTGAAGAGACTTGGAAGTGAGTCATGTCGATGTGATGTAGTCTCAATGACATGGCTTACTTTTTGCATGGGTATGATGAGGAAAATTTATTAATGTGATGAAATGGAGGGTTGGTAGATGTAATGTTTTGAAATTAAAAATGATAGGTTAGGGAATGGGGTATTTTAAAGAAATGAAATTTTTAGGGAAAATTTTAAGGTTGATTTTTCCAGTCCTAACAATGGTTCTGATTGGGGATGAATGACTATGAGGTTATTGCAAGAATCCATAAGTAATATTTGGGATGTAGACCAAGGGTGGGAGTAGTAAAAGGGAGAAAAATAAAATCATAATCTTTTGTGCATGGAAAGTAATAATTTCAAGAGAATAAATACTTCAAGAATTGTCCATGCACTGGAAATTCATGTTCTTCACCAATCATATTTTGTAGATAATAAGAGTCTTCACCACATTTACTAGTGATGATAAATGTGCCTAACCACAATGCTTCAAATTTCCATGCTTCCCTTTATCCTGGTTTCTAGAATTCCACATAAGCACCATATCATCCACCTTAAATTTTCTATCTCTTGTTTTCTTGTCAAACAAATTCTTCATTTGTGACTATATTTTCTCATTTCTATCTTGGGATTGAGTCCTAATATCATCCAACTCATCCAATTGTTCTATCATTTCTTCCATAGGATTAGGGATGTCTATATCTTCTTGCAAGATGATCCTATAAACTGGTAAAAGGTTTTGTAGTGGGAGCCTTGCTTGAGCTCCATATACTAGCTCAAATGGAGACTTTCCGATGGCCCTCTTCATAATAATCATGTCTGCCCATAGATCCATTATTAGTTTGGAATCCCAAGCCTTCTTGTTGTTACCCAACATACTTTTAATTATTTTTATGATGCTCTTATTATTGGACTCTGCCTATTCATTCCAGTATGGTGAGACAAATGAATACATTATTCCATATGAATCAGAAAATGTCTTAAATTCCTCTGATCTAAAGCACATGCCATTAGATCTATAATGAGTCTCATAGGTACCCCAAATCTAGTGATGATGTTTTCTAACAAGAAGTTGATCACTACCTTACTGGTAGTTTGTTTTTTTAGAATAGCCTCTATCCACTTTGTAGAATAATCAATGGCTACTAAGATCCACTTGTGTACACCACTAGACCTGTCTATAATTTCTCCTATAAAGTTGATTCCCCACTAATGAAAATGGGCTTCAATTTTTATTGGTTTCAACACTAAGGCTCCTTAATAATTTGGTCTACCAAAAAATATTTGGCATTCTTCACATTTCCTCACATATTTGTGAGCATCGTTGAAGAATTTAGGCTAGTAATAGCCTGCTCTTAATGTCTTGTGGGTGGTTTTCTTCACTGAGAAGTGACCTCCACATACACCTTTATGCATTTTATTTAATATGTGTTCTACTTGTGCCTCATCTAAGAATAGTCATAAGATACCATCCCTATCCTTCCAATATAGGTCTCCATTTATAAATATATATTTCAATGCTTGGAGTTTTAAGGTCCTCTTCTGATTTTCATTCAAACCTTTAGGACACTTCATATGTTTAAGTTAGTAATATATGTTGGTGTACCATTGTGTATGCTCAATACTTAATACCCAATTTACCTTTTCTTCCACATTGTAGACCCACGTGCTACTTCTAAATTGTACTCATCCATCAACTTTGCTAATCCTTGTCCCCTTACTAGTTTAGTAATTTGATTATTAATATTGAACTCTTGAATATGGTTTATCCATCGACATCTTCTTCTAGCCACCCCATTTTGTGAAAAAACATCCTTCACTATAACATTTGGTACATATGCTATTACTTCTACCCCTACCAAGCAAGGTCTAAATGCTTTTACTACCTTTACCAATGTGTAAGATTTCTTTTCTGTAATGTCATATTTTAGTCATGCCCCCTGGAGTGATTTACTAAAGAATGAGATAGGTTGCTCATATCCTTCATTGTTCTTTTGCAACATTACTATTGCCACTATGTGGAATGATCCAAAGGAGAATATCTGAAAGGGTTTTCAAAGTATAAGGACTTTAATATAGGTGCTTCCTTGATAGCTCTTTTGATTTACACAAAAGCATCAATGAATTCTTCTTTCCAGTCAATAGTTGAACCTTTCTTTAACATTTTTGAGATTAGTTTTACAATCTCTACAAAGTTTGAAAAAGTTCACTTAACAAAGATAATTTTTCCAAAGAAAGATTGGATGGCCTTTACAGTTTTTGGAATGGGGATCTTGTCAATAGCCTCCACCCATTTTAGATTGATACTCACTCCACCCTTTGAGACAATATACCCTAAAAATTTACCTTTTGTGACAATAAAATGACACCTTTTTGGGTTCAAAGAGATGCCATATTCTAATTCTCTTATGAATATTTTTTCTAGATGTGCACAATGATCTTCTTCCTTCTTCGAATATGTTGTCAAATCATCTTGATATACCATCAATATAGAGTTGATAGATTTGTTAAAAGCTACATCCATAGCCCTTTGAATTGCTGCTCTAGCATTAGTGAAACCAAAAGGCATCCTTACATAGACATAAACATCATAGGGCATGGTGAAATAAATTTTGTATTGCTCTGATTCCTTGACCTTCAATTGGTTATACCCTAAGAAACCATCCATCATGGATAGTAGATCATAGCCTGTCATCCTTTGTAGTATTGCCTCCATGTTTGGAAGAGGATAATTATCTTTGAGTGATGAGATATTTAAATTCCTGAAATCTACACACAACCTTATATCTCCATTTTTCTTCCTTATGGGTACCAGGTTTGAGACCCAAGAGGAATGTCTGATTGGTTTGATAATACCCCCATCTCTAAGTTTCATAAGCTATTCTTGCATTTTCAATTCTAAAGTCGGGTTTATGGGTAATTGTTTTTGTCGAAATGGTTTAGCATCAGGCTTCAATGGTAGTTCATGTTGGAAGAGATCCTCTCTGTATACCTTTAAATCATCATAGGACCATGCAAATACATGCTTATACTTTTGAAGTAGAACTATAAGCATTTCTCTAACTTTAGGACTAATCCATTTTCCAATGTAAACTTTCTTAGGAGCAAGTTTTGTCCCAAGGTTGATTTCTTCAACATCTTCCTATTTGATAGGTGTGGGTTTCAT
This sequence comes from Sequoia sempervirens, assembly GCA_007258455.2. Taxonomy (NCBI): domain Eukaryota; kingdom Viridiplantae; phylum Streptophyta; class Pinopsida; order Cupressales; family Cupressaceae; genus Sequoia; species Sequoia sempervirens. The sequence goes on along the minus strand of VDFB02075321.1, from coordinate 250,346,034 downwards.
ATTGAATCTATCATGTCCATCAAACACTCTTTATAATGTGACCAAGCCCTTTGGAATATTATTTTTCTTAAGTTAGACTACTTCTTGTCTGAAGATAGTCTCTTTTCCATCTACTTCCTCAACAAAAGTATTGAAATCTATTTCTTGAGACTCATACTAATCAATACAATGAAGAAAAATAATTAGGTCATCATCATCATTGAACACCTACAAATTATATATGTTATTTTGGATTGTAGGTATTGTTTTGAATTCTACTTTTGTTATTCCTGTTAGTGTAATGTCATCCTTTTTAAGGGCCATATTTGCTAAGAAATCTGCCACTATGTTCTTAGATCTTTCTATACAGTCTATTGAGAATGCATTAAAGAGTTCAATGGTGTCCCAAACTACATTTTTGTATTGTTTTAGTGTTCTATATTTTGATGAGTTCTTATCTCTAACTTGAGAGACAATCAACTCAGAATCTCCATAGGCTTCGAATAACTTAATCCCATATCTTGTAGCAATATTCAAGCTTAAGAGCAATGCTTTGTATTTAGGTATATTGTTGGTACACTCAAATGTTAACAAGAATGAGTACTTGAACATTTTTCCAGAGGGTGAGATGAATACTATTCCTAATCCATTCCCACCTCTATTGCATGCACCATCAAAATATATTTTCCATACACCATTTTCATCAATCTAAACTTCCCTATTTATTGGTTATGTATTTTGCAATTTTGGATGTGATTTTTCAATTCAAAAAATTTCAAATGTCCACATCACAAAATTAATTTATTTGATTTAGATCAAAATGCTCTATAACATATTTAGATCTTGGCTCTCTATACAACTTGATCTATTTTCCATTTACTAGTATTGTTGCATATGATATGTCTATTTGAACATTTCCCCTACTGTTGTAGAGCACTGCCTGGATAAGAACTTTCCATATTAGGACGAAGTATCCACAATTGTGATATCAGTTCAATATGTTGCCTCGGGGTGTTCTACCAACTTCAAATCTACATCCCATATAACTTCGACCATGGGGATAGTCCTTTTTTCCATTGAATAGCATTTTCCATAAGTAGTGTTCACCCGCAGGCCCAGTTCTTTCATAACAGCCATCAACATGATATTTATTATATCCCCTAAGTTTATCATACAATTTTTCACCATTTTTTGTTAATCAATAGTGTAGTGTAGAATGGTTCTATCTGAGAGGGATTCTTTGTTAAGGTGTCACCAAGGTACACTTCTAGTGTCTTTGTCATCTCTTGTTCAACATTGTTCACTTTACTTTCTTTATTTTTATTTTGTTTTCTTTCTTGTGATGTAGAGTAGGAGGTAGAAATATCCTAACACACATTAAAAACCACTCTTTCAAACCTTGAGACCTCAATTGGTGGAATTTCCTTCATAAATGCTCATTTCGCCAGTGGCCTTTCAAAAAGGCATTTTTGGCATAACTTCTTGATACAGACTGAATCTACCAAAATGGAAACCTATTTCAAATACCCATTTGTCCATTTTCAAACATATCTCAAGACAAGGTAAGGTTTCTTTGTACAAAAGTACTGAAAATTTGACTTTCCTCCTTATTGCCTAGGCCTAATTAGGTCACTAGGCTTGACAACATCTAGGTTTATGCAAGGAAATGACACCAAAAAAGAGGAACAAGTTTATTTGTGGATTCTTAGGCATGTTAAAACTCTTAATGGCATGACAGAATAATTTTCAGTCCTTCCCTAAACAAACAATGTGTAGATTTTCTCAACCCATATTGAACCAAGGGTTTTTTTTTACTATTCTTAGGATCTGTGAAAGGGGACTGGTGAAGAGATCATTTTCCCATGTGAAACTCATGAGCCCAAATTTTTTAGGGTAGTAGAAGGAACCATGAAATAATTCCCTACCAATTTTCAACATTTTCCCATGGGTATAATGCAAGTTATGGCCATTTAAAGGTGACTACAAACCCTAGGACAACCTTTAGACAATTTTTACAAAAAAACTCATAACTTCTACAAATAAACTTGAAAATTTCTCAAACCAATTGCATCTAAAATATAAGATTTATGAAAACCTTAGAAAATTGGTTTTAGATTGATTTATATCTATACAAATTCATACCATGTGAAAGAACATGAATGTTACAAGAAAAACATAGAAAATTTACTCCAAATTGATTCCAATTTTCATTCCAATCTCTTCCCAACCTTTTTCTTGGATATTGCAAGGAATTTTATGAATTTACCAACATATTTTAACTACCTCTGACCATATTTTTGGTTAAAGATTTAACAAAACATCATTATGGTAGCTTGTTACAAAATTTGCAAAAAGTTTCTTTACATTTGGACAACTTGACAACTTTGACATTATTTGACCAATTGACCCACAACCTTCCAAAATGGAATAAAATGATCCTAAATGAATTATTACAACCTCATTAGACCCAAAATATCTTAATCAACCCAAAATGACACAAATGGAAATATGCCTTATTTGATGCCCCTGCATCATACACTTGACAACATTTGCAATATTCTACTACCTTGCACCTAACAATTCAACAATGAATCCAAAAAACATGAAATGGTCTCAAAGGACCTTGTCACATGAAAACAACCTAAACCAAAAAAAATCCAAGTTTTGACCCTTGGAGGCATAATAGACTTGTGAGTGCCCCTGCACCATACTCCCCAGAGGAGAAAAGAGCTCAAGTCCCTCTTAAGTTAAGACCCCAACTCCAAAAGTAGGTTTGATGGAAGCTATCTGACCAACTCAACATGTGAACCTACATCATGACCTACAACAACATCCACTTATAAAGAGTACAAATCAAAACTAAATTTGCAACCTTGAAATCAATGGCCCCTTTTCTCACAACTGCCTTTGGCTTGCATTTGCTACCTCCAACTTGTAATTGATCCCTTTCTACTTGATAGATGGCATATAATGCCATAGAACCTTGCTTCAATTCAATAGATTTTTTCATTTTAAACTTAGGCTTATCACCCCTCAAGTTTATCATTACAACCAAAACATCTTATCCCCTCTCTTTATCTATAACCATCATGGCATTAAATGTGATTTGTTGAGAAATGGTGCTACTCTCTTCCAAAAGAATGAAATCATAACTAACCTCACATACCTCCTTGTGTAATGGCTGCAATGAATGTGTAGAGTCTTCACCCTTAATGGAAAACAAAAGAGATTGAGTGCTCCTTTCCTTTTCAATGCTATCACTGCTCAGATTTGAAAGAGACCCTTGCAATACAACTATGTGGTGTTTTCCACACTCACCCAATAATCCTTTCAACATATCAATTTTTGGTTCAATAACATCAGGAAAATCTTGAATGTAATATAGTATTTCCTTACTCAAAGTAATTCCTCCTATCTTTCCTTCATACTCAAGGGTTTCAACTCTATAGGAAATACACAAATACATACCATATAGTTGTATTCCACACTCACCCAATAATCCTTTCAACAAATCAATTTTTGGTTCAATAACCTCAAGAAAATCTTGAATGTAATATAGTATTCCCTTACTCAAAGTAATTCCTCCTATTTTTCCTTCATACTCAAGGGTTTCAACTCTATAGGAAATACACAAATACATGCCATAACTTTGTTTTTCCACCTTTGTATGACCTACTTCATCCATCTTCTTCATTGCCTAAGATTGTATCAACTCAAGATTTCTTTCATTGTTCCTCATTTCTTCATTTTGAAAGACTTTACTAGAATGCACATCCTCAACCTCTTCAACTGAACATCTCTGGTTTTTATTGGTTCTTTCCTTCTTTATCATCATATCATTACTTGCAAACACATACTCACACAAAGGCTTAGTTTCATAAACACAAGATTTTCTTATCTCTTCAGATGCTTCTAGCACCCTTTCTTTCAGCATATCTTGTAACTCATCCATGCTTGTTGTTTTCATCTTTTCCCTTCTTCTCTTCTAAATGATCTTCTTGATATGCCACTTAACCTTCTTCCTTATTGGCCAATGCCAACCATTTTCTTGGTTTTCTCTCTCAAGAAATTGCTACATCTCAAGATCCATTCTTTCTTTCATTTCTTCTAAGGCTTGTCTCAACTATATTATCTCTTGCTCAATATTTTTTTTTTTTGCTTCTCGTTTTTCTTCTTCACCTCACTTCTCTCTTTTCTCATCACTTGTTTCTCGCTTGGTACCTCCTTACTCTTCAAGTATCCATGAACTTTTCCCCTCAACACTTCCATTCTTCTTTCTCAAGAAAGTCTCTTTCACCTTACTTTTTCTCAATGCTTATTTTTTTCTTCGCGGTACCTCACCTTAGGTCTCTTTATCTTCCCTTGGCTTAGTCTTTTGGTATCCAAACTCTTCTCTTCAACCTGTAAAAAAAAAGACAATACACAAACGCTCAAAAATCTTGCCTAGATCTTTGGACTCTGATACAAATTTGATGTAGAGAAGGGGGTAACAATCTCCTAACATAGAAAAAAAAACACTCTTTTAAACCTTGAGACCTCAATTGGTGGGTTTTCCTTAATAAACCCTCACTTCACTAGTAGCCTTTCAAAAAGGTATTTTTGGGCATAACTCTTGACACATACTGGATCTACAAGAAAGGAAACCTATTTTAGATACCCATTTCGTCATTTTAAAAGATATCTCAAAAGAAAGTAAGGTTTATTTGTACATAAGGCTTAAAAAATTGATTGTCCTCCTTTTTTACTAGGCCTAATTAGGTCACTAGGCTTGACAACATCAAGGTTTATGCAAGGAAATGACACCAAACAAGATGAAAAAAATTGATTTGTGGTAGACTGGTGAAGAGATATTTTTTCCATGTGAAACTCACAAGCCAAATTTTTTTAGGATGGTAGGAGGCACTATGAAAAAAATTTCTACCAATTTTCAGCCTTTTCCCATGGGTATAATGCAAGTTATGGCCGTTTAAAGGTGATTGCAAACTATAGGACAACCTTTAGGAAGTTTTTTCAAAAAACATTCATAACTTCTACAAATCAACTTGAAAATTACTCAAACCAATTTCATATAAAATATAAGAAATGGGAAAACCTTAGAAAATTGGTTTTAGATTAATTTATGTCCATACAAATCTCTACCATGTGAAAGAACGGGATTGTTACAAGAAAAACACAAAAACTTGCTCCAAATTGATTCCAATTTTTATTCCAATCTCTTCTCAACCTTTCTCTTCAAGATTAAAATGAATTTTATGCATATAACAACATATTACAACTACCTCCAAACATATTTTTGGTTAAGGATTTATAAATGGCAACTTCTTACAAAAGTTTTAAAAAGTTGCTTTGACAACATTTGGACAACATTGACAACTTTGAAATTATTTGACCAATTGACCCACAACCTTCCAAAATGGAATGAAATGAGACAAATGGAAATATGCCTTATTTGATGCCCCTACATCATACACTTGACAACATTTACAATATTCTACTACCTTGCACCTAATGACTCAACGATGACTCCAACAAACATGAAACAATATCAAAGGACATTATTACATGAAAACAACCTAAACTAAAACAAAATTCCAAATTTTGACCCTTGGAGGAATTATAGACCTGTAGGTGCCCCTACACCAGCTTGTTGGACATATAAGAGATTAATTTGATATTACTATCTATGTATTCATCCACTCTTATCATTTTTAACAATGGTACAAACATCTTGATCTGAGACAATTCTTGTGTTATGTAAAATGAGGGGGTGGTCACTAATTGTTCAATCTTCTCTATCTTAGTGGATTTCTCTTCTTCGGCTCCTATCTCAGCATTGTCCTTTATCTTCGCTTGCTCTATCTTTGATGTTTCTTTTGTCATAATTTTCTGAGCCTTTTCTTTCTCACCTTTCTTGTGGTTATCCAGGGCATTTTCTTTGTTCTTTTGATCTTTTATGAACATGCTTATAGGCGTTCCCTGATATGCACTTATGGTTCTATTCCTCAAGTTGTAACTACTTTTGGCTTGTGCCACAATAGCTAACGTAAGGGCCATTTTCTCTTCTTCAGATGGTGTCCTTAGCTAGAACTATGAAATTGCATTAGATGTATAAGTAGTCTCTTCTTCATCATCCTCCTAATTATAGAAGATTTCCTATCGACCCATGTTGACATTGTATTTTTGATTACTGACATCATATTCAAACCCCTCTTCATAAGATGAATATTCCTCATCAATTTGATGGGGTCCCATCCCTATCCTGATCATATGACCATTCATTTTCTTGTAGGGATTGAGCTACTACACAATATTTTGGTGAATGTGGTAAACTCCATGCTAAAAACCATGGGCTAATTTCTACCATGTGTGTCCCATGTTTCTTTAGGGGATTAGGGGTTTCCTTATTAAAATTCTATCTCTATTTATTATCTACAAGTCTCCCATCCTTCAAGTTAGTGTTATATGGAATGTCATGCAAACTAGGCCTTTCATTTCTATAGTAATTATCTTGTTTGAATTGTTGGTTGTTAGGATTTTATGGGATTCTAACATTATCTCTTTTGCTCATCATTCCCACATCTTTCCTATTATTCTTGGAACCTATGAAAATGGGGGATAAAGGTTGACCAAGTGCTATCACACCCACTTTCAAAGATATTCCACTCAAGGATGATCTTAGAGATCTCAATGCAAAAGAGAAAGATATCTTTCAATAGGGTTATCCTAGGTGCTAAAAGTAGACTCATAAGGGGTTCGCCACTAACTTTAGAATTGGAAATACAAATAAAATGCAAGATGCAACTCTAAACCCTAGTTTGATGTAATGCACTACAAAAAGACCTAGAAAAGTGTGTAAAATGGAATGAAAAGTTGCAAAATAGAATGTGTGCACCCGGAAACTTGTAAAGAATTGAATGAAGACTAGAAATCCTATTGATCCTAAAATTTTGGCCTACCAGGACTCATTTTCCATTTTGGACGAATCAATTCTAGATCTAGATTGACATAGGAACAAGTTTCGGGAAAAAGGGTATCCAGATGTACAAAAATATATTAAAAAAATTGACAGTGGGATCCATTTGCCATTTGTGATGAATGAGTCTAGTTTGGATTTTCTAGAAATTTAAAGTTTGAATCTTCTCTTCATAGTCTACTCAATCTACTCCTGTAGGTTTCTAGATCTGAAACTCTGATTTTAGGGTTGTAGATGACCTTTTAGTGAAGATTATGACCTTTCAAATGGGGGGACAACTCCAACAAGCTTGTAACCTAATTTTCAATGATCTTCAAGTCCTCAAAGCACCTAGATCTGCAATCACACAAAGAGAGAGAGAGAGAGAGAGAGAGAGAGAGAGAAAATAAGTTGTTGATTATTAGGTAATAGGGGTTTTCCATTGTCAAATCCCTTTAAATTAATTTAACCAAATGATGAAACAAAGAAACAAGGACATGAAACATGAAACATGGGATATGAAACATGAACAATGATACCTTGAATGATGTCTTGTAAGTTTGCAACTTAACATGAAATGGCCATGAAGGATGCATATCTTGATCTTTGTCAACAGGTGTAGAGCAATGATTGACCTTGAATCTTCATTGCTATGTCACAACCCTAGCTCAATAACATGCTTGATGCTTGATATGCTTGACATGATGATGGATATTGAATTGCTACAATAATTAATGAATAATTCTTCCCTTGAATTCCTTGGAATTGATCTTGAATGCTATCTTGATGATGTTGTAAAATCTTGGAATGCTTAACTCTTGCTTTCTTGACTTGATAACATGAATGCTTGATGATATAAAGATTTGAAAGCTTGTTTATATGGGAAATCCACTTCCATGACCATTAATTTGATCCCGAAGGTTGACATAGGATAAATTTGAACTTAAAACCCACTTTTTCTTGCTCAAACCTCAAAAATAGCTCAGGGTATGTGTAGGATCATGATAGGCCAAAAAGTGGCAATATTATGGGTATGTGTAGGGTATGTGGCTGATGACCTTTCTTTTACCAAAAAATGATGAAATGAAAAAGGTTTTTAAAGGAGATTCTCAGCTTTCCACCAATATAAATTATGCTATACTTTGAATTTAATAAATAATTATTATTCATTTTCTATTTGAATTACGACTAAAGTCCTAATTGATAGGCTGATTGAAAAACATCTATATCTTTGAAACGATATCACATTTTTTCAATCTAAAACATGTGTCACATTCTATGCTTCGTGTACTATAAGATTAAAAAAGAAAAAAATGAATTTCATGAAGTTTTCACCAAGTTAAGGTGCTCAAACATACGAGTTTTTATATTTTTAAAAAATTGTAATTAAAAAAATCATAATTAATTATTTACTTGGAAAAATATTACAAAAAAATATGCATCACATCGAGACATGAGTCCTCTACATATATCTAAAATCTTATAAAAAAATATTATCATTTTATTGCATGGTTAGGGTGGTCAGACAAACACCTACTTATTTTTTCCCTAAAATTTAAGTACTACTGTATTGAAATTTCAAATTTTCATCAAATAGATTTTTTAAAAAAAAATATACCTAGTAGTTTAGAAACTAAATTCAATTTTCTACAAATTCTATTCTTACATATTTTTTAAATAATATAGATAACTTATTCAAATTTTTACATCAAGTTTCCTAACTCTAATTTTTCTAAATTTTTTGCCACTTAAGGGCCTATTTTTTCCATGATGATCTTGCACATACCCCTCAAATGGGACTCATTCGCCAAGCTAGGTGAATGAGTTAAGAAATTAAGCTTATATGTTGATATTGTCAGGTTTTTTATTAAAATATTCCTTGGGATGCACAATATAGGGTCATTGGGGCCTAGTAGTGATTATATAAGGTCATAAATGCAGCAGGGCCCAAAATTTGATGTGAAAGTGTAAATAAATACACTTTACAACACTAAATTAAGGAAAAATTGGGTGTACTTAGCTTAGAAGGCCCTAAATCCCATGTGAATGTGTAAAACACATTACAACACTATATTATGTCCACCTTAGTTTACAAGCCTCCAAATTTAATGTGAAGATGTAAATAAATACATTTTACAACATTAAATTAAGGTAGAGTTAAGTTTATTTAGCTTAGACGGGCCCTAGACCTAATGTGGATGTGTAAAACACATCACAACACTAGATCAAGGTGATATCAAGTCCAATATATCATTAATTATTCCTAAATTAAGCAAGAGATACTTTTTTAGTGACTCCATTTAGCCCCCACTTTACTGAGAGGATGAACTTGCTTCAAACTCACACTAAAGTAGACATTCAAGAGGGGTCCAAGTGTACCAATGCAGATGGTATAGGATAACAAAGAAAGAGGAGGTGGTCAATCCCATCGGATCCAATATTCTAAGTCAAACCAACATAATCACAAAAAGATATGCACAAGGTGTATGATATGTAGCAAAAAAAGATACACAAATATGCAATGTTGATTAACTAAAAGAAAGGAAAAACAAGTGAAAATAAAAATAAGTTGGATCAAGCCTTGACCATTTTCCAAAATGATATGGATCAGATCTAAGTTTTTTTAAAAAAAAATACATACTCACTCTGAGGTGACAAAACTTTAGGCTATTTTCCAGGTGAGAAGTCAAAAAAGGTGAGAAACGTACACTTGTGGCTGGTATGCACTCACACTCACATGCAAGTGGCTATTGGGAAAGTCATGCCTCGGTCGGGATTCACACTCAAACCATACCAAAGTTATACCTCCTAATAACTTTGATAAGGTGCCACACAAAAATGATCTTCAAGATCCATGAGGCAAGAAAAAATTTGTATGCTTGAAACTCATAGACATTGTAAATGTAAAATAGTGTAAGGTTTGTTCAAAGGTATTTTGCTTAATTCATGCAAGGTATCTTCTTAGGGGACATCGTGCCTAATGTATCCAATAGAGGATAATTCAAAGAAATATCACACTCTTGGAGGAAATCAAACCCAATGACACCACCAAGAAAAGGACGCATTGCAAGAAGAAAGAAAATTGCAAAGGGAAACATGAGTGTTGATGTATACCCCCAATTTAAAGTAGTTGCTAACACCATTATTGTGAGTAATTTCTTTAAAGTACAAGAAAACGTGAGAGTCTATTAAAAAAACTCTATGCCAAGTCATATGTTTCTGAATCAAACTACATCATGAATAATTATGTCACATGTGAGCCAACTTAAGGCATGTTGTCCACATCCCAAGCTCTCTCTTCTATGTACATGAAAGGTGATCAACTAACCAAAAGAGACAACGACTTGAGTGACATATGAGGAGAAGGCTACCTAACCACTTTCCCCAAATTAGTTTAGGACAAGGGTGAGCTGAATAGGATTAAATTAAGTTTCAATTAAAGGAACTAGGTTCTTCAACATAAGGAAGAGCACCATGATCCTTAAGATGTTGAATTTTGTTATTCAAATCCTTACATTCATTAGTAGAATAACCATGAACTCTATGATATGCATAAAATGAAGTCTTGTAGTAATATTTCTTTTGTGTTATTAGAGGGAGAGCTATCAAATGATCTTGGAGGAGTCTTAGCAAGATACCCTCTTGATCAAAAGTAGAGGATGTTTCATTATTTTGCAACAAAGATATCTCTTTCTTAGTATTAGGTGTCATACTTACACAAGATGCTTTAGATTGTGAGATTTTGTTCTCTCCTTTACATAAGGGTGTAAAATCTATTAAATTCAAATCATTAGTGTCTTGGGAAATGGAATGAATGTTAAGTGAGTATTTCTTTGTTTCTTTCATGTGAATTCAAAGGGTAATAAGCAGGAGCATTAATGTCTATCAATTCAAGATGTATGACTGTTAAATTTGGCTTAGAAGAATGTTGTGTAATAGTGTTGGTATCAAGTGAGGGCTTGTTTAATTATATCAGAGGAAAATAACCAATACCATGTGTTGTTTCTTGTGTGTTAGGCTATATAGGGTTACAAATACTTTGTTCTCTAGCACCACATCCTTTTCCACTATACCCAAGTTGTTTCATAAGTTCATAACCTTTTCCATAAAGTTTTTTCATTGCTTTTGGATTCAATGGTTGCTCATAATTAAGTTCATAAAGGTTTGTTGTGTAATTTGTTGTCTTGTGTTTTGAAGTAGTGGAGGTGGATGCTTTCGAAGGGTCTTCTGAATTTTGTGTTGACATTACAAATTTTTCTTTTCCCTTTTCAGAGTCTTTTTTTATGATCTTCTTTTCTCCCATGAATTTTGGTACGAAGTCCAAGGAACCCCAATCATATTCTAATAGCTTCGTGACTTCCTTAGTGTGTTTTTATTTGTCTTTTTGTTGCATGTATTCTACTTGTGTAGTTGGTGTCAATGTTGCTAAAGGATTCTCCTTGTTTTTCTCAATGTTTAAACAATTATTTGGGTTAGGGTCTGCTTCAAGTGTGTACAATTTGTTTTTGTATATTTATTTCATTTTACGCTGAACAGTAGAAGGAACCCCATTCATTGCATGAATCGATGGCCTTCCTAAAAGGAGATTATATGAAAGGTCATATGGCATAACATGGATTGGTGTTTCTAATGTCACCTTTCTAGCTATAATAGGTAAAGTGATTATGCCAAGCAGTTTTGTTCCTACATTGTCAAATCCATAGATAAATAAGGAATTAGGTTGAATTTTTTATTTATCCACACAAAACCTATCTAAAATATTTACACTACACACATTAAGAGTTGAGACATTGTCAACAAGGGTTCACCTTATCCCTATTCTATTGTAATTATCTATTATTATAAAAGCCTCATTTTTTTTCACTTCCAAAGGAGGGAGCTCACTTTTATGGAAAACAATTTCAATGTTTATTCCTTGAATCATGGCTGCTATGTCATTTAGATTTGCACTAGAGGGAGCCACAACTTGTTGCAAGGCTGTTTGAAGCATAGTGTGATAATTAGGTGAATTTTGAATTAGGTCTGGGAATAGGGATATTTTCGCAGGAGTATTCTTAAGTTTTTCAACAAGATCATAATATTTTCCAGTATGTGGAGGAAAACAAGGACCTGGTAATATAGGATTAGGCAAGGGGATGGATGTTGAAGTTGTTTTTCTATTTTTTTTCTTGGTTGTGGATTGTTTCTAGTGTTATATGTATGATAAATAGTATTATGACTTAGTTGTTGTGACACATTATTCTTAGGTGGGTAAAGGATAAGTTTGGTTTTTTTTTGAGTTTGTGGTTTGTGTGAAGGTGGGTAAATGATGAGTTGAGGTTGAATAATATTAACATCCCTTAGTGAATGAGAGTCTAATGCTACTTCATCATCTTCCTCTAAGGGAATAATATCATTACTGACAATGTTTTCCTTTTCTTGCACCATGATATCCTCCCTAGGAGGAGAGTTTTTAGGAGAACTACCAGCTAGATCTTCATGACCTTTGAAATTTAGTTCTTCTAAATTGACTTCATCATAAGTAAGGGAGTTATCAATGGTTGGATTTTCTTGTTTATCGGTAGTGGGGATATTAGAAGAAGGCTCCATTTGATTGCCCTTTTTCTCTAAGGTCTCATTCTCTTGTTCCATACTATCTACCCTAGTAGGAGAGCTTCTAAGATGTTAATCACATTCCATGATTAGATTATGTAAAGTAGCTTCATAAAAAGTAGTGGAGGCATCAAGAGAAGGACAATTATGATTTTCATTCTTACCAGATAGATCTTTCCAAATGGTAGGAGAATTAGGGAAGGGAGAACAAGATTCTCATGACTCTCAATAGGTGCATCTTCTAACACAAACCTATCCTCTTTGCATCGAGGAGGGGTATTAAGAGAAGGAGAATTTTGATTGTCATGGCTATCTATGGTATCATCCTCTTTTGCTAAAGCATTCTCACAAGCAAGGGATGAATGGAGACTAGGTAAGGTGATGTTTATAAATGTTTTTATGATCTCATATTGTTTTATAATATCTTCCAAAGGGGGAGGAGGATAGGGACAATCAAGACTCTCAACACTTGTATCTTCTTTCACCAAGAGACCTTCCTCGCAAAGAGAAGAGGTATCAAGAGAAGAACAAGTATGATTGTTATGATTGTCTACACTTGCATCCTCTTGTATCATACCATCCTCACCAATAGGCAATGCAATATTATGGATTGTTTCAATGGTTTGATCCACTTTCTCTAAGATGTTCTCATAATTATGAAAGATAGTAGAAGGATGACTATCATTGTTCTTAATGAACTCATTGTTGTACTATAAATTGAACTCATAAGAGGGGATGTTGTACCTATGAAATAAATTTTTAACCATATCAAGCCACATCTCTTGAAATAAAACATGGTATCATGGAAAAGTAAAGAAAGTGCAATGCAATGACTCAAAGTTAAATGCAATTTTTAGATGTGAAACAAGGTAATTTTTTTATTAGACTATGCACTAATTTGAAAATGAAATGTTGTAAATGAAAATTTGGAATTAAGAAATACAATAGTGAAATGCATGTAAAAAAACTTAGACAACTAAAATAGATAGTTAATGGAAGAAAATAGAAGTGCAAGAAGAAGGTTTTTAATGTTGTAAAAGGTAGCTTCAAGGGTACACTAGGATTGATTCACCCAAGGTGGTGAATGAGTCCAAGTAGGGATTTTTTTCAAAAAATTCAAAGATTGTTAAGTGATTTTTATGCTTTTTCTGTTGTATGATGTGTATCCTAAGTGTAAATGTAGTTTGTAGATGTTTTTCAATTATTTGAGATGCAAAATTGCAACCTATAGCATTTTCACTAATGCAAAATTTTGAAACCCTGGAATTCCAATTAACTAATGCATAATGCAATGAAAAATTAATGCAATCTAGATCTAGGATGATGATGGACTCCAAATCAGTAAAGAAGGTATTCTAAATGCAGGTTCACAAAAATGGAACCTATGAAAATGGGGGATAAAGGTTGACCAAGTGCTATCACACCCACTTTCAAAGATATTCCACTCAAGGATGACCCTAGATATCTCAATGCAAAAGAGAAAGAAAACTTTCAATAGGGCTTTCCTAGGGGATGAAAGTAGAATAATAAGGGGTTAACCACCAAGTTTAGACTTGGAAGAAAAAATGAAATACAAGATGCAACTCTAAACCCTAGTTTGATGCAATGCACTACAAAATGACCTAGAAAAGTGTGTAAAATGAAATGGGAAGTTGCAAAAAAAAATGTGTGCATGTAGAAACTTGTAGAGACTTTAATAAAGAATAGAAATTCTTTTTATCCTAAAATTTTGGGTTACTAGAACTCATTCGCCATTCTAGGGGAATAAGTCCTAGATTTAGATTTTTGAATAGGAACAGGTTTCGAGCAAATGGGTATCCAAATCTACAAAAATATCTAAAAAATACCAATATTAGGACACATTCACCACTTGTGGTGAATGATTATGGTTTGGATTATCTAGAAATTCGAATTTTGAATCTGATCTTCTTAGTCTTCTCTATCTACTCCATATTTTTGTATCTGACACTTTGATTTCAAGGCTATAGATGACCTTTTAGTGAAGATTATGACCTTGAAAATGGGGGGACAACTCCAAAAATCTTGCAACCTAATCTTCAATGATCTTCAAATCTTCAAAGCACCTAGATCTAGAATCACACAAAGAGAGAGAGAGAGAGAGAGAGAGAGAGAGAGAGAAAATTATTGATTGTTAGGGAATAGGGGGTTGCCTTGGTCGAACCCCTTTTAGGTAATTAAACCAAATGGTTAAAAAATGAAACAAGTACATGAAACATGGAACATGGGATATGAAACATGAACAATGATGCCTTGAATGATGTCTTGTAAGTCTGCAACTCAACATGAAATGGTCATAAGGGATGTAGATTTTGATCTTTGTCAATAGGTGTAGAACAATGCTTGACCTTGGATCTTCAATGCTACATCACAACACTAGCTCAATAAAATGCTTGATGATTGATATGATTGACATGATGATGGATCTTGAATTGCTGCAACAATTAATGAAGAATTCTTCCCTAGAATGTTATCTTGATGATGTTGTAAAGTTTTGGAATGCTTAACTCTTTCTTTCATTAGTTGACAACATGAATGCTTGATGATATAATGATGTGAAATCCTGTTTATATAGGAAATCCACTCACATGACCAATAATTTGATCCCCAAGGCTAACATAGGAGAAATTTGAACTTAAAACCTATTTTTTCCCACTCAAACCTCAAAAATAGCTTAAATGGGACTCATTCACCAAGCTCGATGAATGAGTCCTACATAGGTGGGAATCATTCGCCCAATGTGGAAAATGGGTCCCACAGGGGCTATTTTTCTAGCTAGAATGTCAGGGAATGAAAAAATTAAGGCTATATGTTGACATTGTTGGGTTTTTTTATTAAAATTTTCCTTGGGATACATAATATGGGGTCATAGGAGCCTATTAATGATGATATATGGTCATAAATGGAATAGATCCCAAAATTTAATGTGAAACTGTAAATAAATACACTTTACAACACTAAATTAAGGAAAAAACTAGTCTATTTAGCTTAGAAGGTCCCTAAATCCGATGTGAATGTGTAAAACACATTACAACACTAGATTAGGTCAGTTTACAAGCCTCCCAAATTTAATGTGAATATGTAAATAAATACAATTTACAACATTAAATTAATGAAGAGTTAAGTTTATTTAGCTTAGATCGGCCATAGACATAATGTGGATGCATAAAACACATTACAACACCTGATTAAGGTGATATCAAGTCTAATTTATCATGATTATCTGAGGTCCGATTGAACTAATTAAATGCTATCTAGAAAATAGTGATGGAAGAATATCTAGAGTATTGTGGATATGATGTGGAGAAAGCTTACAAGAATCCTTACAATTTGACTAATGATCTGAGTACGAATGATGAGATCAAGGCACATGAAGCAAACAATAAGGAGAAGTACATTTTGAAGAATAGTCTTTTACATTCTGAGTTGATTAAAGTTCAGAATTTGAAGACTGCTAAGGAAGTCTGGGATGCTATGGAAAAGGTACATGAAGGTGAAGAAAGTGTCAAAGAGGAAAAGTTACAAAATTTGGAGACACAATTTGAGCTTCTACACATGTTAGAAGATGAGAATGTTAAAGCTTATGTACAAAGATTGGATGAGGTAGTAACTGGAATGCAAGGACTTGGTGCTACAATAGATGAATCTAGAATTGTAAAGAAAATTCTTAGGAATCTCCCTAATGCTTACAATGAAAATTTATGTGCTATTGAAGAACATATAGATTACAATACTGACACTAATGACCAATTGTTGGGAACTCTGACATCTTATGAGATGAGAAAACTAAATTTGAGAAATGGATCCAAATCAGAGACTGCTTTTAAGGCTACAAAAGCTGAAGATTCAAATGAAGAAAATCTCACTGAAGAAGAAGCTAACTTTGTGAGAAAGATGAAGAAAGGCCCTATCAAGTATGGAGGTAAGTTACCCTTTCAATGTTTTAGTTGTGAAGAAATCAGTCATTACATTGCAAGGATTCCAAAAAGAGCTAAGAGGAAGAAACAAAGATATGAGAAAGAAAAGGAAGGAAAGAAGATCAATAGAGCGTATTATGTTAATGAGGAATCTAGTATATTTGACGAAGAATATGATTTTGGATATCCTAATGACAGTGAATGCTTGTTCTTAGCTAGAAAAGATGAACCTACTTCTGCTAATTCTGAAAAATAGGTGAAGGAATGCTCTCCCGATAAGCAGAAAAATGAAGGTACTGCTATCTCTACCCTACATGCTAAACAAGAAAAGAACTATTGGGTTATTGAAAGTGGTTGTTCACATCACATGACTTGTGATAAGAGTAAGTTTGTTAAACTTGAAAAATATGATGGAGGCTTAGTTATATTCAAAGATGATACTGGTGCTAAGATTTGTGGGATAGATTTAGTGAGTTTTGATGGAAAGCATAATATTGATGATGTCTATTACATTAAGGGTTTAAGTAATAATCTTTTTAGTGTTGGATAGATGTAAAGTAATGGATATAATCTTGTTTTTGAGGATGAAATATGTGAGATTAGGAAAGGATCCAAAAGAGTGATTGTCATAGGAAATAAATCTACAAGAAATATCTACCAACTTAAGGGTGTTGATGGACGATGCTTTATGACTCAGATTAATGATAATTGGTTGTGACATTAGATAACTTGTTATATGAAATTTGATAACTTGGAAAAGACTAGTGCAATTTAGTTCATGGGAGATTTACCAAGGATTACAAAGCCTACTAATGCTATTTGTAGGAATTGTCAGTTTGGAAAGAAAATAAGAAACCATTACAAATCAAAGGAACAATCTACTACTGGACTAATGGATATAATTCATATAGATCTCTATTTTCCTACAAGATTGAGAAGTCTATGAGGTGAAAGGTACTTTATGCTTTTGATTGATGATTATTTTTAGATATACATGGGTTAAATTTCTTTGAGAGAAATCAAATGCATTAGATAGATTCAAAAAATTCAAAGCTATGGTTGAAAATGAAGTAAGTTTGAGGATAAAATTCGTAAGGTCTACCAAAGGTGATGAATTCACTTCCCATGATTTTAAAATGTTTTTTCAAGTGCATGGAATAAAGATACAGTTATCTACTCTGAGAACTCCTCAACAAAATGGATTTGTTGAAAGGAAAAATAGAATAGTTCAAGAGGCTGCTAGGTCAATGATTGTTGAGGCAAGTTTAATGGAAGTTTATTGGAGAGAAGCTATTCATATTACTGTTTATGTATTTAATCAAATTCAAGCAAAAGAAAATAGTACAAAGACTCCATATTAGCTATGTTGTGGAAGAATTCCTACTGTTAAGTATTTCAAGGTATTTGAAAGCAATTGTTATATCAAAAGGGATGAAGAAAATTTAAGAAATTTTGATGCAAGAAGTGATGAAGGAATTTTTCTTAGATATTCTACTAGAATCAAGGCTTACAAATGTTTCAAGAAAAATACTAAGGAAGATTATATGAAGATAAAATTTCAACTTTGATGAAATACAAAAGAATTCAATTGATGTTGATGTATATGTATCTGATGAAACTAATTACATAAGAGTTGAAGAAATTGTGGAAGAATAGGAAAAGAATGAGCAAGAGAAGCAGAATGAAGAAGAAGAAAACTAAGAAGAAGCTCCAGTTGTGTTCCCTAAGACACCTAGATACATGCAAAATAATCATTCAGAAAATTAAATCATTAGAAACAAGACAAAAGGTATATTGAAAAGAAGTAGAGTTATTTCCAGTGAAGTTGATTTATGTTTACTTTCTAAGATTGAACCAAATACTATAAGTGAAGCATGTAAATATGAACATTGGATGCAATCTACAAAGGAAGAACTTATGTAGATTGAGAAGAATCAAACTTTGGAATTGGTCCCAAGACCAATAGACAAGAACACTATTGGATCAAAGTGGGTATTCAAAAATAAGTTGAATGAGAATGGATAAGTGGTTAGAAACAAAGTAAGGCTTGTGTGTAAGGGTTACTCACAAGTATAAGGCATATATTTTCAGGAGACTTTTTCTCTGGTGGCAAGAATGGAAGTTATCAAAATGTTTTTAGCATTTGCTGCTCATAGAGATTTCAAAGTCTATCAGATGGATGTCAAGTATTCATTTTTGAATGGTGAGTTAGAAGAAGAGGTCTACATGGAACAACCAGAAGGATTTTGTTTGTTAGATCAACTAGATATGGTCTAGAGATTGAATAAAGATTTATGTGGATTGCAACAAGCTCCTAGAGCTTGGTATGGAAGGTTAGACAGGAACTTGATTTATCATGGTTTCAACAAAGGTATGATAGATAAAAACCTTTACTTTAAAGTTGAAAATGACAAAATATTGATTGTGGTTGTATATGTTGATGACATTATTTTTGGAGGAAATGAAACTATGTGTAAGATGTTTATGGAAGAGATGCAAAATAATTTTAGATGTCTATGTTTGGAGAGATGAATTTATTTCTTAGGATGCAAATTAAACAAATAGAGAAAGGAATTTTTATTTCACAGTCTAAGTATGTGAGAGAGATGTTGAAGAACTTTGGGATGGAAGGTTCCAAACTGGTATGCACTCCTATGGTGATTGGTTTCAAATTAGGTAAAGATGATGATTCACCTAAGGCTAATAAGAGCAAGTATAGATCTATGATTGGTGGACTATTGTATTTGACTGCTACTAGACTAGATATTATGCATGTTTCTTGTCTTGTGGCTAGATTTCAAGAAGATCCTAAGGAAAAAAATCTTGCTAATGTTAAAAGAATAATCAGAAATTTGAATGGTATACCAAATTATGGCTTATGGTATCCTAGAGATACTGAATTTACACTAAGTGCTTATATAGATGTGAATTGGGCTAGATGTGTAGATGACAGAAAAAGTACAAGTGGTGGTGCATTATTTCTTGGTTGTAGATTGGTGGAATGGTTGAGTAAAAATCAAGATTTAGTTTCCTTATCTACTACTAAAGCTAAGTATATTGTTGTTGCATCTTGTTGTACACAAGTTCTATGGATGAATTAAACATTGAAAGATATCATAGTTGTGTATGATGATCCTATTTCTATCTACTGTGATAATACAAGTGCAATTAACATTTCAAAAAATCTAGTGATACACTCAAGGACAAAGCACATATCTATCAGGTATCATTTCTTGAGAGAGAAGGTGTGGAGAATGAAGTAAAGCTTGAGTATTTCCCTACGAAGGATTAAATTGTCGATATATTTATGAAGGCTCTTCCTAAAGATACTTTTGAGTATCTCAGAAGAAGTTAGGGGTCATTTCCCTTCTTTCTTAAACTAGATGCATAAGGGGATGCATCGGTCTGGTGGGCCTATGGATCTATCTTTATTTTGGAATGATGTTTTGGTGGCTACCTCTCACGGGTAGTAGGTAATGTCATGTGTTATCATTGAAAGAGTATTCTCTTTTAATGTCAAAGGGGAAATCAATGTAAAAAATATTTTTCTTTTTCCACTGATGTCAAATAGGGAGATGAGAGATGTGAAAAACAAAGAGAGAATGAGAGGAAGATGGAGAGTATCTTTTTCCTTTTCCATTGATGTCAAAGGGGGAGAAACATAAAGAAAAATCATGAGAAGAGTGTTCAGAACTAGGATGTTGTCCTTGATGGTTTTCACATCATGTGTTGTCATCAATACAAAGGGGGAGATTGTTACAAGAATGAATGTGTTGTCATTGATGTCAATTGGTCAATTGGTTATCAATTGGTTTTTTTTGTAATTGATGTCATGAATGCAGGTTGTTGGCTGTATATGTTGAGGATATTGAGAAAACTATATTGAAGGAAGATTGCAGGTGTTTAGTGGTTGCTCTAGGTTTTGCTTCAGGATTTTCTTCTTTGTGTGTGTGATTTAGATATGTTGATCATGGTTATTGGAAGCTATTGTATCTAGATTTTTGGTTTTTGATTCATTATACAGTGCGATTTATGTTCACCATTTGTAAAATTTGGGTTTCTATGTATCTAGCTAAGGTCTGAGAGAAATTTTGTTGGTCTAGATTTCTCTTTGGTTAAGTCTTATTAATTGCAATTTTGTAGTTAAGTTGTTATGATTGTGTTGAAGATAATTTCGGTATCTAGAAGGATTGTGCTTAATTGTTCTATGTGCTTTTACTCTAGCTTGGACAACCTTGTGTTGAACACTACCTTTAGAATTGATGAAGCGGGTTGGGATCTATTTGGGTCCTCATCAAGCATGTGTTTGGGTTTCTCTCATTCTAATTCCAGTCTAAGATGCTTTGGTGCCAACCTAATTTGAATTTTATGTTGGATGGCTAACTTTGGATATGTTTCAAAGCTGAAAATGGTGTAAATACAAGATGAGCGAGTGGTGAAAGTAGAAAAAAGAGATAAGTGCAATGAAATAGAGTAGATAGATGTGAAGCAGATGTGAATCAATGGATGTATGTAATTTGAGTGTGGAAGATCAGTGTGAAGCCTAAATTTTGAGATTCTAGATGCAGTGAGTTGAAGGTGGACTCTCATTCATGCATGTCTGCAAGTGGTTGAGTATATTGTGGTGGATTTCTCTATTGCATTGAGATTGTGTTCTCTTTGTAATACATATCCTCTATCTTCTTTCTATCTTTGTGACAGTGAGCCCTCTAGGTGGTTAACCCTAATGGATAGTGAGTCCTAACCCAAATAGTGAGTCCTTGTTTTAGTAGTGAGACTTTTTCTTAGGTAGTGATCCTTTTGTAATTGTTGATATTCCCTATAGTGTGAGTTAATCCTCACCATGGTTTTTCCCTCATTAGGTTTTCCACATAAATATGGTGTTTTGTGTTTTACTGTTGGTTATCAGTTTCTACACTTGCACAATGTTTAATCATTTTAGCAAAGTTATGAATTGTGTTTGATGTAAGTTTCGGTGAATGTTTGAAGTTTAAATTTGTTACAACTAATTCAAACCCCTCTTAGTTGTCTTGTTTAATAGATATTGTGGTCCTTGCTTATACTAATGGTGAGGTATGTGTTGTTGTACATTTTGGTGAGGGTATACATTTCCTTGCACATTTTTTTGAGGTATATGATGTTGGTGAGGTGGGATATATTGTTGACTAGGAGGTGGATAAGCATTAGCCATGGATTGGGAAATGGTATGGAAATTTTGTGGTGGAACGTTCTATTGCACATGATTTATGTACTTGGATTGCTTGTTGTACTATGGGTCTTTTTGGAACCTTTGGAATACTTGTATTCTAGTGTGGTCCTTGTAAATTACTTGTGTTGGAATTCCCACTCTACTTGTGGGATGGTATATATTTTGAGTTACTTGTGCTACTTTTAGATCTTATCTAATGCAATTCTTGTTTTTCTCATTCTTCTTCATCCTTGAGTCTGGATAACCTAAGATCTTCGTGTATTTTTTGTATGTTTTGTAGTACCTTCTTAGAAATTTGTGTGTCTTTTGGTGGACTGTTATGAGTCTCTATGGAGACTAAGTGATCTATAAATTCATAGTTGGCATCTACACCATGTTGAAGTGCCATTCTATAATCGTATTCTCTTTGTTTTTTTATCCTTTCAGTTTTCATTTGTGCCTCAAACTCACTCATCTTTTGGGGATCAACCTCAAAATGGTGAATATTGTTAAAGCTATTTTGTTCAGGTTGAGAATAGTGGTCCCTTGGTTGATATCCTTCATCATTGTGAAATTTTGACTCATGTAGAGGACTAAACCTATTGTGTACTGTGAAAGGATGTTTCAATGTATTTTCCTGATGACCATGATGGTGCAGGTGTACCCTAGCAAGATCATGCCTCCATGAGGAAAATTTAGGTTTTTGATTTACAAATGATAATATCATGGTGTAATAAAGTATAAATGACCACATGAGGCTAGGAATAGGTCCTACAAGGTTGTTAGGAGTTCAATTTTAAGATGTAAAAATTATCAAATAATGTAATTGTAAAAATGAAAAAAAATGAAAATCATGGAATGCCAAGGGTAAGGTAGTTGAAAATTTAGTTTGAGGCATTGGATTTGTTTTATAAAGACATTTTTTAACCTCAAAAAATTCGAGGAAGGTTGGAGGATGATGTATGAATGAAGAAGTCAATGAAATCCCCTATTTTTCTATATTTTATCTGCAATTTCTTAATTTTAGGCCATTCTACGACCATGTTTTGTGTGTAAATCCTCTCCCCCTCCTTTCAACATTAAATCCATTTGAATATATTTCATTTTTCATTTAATTTCATTTAAAACCATTCAATTTTGTAAAAGTTATGGTCTTCATTCTAGGTGGGTTGAAACGTTGATCTAGGGTAATAGAGAGAGTTCAAAATTATGTTTCTCCCAATTTAACCAATGAAATCTCTTGTAAATTGGCAAGAAGATAGTTTTATATGTATTATAAGTGATATAAAGATGGTAGAGTCAGAGGTTGTGGTTTTGGGCCAATTCAACAAAGACCTAGGTCTAAAAAATGTGTAAAAAAAATGGTAAAGACTATGTACAGTGAGGTTATATGAGTTTTGATCATAGTTTTTGAGTACTTCATGAATTATATTGATTTAAAAGGTTGTTTGGGTATATTTGAGTCCATTTCCTAATTTGGTTGGGTGTATTGTTAAGTTTGAGGCCATGGTTTATTGATTGTCTTGTTGGAGTAGAGTTATCACAGTCCTAGATTGGACAGTAGTTGCAGTGTTTGGAATTTTCTTCTTGAAAAGTTCATAAAGTCATTGAGGAGACATTAAATCATAGTTTTTTACATGGCATGGAATAAATTTGAAGGTCTAAAAGACCCCTTTATTGTTGTATGTCAAATTGAATGGTAACAAGAAGCCCATATTGGCTAGTTAGGACAATCCATTTTGAGAGTTCTTAGTTTTGAGGTGTCTATGTTGGGAATTGGTTTTGAGTCAATTATTTTGGTGTTTTCTAATGTGTTTTGAGGAATCTACAAGAATTTTTATGCCTTAATATCAGTTTTGGTATTATAAAGCAAGGGTTTTGTGAAGGAAAGATGAATCATAGTTGCAAGGACAATCAAGAATAAGGTTGAGTTTTGTCAAGTTGAGATTGTGTGAGTTTTGGGACCCCTGCATGTCATCATTTGGTATCATATCTTAGAAGGTCTGGGTAGAGAGTTTTATAGTTGTGTGTTTGTGATTTTGTGCAAGTTGGTGGCCAAAATACTAGGTAGAAGAAAAGTGGAAAGACCTAGGTGAGGCAGAGTGTTGAGAAGTAAGGAGAAGCTTGCTTGAGTAGAGAAGAACATGGATTTACTGAGAAGACATTTACAGGCAGAGGAAAGAAGAAAAGATAGAAAGAGACAAGAGAAGTTTGATAGATAGATAGAAGCACTAAATAAAGACATAAGAAGATTGGATTTCGAGTTTCAGAAGTCCCAATTGAGGATGGAGCAGTTGCTTAGACAAGCACAAAGTTGGCATTTGACAGTGAAAAAGAAAGTTGTATGGCCCATTAAGAAGATTGTCAAAAGAAGGAAAATGAAGATAAAAGTGGAAGAAGCATTTGAAGATGAAGAAGACAAAGGTATTGTAGCCATTCCCAAGCATGAAGGTGAAGTTGCAGCAGAGATAAAGGGCCTGATCTCAAAAGGAGAAGATATTGAGTTGGCGTCAAGATTAGATGCAAAGAAGATCAAGGATGAGTTGATCTTGGAGACTTACAAATATTTGAAGAAAGATGGAGGTATTGTGGTAGAAACAATGTATCATTTCTTTGTATTACTAATATTTTGGATAGGGAACAATTTGAAGATCAAGATGCAATAGATAGGAGAAGGAAAAAGGGAGATTGAAACAGGTCAGGGCATGAAGAAGCAGATTCCAGGTGACAAGAAAAAATGGAAGAAATTTGGAATATACAAACTCAAAGAAAAAGTTAACATGAAAGTTCTTGCATGGCATAGAAGACTACAAGGAGGAGCATTTAATGATCCAAAAGGATTTGTAAGCTTTTATTTGGCTAGGAGAATGGTGCAGGTGCACCTTAGCAAGATCATGCCTCCATTAGGTAACTTTAGGTTTTTGATTTAGAAATGATAATATCATGGTGTAATAAGGTCTAAATTTCCAAATTAAGCTAGGAATAGTTCCTAGAAGGTTGTTAGGAGTTCAATTTTAAGATGTTGCAAAAATTGTAAAAATTGTCGAATGATGTAATTGCAAAATTGAAAAAATGCAAAATCATGGAATGCCAAGGGTAAGATAGTTGAAAAATTATTTTGAGGCATTGGATTTTTTTTATAAAGGAAATTTGTAACCTCACAAACTTTGAGGAAGGTTGGAGGATGATGTATGAATGAAGAAATCAGTGAAATCCCCTATTTTTCTATATTTTATCTCTAATTTCTTAATTTTAGGCCACTATACGACCATGTTTTGAGTGTAAATCCTCTCCTCCTCCTTTTTACATTAAATACATATGAATCTATTTCATTTTTCATTTTATTTCATTTAAAACCATTCAATTTTGTAAAGGTTATGGTCAATTCATTCTAGGTAGGTTGAAATATTGATCTAGGGTAACTGTGAGAGTTCAAAATTATGTTTCTCCCAATTTAACCAATGAAATATCTTGTAAATTGGAAATAATGTATTTTGATATGTATTTTAAGTGATCTAAAGGTGGAAGAGTATGAGGTTGTGGTTTCGGGCCGATTCAACAAAGCCCTAGGTCTGAAAATGGTGTAAAAAAACTGGTAAAGACTTTGTATAGTGAGGTTATATAAGTTTTGATAATTTTTTTGAGTCGTTCATGATTTATATTGATTTAAAAGGTTGTTTGGGTGTATGTGAGTCCATTACCTGATTCTTTTGGGTGTATTGTTAAGTTTGAGGCCATGGTTTATTGGCTATCCTATTGGGGCAGAGTTATCATAGTCCTAGATTGGACAATAGTTGCAGTGTTTGAAATTTTCTTCTTGGAAAGTCCATAAAGTCATTGAGGAGAAATTCAATCATAGCATTTTACATGCCATGGAACAAAGTTGAAGGTCCAAAATATCCATTTATGGTCGTATGTCAAATTGAATGGTAATAAGAATCCCATATTGTTCAGTTAGGACAACCCATTTTGAGAGTTCTCAGTTTTGAGGTGTCTATGTTGGGAATTGGTTTTGAGTCAGTTATTTTGGTGTTGTATAATGTGTTTTGAGGAATATACAAGAATTTTTATGCCTTAATATCAGTTTTGGTTTTATGAAACAAGGGTTTTGTGAAGGAAAGATGAATCCTAGTTGCAAGGATAAGCAAGAATAATGTTGAGTTTTGTCAAGTTGAGATTGTGTGAGAGTTTTGGGACCCCTCCATGTCATCACATGGTCACTATTTTTTGTTACTTCTAGTGGATTCAATGTTGTCTTAGCTTTATTATGCCCTTTTGAAAATGGGGAATATTTCTTATCATTCCATTTTTTTCATATTTCTTTGGATTTCCCTTGTGTAGGGATCTTCTTCTGTCCATGTCATGGGAAACTATAATACTTTGGTTTCTAGAACTCACTCTTTATGATATATATTTTAGGGTTTTACTCATGCAATGATCTTATAATATTTGGTAGAGTCACCACCCACTTTTCAAAATTAGGAAAATTATATGGATTTCAATGTTAAGGTCTGAATGAGATTATTATTGGTTTATCCCCAATAGAATCTCCTACGAAGGTTTTGTAGACATGTAAAATTGACCTAACAACTATCACACACCCTAAACAAAATTTTCACATCATCAACATCATTATCATCAAACACCACTACATTTCACATCAATTGCATCAAAAACCCTAATTTCCCCTATTAATTGAATAATACAACATTATTTAATTAATTAACTTTTCACCATTTTCAATGAATTAAATAAATTCCTAAAACCCTATTCCTTCTATTAATTGAATAAAACAATACTATTTAATTAATTTACTTTTTCATCAAGTTCAACCAATTAAATAAATTTCATTTATTTAGTAAAGTCCTAATCTTCACTTTATTCCTCTTGATTAATTAAATAACACGGATTATTTAATTATGGTGCTAATCCACTTTATTCCCCTAAGTCGATTGAATTATTAAATCATAATAATTTAATTAACTCACTTTCCCTCCAAATTTGAATAAATTGAATAAATTATTCAAATTATCATAAAAAATCAAATCAAACTAATGCAAATTTGTTTGCAAAAGTCAAACTTTATTGGCATGTTCAACTCCTAAAAAGGATTAATTAATTAGATCAATTAATTGAATTATCCTCACCAACTTTCATGATTGAGAAAACTACTCTCAAAATGATTTCCTCACTAACTTTCTTCAAGATCACAAATTTCTCTATATAATTTCCTCAATCCCATTGAAGGCTCAAATTGATTTCTTCAATTTCATGAATTGCTCAACCTATTTCATCAATTTCACAAATTACTCAACAACATTTCTTTAATCACACTAATCATTTAGTCTATTTTGTACAAATTATTCATGTCTAAATCCTCTCAACAAGTTTCAACCATCGATCAAGAAATTCTACTACACAATCCTAATCATCCATTTTGAATCCCAAATTCTATACAACAAACCTCTTTCCTCACAAAAAGGATCAAAGAATCGACATCATTTGCATAACAAAGTATTGTCAATATTCCTAATCACCATTGACAAAGCTTCAACATATCTTCAATCAACCAACACATGCAACACATCAAAGCTTCTCACACACAACAATGGAGGCTTCACAGTGATATGAACAACCCAACATCATGCAAATACACTCTGAAATGGGATGGTAACATTGTATCATGTTAAATTCCTATTTATTTTCTTGTTTCAATAATGTTTCAAATTCTTTAGCTTTATAATTACATTTTGTGAGTGAAGGAATAGATCTAGATTAGTGTTTCTTATTTAGATTACATTCTATTTCTTTTGCATTTCTCTTATATTCCTACTATGATTTCCCCCTCACACAAGTGTACTTACACAAAGGTGATGTTTTAGTGATTCTATAATAGAATGGTTTTGTTTCAGAGTTGAATAGGATATTTCCCAATAGAGTCGCCAATCTATTAGATCTCAAAAATGTAGGTTGCAAACCCCAAGAGGATTCCAAGCTCAATGGTCGAGGTTACAATGTTTTTGGCTAAAAAATGGGGTTAATTGATGTGGTTGAAAGCCCCCTTCACTTTAGGGTCTACTATACTTGGGCGGGTGTACTTAAATTATTGAGTGGATTTTAAAATTATGTTTGCAATCTCTAACTTGGGTGATCTATCCATGGTGGCATGTAAGAGTGAAATAGGTGCAAGGCTAACAACTAATCCTAATATAAATGTTTCGAGAGTTGAATGTACGAACAAGTTTTATACAATGTATTTTTTGAAATCAATGTGACTAGTGCGTAATTCTATTGGGTGAATGGATTCAATATGTATAAGATATGTGGGTCCTTTTCTTAGCTTAACTCTAACTTCTCATAACTTTTGGATGTTTATATTTTGTGTAAATGTGCAAGTTTCTTAGTCACTTGGGATCTTCTTACAAATCCTAGTGATATATTTGTTAAAAGGAATATGACAACGGAGAAGGGGGGTGAATCAGTTGTCACAAAATTTAAACACAAAACTTCAAACACTTATTAACTTCATAACCACATTGTTCTATTATTAAGTATGAACATGAAATGCAAATAACATAAAGAAAAATCAACACAAAGAACACCAAATTTTATGTGGAAAACCCAATGAGGGAAAAACCACAGTGAGGATTAATTCACAATGTAAAGTGATAGAAAAATAAAATACAAAAGGCTCACTACCAAGGGCTCACTTCCCAAATACAAAATTTCACTGCATACAAATACAAAAGATAACAAAAATATCCACCACAACAATTTAAACACATCTACAACTTTGAATAGAAGATTACAGAAACCTTTATCTCACTGCTTTCAGGATCTAACACAATGAAGTACTACTACCTCAAGTCACTTTTGCACACTTCTACTCTTCACTTGTGGCTTACTTCATTACTTGTGTATATATTAATCCTTCGCATCTCAACTTGCATTTATACCATCTTCAACCTTAGAAACTTTCTCCAAGGTTGACCACATATGCTTTATTTGATAGATTCAAATTAGGTCAGCAGCTCAACATTCCCGTAGTGGAAATCAATAAGAGTGGACCAATTAAACACTTAACCAAGACCAAAAATAATGTCTCAGATCAACCACATGCTTTCTTAATTAAATTTTAATTCTTCATATGAAGTGTAAACACCAAGTCAGCCAAACCTAATGAAAACAAAAATGAACATTAGAGTACACACTTCCCAACAAAATATAACATGCAGATGATGCAAAACGCTTCATTATGCATGATAACACTTCTTAGGTTCCTTCAAATACATCTATAGCAAGTGGTGTAACAACCTTTGAACACATAACTCCTTCCATCAGTCCATCCAGATTGTGCAAACACATAGAACAACTCTGAAACTCAAATTCTGGATGACCAAACCAAAAACATCTTTTCTAGAAACTAGAGACCACCATTACAAGACATATTCTAGATCTACAAGACTAGAAACATAACATCTAAGGAATGTGGAGCATAAAAATTTCTCCCAATCCATAGATAACCAACTCTTCCAAAACAGTTCACACACCATCAAACCAAAATCTGCAAATTAGTAGATATCACCATCAGATCATCAACAACAACCCTTCAGATTTGCACAAGCATATGATCAACATAGAAGAAATTCGAAGCACATAATAAAGCACATTTTCAACCCATACATAACTTTGACTTCACTCTTTATTAATTTTCTCAAAAGCACTTGGAAACTCATCAATTTAGAACATCTACAACATCATAAGGATAGCTCCATGTACTCACAACATCTCAACTATACATGCATAATCTGCAACATACTAAACTTTTTTGACATCAATGACAACACCACCAGACTTTCTCATACTTGCAACAAGCTCCCCCTTTTCATTGATGGCAACACATGATGTGAAAAACCATCAAAGAAAACTCTCCTCTTCTTCATGACTCTCTCTCCTTCTTTCTTCTACTATTTTCCACATGACTTTCTCTCCCCATTTGACATCAATGGAAAATATTAAAAGCTCTAATTAATCCCCCTTAGGAGTACACCCATTCAACTCATACTACAACAATGAAAAACTTTTCTACTCCCCCTACATAGTAGACCCATTCATCAGTCCAAATAAATGAAGAATATTTCAATTCACTAGATTGATGCACCTCCATGTGCACCTAGTTCAAAGGGCCAATGACCCTAAACCTCTCCTTAAGATACTCAAAATTATCCTTTGGAAGGGCCTTAGTAAATATATCTACAATTTGTTCCTTCATTGACACATACTCCAGCCTGACTTTATTCTCCAACACTTCTCTCTCAGGAAATGATATCTAATAGATATGTGTTTTGTTCTTGAATGCATCAATGGATTATTTTAAAAGTTTATAACACTTTTTTTGTCACAAAAAATAGGAATAGGCTCACCACATATCACTCCAATGTCTTTCAGATTTTTCTTCATCCACAAAACCTCTGTGTACCAGGATGCTACAACAATATAATTTTCCTCTATAATGGATAAAGAAACTGAGTCTTGTTTCTTACTCAACCAAGAAACCAATCTTCTACCAAGAAAGAAAGCACCTCCACTAATACTCTTCTGGTCATCCACACAACCAGCCCAATCTACATCGGTATAAACACTCAAGGTGAAATCAACATCCTTAGGATACCATAAGCCATAATATGGTGTACCTTTAAGATATCTAAATATCCTCTTTGCATCTACAACATGTGCCACTTTAGGATCGACTTGAAATATGGCAACTAAACATAGTGCATGCATGATGTCCAGTTTGGTAACAGTAAGATACAATAGCCCATCAATCATAGACCTGTATTTTCTTTGATCAAATTTAGCAAATTCATCATCTTTACTTGGCTTACATCTGGTCACCATAGGAGTACTAACCGGTTTGGAGTCATCCATTCCAAAATTCTTTAATAACTCTTTCACATACTTAGATTTTTAAATGAATATCCCTTTATCAGTTTTATTTACTTGAAGACCAAGAAAGAAATTCAGCTCACCAATCATGGACATTTCAAATAATTTTTGTATTTCTTCTTAAAATCTTTTGCACATGCCTTCATTTCCACCAAAGATTATATCATCAACATATACTACCACTATCAACATTTTGTTACCTTACATTTTGAAGTAAAGATTACTGTCAGTAGAGCCTTTGAAGAATCCTTGTTGTGTCAAGTATCTATCCAATCTTGCATACCAAGCTCTGGGAGCTTGCTCCAGTCCATACAATGCATTCTTCAACTTACAAACCATATCTGGTTTGTTAGATAACTAAAATCCTTTAGGTTGTTCCATGTATACTTCTTCTAATTCACCATTCAAAAATGATGACTTGACATCCATTTGATATACTTTGAAATCCTTGTGGGCAGAAAATTCCAAAAACATTCTAATAGCTTCCATTCTAGCCATAGGAGAAAATGTTTCTTCAAATTATATGCCTTCAACTTGTGAGTATCCCTTGCATACAAGTCTTGCTTTGTTTCTTATAACTTCACTATTTTAATTCAACATATTCCAGAACACCCATTTTGAATCAATTACATTCTTATTCATAGGTCTAGGAACTAATTTTCATGTCTGATTCTTTTCTATTTGTTGCAACTCTTCTTTCATAGCTCTAACCCAACTCTCATCTTCACATGCTTCACACACGGACTTAGGTTCTATTTTAAAAAATAAACATAGATTTACCTCAACTGCTACTTTACTTCTTGTCTTCACACCTTCACTCTTTTCTCCAATTATCTATTCCTCGGGATGATTCTTTTGTACATACTTTAGAGTCTTAGAAATAGGTTCCAGTTCATTTTCTTCTTCTTCTTCAGTCTATTCTTCTTCCTCTTCCTTATTCTCTTCAGTTATTGGTACACCAATAGGATCATCTAGTTCAACTTCATTTATCTCAATAGTTTTGTGCATGTCCTCATCAACCTTTACATTAGCACTCTCAACAATCTTTCTTAATATTTTATTGAAGCATTTGTATGCTTTGCTGGTAGTTGAGTACCCAAGAAAAATTCATTCATCACATCTAGCATCAAAATTTCCAATATTTTCATCATCTCTTTTAATGTAACATCTGCTTCCAAATACCTTAAAGTACTTCATAGTAGGAGTCTTACTGGTCCATAACTCAAAAGTATTCTCTATGTTGTTGCCTCTAATTTGAACTCTATTAAAAACATAAACAATAGTGTGTATCGCTTGTCTCCAGTACACATTAGGTACATTTGATTCTTTCCTCATGGTTCTTGTAGCTTCTTGTACCATCTAGTTTTTCCTCTCAATCACTCCATTCTGCTAAGGGGTTATCATAGCAGAGAAGTGTCTTTTTATGCCATTCTCTTCACAAAATGCATTAAATTCACTAGAAGTGAATTCTCCACCTCTATCAGATTTCAAACATTTAATTCTTAGGTTCACTTCATTTTCTACTCTTGCTTTGAACACTTTAAACCTATCTAGAGCAAGAGTCTTCTCTCTAAGAAAAGAAACCCATTTCATTTGAGAATAATCATCAATAAGGAGCATGAAATACATGTCACCATTTATGCTTCCTATTCTAGTCAGACCATAAAGATCTATATGAATTAATTACATCATTCTGGTAGTAGATTTCTCTTTTCCCTTAAAACTACTTCTTGTCAGTTTCCCCAACTAGCAAATTTTGCAAATAGTATTAGTAGGCCTTGTGATTTTAGGTTGACCTCAAAAAACATCTCTTGAACTAATTCTGACCAGATTATCAAAGTTTACATGCTCCATTCTCTGGCTCTAGAACTAACTTTCGTTGACTTGAGATACAAGGAACTGACCATCCACACCCTTAAGTTGATAGATGTTTCCATGAGTTCTCCTTCCTGTAGCAACCATATCTTTGCATCTTTCTCTGATCTCACAGGTATTATTCTGAAACAAAAGTTTAAAACCTTTGCTACACATTTTTCCAACACTCAAAAGGTTATGCCTTGAACCCTTTACATAATATACATCATCAGTGTTGTGTATTCCATCAAAATTAATAGTATCTTTCCCAACAATCTTTGCTCCTGAATACTCACCAAACATGACGAAACCACTATCATACTTTTCAAGTTTAGTAAAATTTCTTTTATCTCTAGTCATGTGATTAGAGCATCCACTATCAATCACCCAGTAGTCTTCATCTTGTCGAGCATGAAAGGCGGTGACCAAAGTACCTTCCATCTCATTCTTCTTTTTCTCCAAAACATTCTTTCTTGCACATTTTCCAAGGTTAGCAGATATAGATTTATTCTCCAAAGCTAAAAATAAGTATTCACTAGCATCGCCCTCATAGTTAGATTCATCATCATAGATTCCAACTTATTCTTTAACATAATACAACTTCTTATATTTCTTATCCTTTCTATCCCTATCTTTATAATCCTTTTTCTTCTTATGTACAACTTTATTCGGACATCTTGAAGCATAATGACCAATATTACCACAAGTAGAAAATTTAAAGGGAAACATACATTTATACTTACCAGTACCTTTCTTCAACTTCCTGGTAAAATTCACTTCCAACTCATTAGAACCATCACTATCTAGATCATCCTCAGTCTTTGTTACTTTAAAAGTAGTTTATGTCTTTTCCTCCTTTCCAAATTTCATCATCTCAAATGTTGTCAAGGTGCCAAATAACTATTCTTTAGTATACTTCTTAAGATCATACATCTCTTTAATAACTGATATCTTATCACTATAACACTCAATTATGGTTCTTAAAATATTCTCAATTATATCTTCATTGGTTAGTTTTCCCCCTTGATTCTTAACTTCATTTGTTGCAAGTTCAACCCTCTAGAAATAGCTTCTAAAATCTTTCCCTTGTTCCATTTTCCATTTTCAAATTCTCATATCTACGCTTTTCCATCTACTTCTTTGTCAATTTTACTCTTTCATTTTCTTCATAAAATTCTTCTAACTTCTTCTAAACTTCATTTGTAGTTTCCAAAGAAAGAACCTTAGTTCGTTCAATTTTATATAGAGCACTGAAGATAGCATACCTCACTTTTTCATTCTCCTCATAAGCAAAAAACTCATTTGTAGTAGTAGGACCACTCACCGGAGCAACATACTTTGTATCAACAACCTTCTAGCTCTTGTAACCAAGAGAGATAATATATCCTCTCATCTACACTTTCTAGTCACTATAATCAGATCCATCAAACATAGGGATCACCAACTTATGTGCCATCATATCTTCCTTAAGTGGTTAAGATCTACACCAAGCAACCAAAGATCTGATACCAATTTTTAAAAGGTGTAGGACAACTGAGAGGGGAGGGTGAATCAGTTGTCACCAAATTTAAACACAAAACTTTAAACACTTATTAACTTCACAACCACACTGTTCTATTATTAAGTATGAACATGAAATTTAGATAACAGAAAGAAAAATCAACACAAAGAACACCATATTTTATGTGGAAAACCCAATGAGGGAAAAACCACGATGATGATTAACTCACAATATAAAGTGATAGAAAAATTGAATACAAAAGGCTCACTAATAAGGGTTCATTTCCCAAACACAAAGGCTCACTACCTACAAAAAGGACTCACTGTCCAATAGGAAGGCTCACTACCTATAGATACAAAAGATTAAAAAAAGATCTGGCACAACAATTTACACACATCCGCAACCTTGAATAGAAGATTGCAAAAACCTTTAGCTCACTACTTTCAGGAATCTAACACAATGAAGCACTACTACCTCAACTCACTTTTGCACACTTCTACTCTTCACTTGTGTCTTACTTCATTATTTGTGTATATATCAATCCTTCATATCTTGACTTGCATTTATACCATCTTCAACCTTAGAAACCTTTTCCAAGGTCGGCCTCATATGCTTTATTTCATAAATTCAAATTAGGCCATTAGCTCAATACTCCCGTAGTGGAAAGGAATGAGAGTGGACCAATTAAACACTTAACCAAGACTAAAAATAATGCCTTAGATCAACCACATGCTTCCTTAATTAAATTTTATTTCTTCATATGAAGTGTAAACACCAAGTCAGCCAAACCTAATGAGAACACAAATGAACATTGAAGTACATGCTTCCCAGCAAGAAGATAACATGTAAATGACACAACACACTTCATTATGCATGAGAAAACTTCTCAAGTTCCTTCAGATGCATCCATAGCAAGTGTAACAACCTTCAAACACATAACTCCTTCCATCAGTCCATTAGGACTGTACAAACACATACACTTCTGAAACTCAACTTCTGGATCACCAAACCATAAAGATCTTTTTCTAGAAACCAAAGACCACCATTACAAGACATGTTTCAAATACACAATACTAGAAACAAAACTACGGAGGACTGCAAAGTAGAAAAATCTATCCTAGTCCATAGATAACCAACTCTGTCAAAATAGTTTGCACACCGATGAACACAAATTTCACACTCCATCAAACCAAAAGCTACAAATCAGTAGATATCACCATCAGATCATCAACAACAACCATTCAGATCCTCACGAGAATTGGATCAAAATAGAAGAAATGTGGAGCACATACCGGAGCACATTTTGAACCCATACATAACTCTGAATTCACTCTTTATTAATTTTCTCAAAAGCAGTTGGAAACACATCAAATCAGCACATCTACAACATCATAAGGATAGCTCCATGTACTTGCAACATCTCAACTATACATGCACAATCTACAACATACTAAACTGTGTTGACATCAATGACAACACCATGAAACTTTATCATACTTGCAACAATCTTCCTAAGTTACTGTGACGTTTGAAAGGATTTTTAATTCTAATGTGAAGGAAACTAGTTAAGATATTTGATTTAAAAGGAATTTAATTCTAGGTAGAAATCTATTAAAAATGATCTCTTAAAAGGATTTTAATTCTCTTCTTACATAAACCAATCAAGGAAATCACACAAGTGTAGAAAATGTGCCTTGACACGTTAAATATATATTGATATACTTAATTAGAATAATAGGTAAAGACCACTCCAGAGATAGCCAAATAACATATATGAATTAGAATTACTCGAACAATTGAACACCAAAAATTGAGCCACCAGTTCAAATCTTTTCCTCCATTATATTGCTTCAAAAGATAATACAATTCATACTAGAAGCCTTTTATGCTTATTGTGCTCAAACTAGATACTAATAACTATGATCATATCAAAACTTGGCCTTAGTTTCCCTTATATATGGGAAGCAACAAGCTTCAGGCCATTACATCAAAAGTGGTGTTTTTTCATCTATGTTTTGTTAAAAACCTAACAAATGTAATTAGCAATAAACAAGAGATGACTAAGGAAGTCCACAATAATTCATGACACACCATAGTTCATTAATCTTCATCAAGTACCAATGATCACTAAAGATTTGTTCTAGGTGCATGCTCCATGATAATGTATCCATTGCTACATAACATTGATGACTATTGTTCCTTAATTTTCCCAAGCAATAAACTAATTCAAACTGGAAAGATACTCAATATATCATTTACTGATGTATGTGTAGACACGAAAAATGTACCAATCACACTTGATCCTGAATGCTAACACTGCTTCATCCCGAATCATCCCCTTTGCTAATCATTTAATCAAATAGTTTGTATTCGATTAAATTCATCATATTTCATCCCTTAATTAAATAAATAAACTTTATCTAAATAAGTCATCATCTCTTGTTAATTGAATAAATCAATGTTATTTAATTAACCCTATTCCATTTTGTTTAATTAAATTCCTAAAGTCATTCTATTAAATTAAATCAATCTTTATTTAATTTAATCTAACATCATCCCTCTTTAATTAAATAAATCAAAAAAATTATTTAATTAAGTCTAAATTCATATTCCTCTCACTTTGATTTAAATCAATCCAAAAATATAAATCAAATTGTCACATCTACTAATCTCATTTTAATTTAATCAAATCTTGATTAAATTAATCTTAATCCACTAAATCTTCTAGATTTTTCCATTTGCTCAATAAATAATTTCTTTTTATTTAATAAATCTTCTAATTTCTCTAAACATGGCATCAAAAGGGGAATATTCCTCCAAGTTTGAAAATCCTTCCAAGTGGATTTTTCCTTCCAACAAGGAATTCAATATCTCTTACATGTCCTTGTCCATTGAGCCAAGTGGCATGTATTTCATTTATTTCTCCCTCCAACATGTCATTTCATAAATTTGCTATTCCACCTAATATCATTTATTGGCACATTCATCAAAATGTGCTCCACCTTCATCCTCTCACATCTTGACAGGTGGTATTTGGCCATTGGTTGATGATTAATCCCACATTCATCCCTTTTTCCTCATTCTCCAATATTATCATCTATAAATAAGAGGATTTCCTTTGTATTTTGGATACACAACTTCATGCAAAGTCATAATCTTCATATTTTGAATTTTTCTCATCCATCCATCATCTATTTTCAAGTTTTATAGCTAGGTTATCCATGATTTTCTCCAAGGAAGCATCAATCTTCATCAAAGTCATCACAAAGCTTACAAGGGATTGTGAAAGGGCCATTTTCCACATCAAATTGCAACCAATTCCCCCATGGGAATCATCTAAATAGGATTTAATAGCTTCTTTCATTGTGTTCTTCATTTATTTCTTATTTTGATGTTTCTAATGAATTGCATGGGGAATCTTAGTTCTAACTTGCGTATGTGACTAACATTTTGTTTGTATAGTTCTAGGATTGGGGTTCACATTTTGGCACTAGAAGGAGGGTGAACTTGAAGTTTTTAACACATTTTGTTCAAAAATTTTGTGGTTTTTTTAACTTTTTTTTGTCTATAGGAAACTCCACCACTATCAGTCCAATGATGCCATACAACGATGCTACCAGTCCAATGATTCCATACGGTGATGCTACAAACTCCAAACTCCACCACTAAGGTCTTCCCACCAAAAAAATCAAATTTCCAAACTACGATGCTTGACCACTTTTCAATCGTTGGATTTCTAAATTCCAAACTGCATTGCTTGCCAAAACAATGCCACAATTACGCTCTTTAGTCCTTCTACAGAGCACCGCTATCAGTCCTAGTGGTGCCATACAGTGCTGCTGACCTCTTCAAACTATGCCGCATATGCAGACTGTGCCACTGGAGTTGGGTAAAAGGCATTTTTTCATTTCAAATTTTAACATGTTCTTTTTTATTTTGGTTTCTTTTGACTACTAACTTGTTTTTTGACCTTTGTTTCTATAGTTTAACCAGGTTTTGTAGGTTGGCTTGATCGAAGGTGGAGGGAAACAAGGACAAAGACTTCTATGACATCATCATCTCATTGTATCTAGTGTTTTTAAACACTTTTGAGGAGAAATCATAAACTCTTCTAAGGATTTGCTATCTTTCATGCTTTTAGGACTCAATAGATTTCAATTTGGGTTTAAAAAGGAACAAGACAAAAGGATTAAAAAGAACCCTAGGAAAACTTACTAGATTTTGTTTAAGGTTAACAATTGAAAAAAAAAATTCATCTTTCCTTTTGGTGCTTTAAAAAGAATCCAAATTTTGCTTTGAAGGGATTAAAATGAACATGTGCATTTATGTTTTGTAATCACTTACTCAAAATAATATCATCTAAAATATGTATGTGCTTCTCTCGCACCTCACGATGATCTTGAGAATAAAAAGGATTTTGGTGATATTAAGTTGTCTAAGTAATTGCCTCCACACTTTAATTTGGATTCTAAAATTTAACAAACCTTGTGAGTGTGAGTTAGGTATACCGCGTGCATTCTCTCTTTGTTTCTCAATGAAGATTGATCAAACTACAAATGTAATTGCTTGCTTTTGTTTATCTCTAGAGGGCCTGCCTTGTGGGAAAAATTAATCACCCAAGGGAATGCCCCAACTAGGAATACATTAAATCCAAGTGACTTCCAACCAGTATATAAGTGTGGGTACTTGAGGAAAGTTCAACTATCATGACGATTGTTCTGACAAGAAGGAAATCAATGGTCTCTTGCCACATGGATGATCCCCCATGAATGGAATGCCTATATTAGAACCCCTTGTGTAAAAGACCAAAATCCTTAATCTATTTGTTAGTGCAAGAGGTCAAACCTTTGAAGCTGCCCCACATTTTTACAACTTTTAGTCAATATGAGAAGTATTCCATGGGAGATTAATGGGTACTTATGCTTGGCTAACCCGAGAAGAGTGTGTCATGGAGGGGAGGAAGTGTGGTCAAGCATCTAATCATCCGCTAAGAGTAGGTGTAGTTGGATTTATCCAAGTGGGGATTCAACAAATATTGTCTCAATATCCATAGGTTTGTGCATGTTCTTGAAATCAAAACACTTTGCTTGATCTTAAACATTGAAAAACAAGCATTCAACATCATCGTCAAATTTAAAACCCTTTAGGAAGCAAATACTATTGACAAAATTCAAGTGTTATTGCTTGTCCTAGGGATTATGTCCTTAGAGACTTCTAAACATTTGGATTTATATCTAAATTTGCTCACTAAAGTCAACAATAGGGAAATTTTTCCTTAATTTCCTTGATTTCCACACAATGGACATTTTGGGATGAGAAGAAATTTGGACACTAGACATCTAGTTTGAAAACCTATTCAAGAATTATTTGTGGTAAAAGGAAGTCATTAAGAAAAATTAAGAAACAATTTAACCTCACACATGTGTTCTTTCAAATGATTTCCCGAAAGATCAAGATCAAAAAACCAAAGACCAAGGGTCTTAGTCACAAATCTCATAAGAAAAGGTTGTCTATTCTTTACAAGTTTAGAGAAATATTGACCTTCAACTTTTACAAATGTGCATCAAGAAACAATCCTAACTTGTACTCATTTTACTATTGTCAAAATCCAACACTTTTTCAAAGGTTTGAGTATCTCACATAGGAAGTCCTAGCATGTTCTTCAATACCTTGGTCTAGTAAACAAAGTATCTTTAAGTCTTTTAGGATCAAAATCAAAACACTCTCATCCATCCTCCAAACATCAAGATAAAAAATTACCTCACAAACAACTCTTGGAAATCTTAAAAAAATCCTCTAGCTAAAACTTTAGGCAAATCCTCTTGAAATAAAAAATCAAAAAAAATCCAAATCATATTGTTTGACTATGTGTGTATAGATGAATCCTTCTTTGCACACTTAGTCAAATTATCACCTTGTGGACAAGTTCACTCTAAGAAAACATCTAAACTCTTAGATTTAATGAGTTCATTATCCCAAATCAAATCAAATCAATCCAAAATTAAAATCCAAAATTAAAAATCAAAACATCAAATCCAAAATCCTAAAAGTTTAGTGTCCCCCTCAAGTTTTCATAAGAGGTCAATCATCCACCAATCCTCCATCCTTTATTATCACCAACATCATCCTTTTTTATCCTCATATCCTTAGAATTTCTTTTTGTACCTAAATATTAGATCAATCTAAAGAATTAGAGGTTCATCTCATACATTCTTGAAAATTGATCCCTATTTTATGGTTCAAACTAGATCTCAACACAAGAAGAGCATGGAAACCAACAAAGAAACATCAAATTCAAGTGATTTGATTCAAACCACTGCTGAAATCAATCCCATTGGGACTAGCAATCCCACTCTCAATTTTTCTCCCCTTCCACAAGACCATCAAGAGGAAGGTGTCCAAGTGGAGGACGTCACCAACAATGTGCTACGGATGACACAAGATGAAATCATTGAAATGGTTCAAAATCTCAAGACACACAAAATCGTCAATGTCATGATGAAACTCAATCCCTCACAATACATGCTTGAATTAGCCAAACAAAGGGCTAAACTACCTTCTGATTACGATGTAAGCACTATTGTGGAACAACCCCTTGGGATTATGCCCCCAATATCAACCACACTCCCAATCTCATCCATGCCTCCTTTCCAAAGCATCCCCCAAATCACATCATCCATTGCTCTGACTCAACCTATTGTGAACAAGGGGAGCTCATTTCTTAATCCACTAAAAACATACCCCTTTGTGAACAACCAATATTTTGACGAAAACACCATATTGGGTCAATTTGTTCCCCAAAATTCATTACACCCATATGTCCCACTCACCTTTCAAGACCCCAATGACCCATCATCATCATTTCACACCACACCTCTTGACACACAAACCTCTCCCCCTATGACTTCGCAAGGAGGAGGTGGGTTATTTGGACCAGGGGGCATGTTTGATCCCTCTTCATCATCATCATTTGATCAAGGGAACACACCACTCCTTTTCCCATCATTTCTTCCTTTGCCATTAACATCCACATCACCTCTCAACTTAGGGTTACCTCCTTTACCACCACTCAATCAAAACAACTCAATCATCAATTAGAACATCATGCCAAATCCTCCACTCTTGCCACTGATATCACAACAACAGGTGGCCACCATCTAAGCAACCCAAGCAATCACTACACCATCCATAAATGTGGTCTCTTAAGGACCAAGCACCTCAATTTCACTCTCTACCACACAAATCACCATCACCAATACAACCACACCCCTCATCATGACAATGAACACCATTCCAAACCCACCGCCACCACCACCACCAAGGACAATTATGGCCAATCAATATAGCATCATGTTGCAAGAAGCACAACAAGCCTATCAAAAGGCATATCAACAATTTCAAGCACAACAATTCCAAAACATGCAAGCTACCTAGAAAGCTACATGGTAAACACAAGCTGCTCAAGTAGCTCGAGTTGCACAATAGGCGCAACAAGCACAATAGGCTGCTCAATCCCAAGCCCTATTACAACAACAACAAGTCATCCAAGTTTCCCAACCTGCGTGAGTAGCACAAGCAACTCAAGTTGGTCAAGCCACTCAAGTTGCACAAGCCGCTCAAGCTACACAAGTCACATAGATTGCACAAGCTACCCAACAAGTACAAGCTCAAGCTCAAGCCTAGTACCAAGCTCAACAACCGTAGGCACAAGCTCAATACCAAGAACAACTGCAAGCATCCCAGCAACAAGCATATCAACAAGCCTTCCAGCAATATCAATCACAACAAGAAGCAACATTACTAGCCCAACAACAAGCATTGTTGGCACAACAACAACAAGACCAACAACAAGTGTTGGTGGCACAATAGCAGCAAGACCAACAACAAGTGTTGCTGGCACAACAAAAAATTACAAGCATATTACTAAAGCTTTCACCAAACTCCCACCAACACACCCAATACTCCACCTATCACTCAAACACCTTAACCACTTCAAAAAAAAATTCACTCCTCCCCCTGATCTACAAGACGATGTGATGAAAGAAATAAAATTACTTTTGTAGCAAGTGCTC
Source organism: Sequoia sempervirens (assembly GCA_007258455.2). Lineage (NCBI taxonomy): Eukaryota > Viridiplantae > Streptophyta > Pinopsida > Cupressales > Cupressaceae > Sequoia > Sequoia sempervirens. The sequence goes on along the minus strand of VDFB02075321.1, from coordinate 250,304,015 downwards.
AATCTTGAATCAGGGAAAACCAAAAAAACACCAAGTAACTCGTGTCCCTATCCATTTGATAGGATCCTTCATATGGTACCATTCCCAAAGGGATTTGAAATCCCTAAATTTGAAAAATATCATGGGATGGGAAACCCTGAAGATCACATCAGGGAATTTTAGGTACATTTCATGGAGGTCTCATATGACGATACATATCTATTGCGACTATTTCCTTGAATTTTGGCTGGCCATGCCATGGAGTGGTTCTCTTGCCTTCCTCCTGGCATCAAAAATTTCCAAGAGATCATTGACACATTCATAAAAAAATACGTCTTCAATATCGCTATGGATTTTAGTTTAGAGGAACTATCAACTCTTAAACAAGCTAAGGGAGAATCATTCATTTCCTTCTTGTAATGAGGGCTATCCAAGGCCACCAAGAGAAAATGGACCATGCTAGAAGAAAAAGTTTGCACCATCATTGCTAACCTTGAAAAAACATTGGCCTTCCATCTCAAGGTGCAATGCATTACCACGTATGACCAACTGATCCCCAAGGAGCTCAGCATTGAACGAGCCCTTATTGCATAAGGGGGAACACCTACATGTCTGGAGTAGTAAGAAAATTTCCCATCCATGGTCCTATTACAATGAGAAACCTCACACATGGGTGAGGAACAAAAAAATCACAAATGATGGTGTGGTGGATGCTAAGGTTGTAATCAGTGCTCCAAAATAGAACACCCAAACCTAGCAATAGCCACAAAACAATAATTGAAACAACACATACACTAACGTGGTGTCGCAACAAACAACCAACAATCAGTTTAACAACCTAAATAATCAATGGGGACCACCCCCATGAAATAGAAATCCCCCTAAGCAGAAGTACACTGCCCTTGGGGAACCAATTGAATCAATCATGAAGAAGCTAATAAATGAAAACCTCATCAAAATTCCCACTTATGAGAATTATCAGGAACCCCAAGTGAAACTGCCATGGTACAATGAGAATCACCTTTGTGATTTCCACAAAATCAAGGGGCATACCATTGCCAGTTGCATGAGGTTGAAAAATATGATCCAAGACCTCATTGATGACAAAATCATAAATGTTGAAAAATTAGGAGGAAATCAAGACTTAAAAATATACACAAATATGATGCCAAATCATAGCCAAGGGAACAACCGTGGAAAAAAAAAGTATGCCAATTTAAATCATGGGTATGATCATGTCATCACATCCATTGATGAAATGGTCACTATTGTTAGCATCAAAGGAGCCAAAACTGATTGTGGAGTCACCACACATAGCAACAAAGTCCCCATCGCTAGGTCATCACAACAACCTAGGGCATTCACATCCAATCCAAAATTCGCTCATCATGGATACAATGTCCTAGACCAACTAAAAATAACCCCTACTCAGATCTCCATTATGGAGTTGTTGAAGATATCATCCACACATAGAAAAATCTTAGAAGAAGCATTGGCTTCATCCACCATCTCCATGGATCTTGATGTTGACTAGTTCCAAGCTATGGTTAGAAATATCACCACCTCAAGCCTCATAACATTCTCTAATCAGGACTTTCCCACCCAAGCATCTCACAATCATGCACTCCACCTTTAAGTCATGGTTCATAAAAAAAAAGTCAAAAGGGTCTTGGTGGATGGGGGTGTAGGTCTTAACATTTGTTCCCTCAAATTAATAAAGAATCTAGGATTCTCAGAGGATGCCATTGAAAAAGGAAAAGGCATCACAATAAGGGTTTATGATGATAAAAAAAGAGTGTGTTAAGGCAGTATCGAGCTCCCTATTCATGTAGGGCTAGCCATTATGGAAACCACATGCTAGGTCCTTGACCTTGATTTACCCTATAATATCCTTCTGGGGCGTCCATGGATCCATGGGATGCAAGAAATCACTTCCACCTTCCATCAATGCATCAAGTTCCCATACCAAAATCAGGAGGTCACAATTCATGGTGATCGCAAGCCCTTTTCCTACTACAAGAACCTAGAAGAAAATATTATAAAATCCCCCAAGTGCCAAAAAATGATGAAGGCCCCACCACTCCGTATGTAGACCTGGCTACATTAGCCTCTACTTTTGAGACAAAGACAACCACCATCCTTGATATCTCTAAAATCAAGGTCATTAGCTAGGAAAATGGGTGTGTGGATTATAGAATGAAGAAGAGTGCTTTCTTCATAGGAGAGTTACCTCAATCTCCTAGAACTCATAAGAAACCCCAACCAGCTAAAACATCATCCCACGCTTTCCAAGCAGACCCCTCTAGTTTAAGAAGTTGGGGGGATTTAAGTTGGGAAATAGTTGATGAAAGAGACATATCTAGTCTCTTATACCAAGATGAAGGGCCCGTGCCTAATCTTCCAATGGAAAAAAGCAACAAAGGGATGCAAATGATGCTTAGCATGGGTTACAATAAAAATAAGAAACTTGGTCAGAACAACAACGGTTTCCTAGTACCTCTAATTTATGAGATGCATATAAAAATATTGGCCTCGTATGCACCCCTCCAAAGATAACTATACTTGGAAAAGGTGCCTCGGTTAAGAAGGTAAAAACTCCCCCTCAACAATCAGCATCCACCCTTCAATTACCCATATGCACAGGTCGAGTCATAGACAACTTTACCTTTGACATAACTGATGTGTGTAGTAGTGACGAGGATCCCATAACTGATTTACCTATGCTTTTCAAAGATTCCTCCATGTTCATGATTAGTACTTTGTCTTTTGAGACCAACAACCATCAAACCCATGAAATCAACCTAGTCTACCCCCAAATCATTGATTACAATCAACAAGGACCACCAATTTTGGACACTTTCAAAAATGATGAGGCACTCTCACAATTCATGGGACTATGGGATACGGTACCATATGGAGATCACAAGGCTGGGTTTGACATCATACTAGATACACAGGCTTATTATGAGGAAATGATTGAATCCTTCAATTGAAAAAGTGAAAATCTGAGAATAATCTCTAGGTCTTTGAATGAAAACCACACTATGGCACTCTTTGACTCAAAAATAGTAAAAATAAAGGATATATCTAATGGTGAAAACCTCTCTAAGGCACCATAGGATGAAGGATTCAATCTTCCTCTTAGTGCAATTCATCAAGAGAAGTCAGCAGTCCTAGTAGAAAGGTGCAATCTAGTTAACCTAGGAACAGAGGAACAACCACACAACATTTTATGTAGAGTCACTTCTCACAGAAGAACAAGAACTTCTAGCTGCATTCCTAAAGGAAAGAAAAATAAAATTTGCATGGACCTATGTTGACATGCCTGGGCTTGATCTGAAGGTTGTGGTTCATCACCTAGCTATATACCCTAAAGCAAAGCTCGTCAGACAAAAGCTCAGAAAGATGCATCCCCAAATAGCATTGTTGGTCAAAATGGAATTGCAAAAGCTCCTAGATGCAGGGTTCATATGACTGATAGATTATCCAGAGTGGGTCTCAAACCTTGTACCTATTTCAAAGCCTAATGGGGGCATCCATATCTACACAAACTTCAGAGACCTCAATAAAGAATGTCCCAAAGATATCTTTCCACTACCAAACATCGACATGATTGTGGATATGACAACAAGACATGAGATGTTATCGTTGATGGATGGATTATTAGGCTACAATCATATCATGATAGAAAAATAAGACCAACTTAAAACAATCTTCACCTACCTATGGGGGACATATTGCTAGAATATGATGCCATTTAGGTTGAAGAATGCAGGAGCTACCTATCAAAGGGCCATGACACTAATCTTTGATGACATGATCCAAAAAACTATGGAAGATTATGTGGATGATATACTAGCCAAATCCAAGAAAAGACGAGATCATATAGCTGCATTGGACTCCATCTTTGATAGGTTAGACGAATACAAAGTCAGACTCAATCCAAAGAAGTGTTTCTTTGGATTACAATTAGAAAATGTCCTCGGATATATCATGTCAATGAGATGAATTGAAATAGATCCTTCTAAGGTAAATGCCATCCTTGAAATGGAGGCACCTAAAACACTGAAACAACTAAGGGGTTTACAAGGAAGACTCCAATCCATCTAACAATTCATAGTGCAACTAGCAGAAAAGGTTGTCCCCTACTCTCATATACTCCACAGGGGGGTAGTAAATAAGTGGGATGAAAAGTGTGATCATTCCTTCAATAAGATCAAGGAATACTTACTCATGCCACCAGTCCTCATGCTGCAAATTCCAGGAAATCCTTTGATCTTATACATATTAGCAATAGTAGTAGCGCTCAACGCTCTCTTAGCACAACATGAAAAAAATGGAAAAGATAGAGCTATCTAGTATATTAGTAGAGCTATGGTGGGACGTGAATTGAACTATAAACCCAATGAAAAATCATGTCTAGTAGTTGTATTTGTAGCACAAAACTTTAGACATTACATGCTATCCCATCAAATAAAGCTCATCAAAAAGATAAACACCCTTAAGTACCTACTTTCCAAAGCAATGCTTATGGGGTGGACAACAAAGTGGGTTATGATCGTCATAGAGCACGAAATTGAGTATGTGGAATGTAAGGCCATCAAGGGACAAGCTATTGCAGATCAACTGGCGGAGGCACCAATCTACTCATAGAATCCACTTGTCTCAAAATTCCTTGACGAATAAATCTTTAACTTAAGTGTAGCGGATCATTGGAAAATGTACTTTGATAGATCCTACATGCAACATGGGTTAGGAGTAGGGATCTTCATCACCCCACAAAGGTATGGCATTCCAAAATCATACAAGTTGTCATTTCCTTGCACTAATAACATAGTGGAATATGAAACTCTTGTCATAGGGCTAAGGATTGTTGTGCAATGGTAGATAATAACACTTAAGGTCTACAAGGATTCCCAGCTCATAATCAATCAAGTCAACAATGAGTATCAGACCAAGGATGACAAGCTAACTCCATACAAGAAATTGGTGGAAAGTCTTAAGGATTTCTTCATTGAGATCACATTTGAGTAGCTACCAAGAGCAAAAAATAGAGCGGCAGATACAATGGCTACAATCAAATCACTCCTAGATGTTCCACGCAATGTACCAAAGCAAGAATTCCTCATAGAGCAGCTTCTTGTGCCTGCCTTTGAGGTACCAAAGTCTAAATTTGTGTGTGAAATCATTGGTCCCAATGATCCCTGGTACCATGATATATACACTTATCTAAGAATAGGAGTCCTCCTCACTAACATAACCTCAAACCTCAAGAGAGCCTTTGTGAAAAAAGCATTATGTTTTATCATCATAGGAGACACCCTTTACCGTAAAAAAATTGAAGGAACCTTGTTACATTTCCTAAACACCAAGGACACATTGACTACCTTAACCAAGGTACATAACAACATTTGTGGTTCACATTCAAGCAGTATTACCTTGGCCAGAAATTGCTAAGGATGGGGTACTATTGGAAAGAGAAGTGCATGCCTATGTTAGAAGGTGTCTAGAATGTTAGCAGCATGGGGACCTGATCTATACACTAGCTCAAGAGCTCTAGTCGATCATCACACCATGGCCCTTTTCATAGTGGGGGCTCGATCTCATTTGAAAAATCACCCCCACCTCATTGAGTGGGAATAAATTTATCATCACTACCACTGAGTATTTCACCAAGTCAGTGGAAGCCATCTCCATGACTTATATCACTAGAAAGCAGATATCAAAGTTCATCCTGAACTACTTAATATGTCGCTACGATGTTCCTCAAGCCATTATTTTAGATAATGGGACACCTTTCAAGAATCATGATGTTTGTGACCTATGCCACAAGTTCAAAATCCAACATCACTTTTCCACTCCATATTATCCCTAAGGAAATGACCAAGTTGAGGCTACAAATAAAAACATCCTAAAAATCCTCAAAAAGATGATCAATGAAGTTGGTTGTGATTGGAATCTCCAACTAAATCCCACCCTATGGGCTTATCAAACTAGAATCCACACACCAACAGGTGCCACCCCCTTTTCCCTAGTCTATAGATCAAAATCCATACTCCCCATTGAGATCAAGCTCCCGTCACTGAGAATATCACTGCAAAATCTCATCATGAATGAGGCATATTGGGTATCATGACTGAATGAGCTAGAATTGCTAGATGAGTGGTGTATGGATGCCTAAAATTATTTGCAAATGTATCAAAACCGACTCCAATAGAGTTATAATAAGAAGATCGGGAGTCAAAAATTCTAGGTAGGAGAACTTGTACTCAAGGAAAATCAAAAGAATGTCCCGAATCTAGATGGCAAGGGAAAATTTGAACCCAATTTTTTGGGGCCATTCATCTTCACAACAAGCTATAAGTCAGGGGCATATTATTTATCAACACCAGAAGTTGAGCCTCTACAAGAAGCCATGAACAAATTTCATCTCAAAAAGTTTTATGCCTAATCCTGCAAGGTGTAAAACCAATAAATATAAAAAAAAATGAGAAAATGTCTTGAAAAAATTATCACCCAGATGAAAACCTGGAAAATAGGCATCTTGGTGACAACAAAAAAAATTAAAAAATGAAAAAGTGTTAAAAGCAGTAAAGAGAAAAAATCATCCTCTAGTGAAAACCACTTCGGTGGCGCTTTGGGCAAGTACCTTGGTGAAAACCTGGAAAATAGGCACCTCATGTAAATAAGCACTTTCCATCCACTAGGATCGCCATGGCTTGTTTTGCATCATCCATCACATCCCATATCTCCATCTCTCACCCATCCGCGTCTGAATCATAGCTTGGTCCTGTGTTCATATCATGATCCCTCCTAGTACTACTCGACCCATTCTCAAGGTCAGTCTATCTTTCCTTTATCAGAGTAGTCTATTGCATCATGCTGGAGGCATGTTCTCTTCAAATCAAATTCATGTATATTCTTGAAGTCCCTAAAATAGAAAATCCAAAAACATCAGAAAAGAGGAAAATCCAAAAACATTCATAAAATGCGAAAATCCGAAAAACATTCAAAACATATCAAAATCCAAAACAGGTCAAAATGTTAGTCGAAAAGGTCAAAAATAGATTTGTATTGTCAAAATACATAGTCTCTAAGCTCTGAACATAGGAAAGGTTGATCTTCAATCATCCCCTGAGACACTTAGGTCAGTCCTTTAGGAGTCCATCATAATAAATTGGCAATCCATTTGTTCATATCTCATCAATAATCTAGTCTGTGTCAGTCGAACTACATGGTCTATATGTGCATAATGTAGGAAAGGCTAATCTAGCTAATCAGCCCCCGAGGCCCTTAGGATAGGTCTTTAGTGTATTCTCTTGGTCAAAAATATCAGAAAACCCCAAAACATTTGAAAATTTGAAAATTAAAACATTTGCAAAACATCTCAAAAAATACCAAAAACAACCTCAAAACATTTCAAAAAAACATAAAAAACATCCAAATATTTGAAAAAAATCATCCATCCCCATCTTACTTTCACCCGAAATAAGCATCACTAATAATAAATCATTGTCACTCCCCAACCTTTCGTGAAACAATTGGAAAACTCAAACATCAAGGTCTCAAGTCTAGATTAGTATGTAAACAAGTTGGTCAACTCTTTGTGTCAATAGCCTATCATCCAATCAGTCCCAAATCAATCATCTGATAACATCATGTCCTAGGATGCATCCTTCCTACAATGGACATCAACATCAGGAATTGCCATAGTTTATTCTTGGCTAGCAGTATTGAAGAACATTAGCTTGTTTGTTTACTTTATCTGTCGTTTGACTTATCTTTTTGTGCTTATTTCAATGATCTCTCGATGATGTCCTAAACAAAGGGATTTAGAGAGAAAGAAGTGAGGCAACGATCATTATCTTTTTATCTATTGTGCTTGTTGGATATTCTTTTAATATAACCTTGGTCATAAGTGTTTTGTTTGGTTGTAGGAAGGATGTTCTAGTTGTCTTGTTGACCATATAGGAAGGCTTTCCTTTCTATGTTTTTGTCTGAGATGTTTGGAATATCTGAACTATATTTTGAATAAGGTTTCATGTGTTAGGTGTGAACAAGAGTGATCCTATCTGATTTTTGAGTCAAATTCCATCACACTAGGTACAATGCCATCCTAGTTCTTTATACCTTGATGCATCGTGCCTATGTGTATTATCAAACATAGGGTAAATGGCCTTTTTTAAGTCCCAATTCCTGGTAAGAAAATCATCATCATCATCATCGTTGTCATCATATTTTGACTTGTTGGAGTTTCTTACTTTTGTCTATCTTCTTTCTGTGCTAACACAGTACCATGATAGTTAATCATGAATCATCGCTAATGCATCCATCCTGCATCCACAAAACATCAACATAATGCACACCATATCATGACATATAGGAAACAACGATCATCTCACATACATTACATTTTCATCATTTTTAATATAGATTGGTTATTCTAAGCATCTCATAAACCATACATTTGCATTTCATTACATAAAAGGAACCATCACATAGGAATTATTAAACTCATATCATATGCATCATAGTATCATCCATTTGCATCTGTTACATTCATATAGCATCGCATAAATATCATCCAATACATCATAGTATCATCCATTTACATCTGTGACATCATCATATAAGCATTATTATACCATGTACACCATATCATGTCATAAAATGCATCATCACATAGACATCATTATAAATGCATCATCACATCATATCATATGCATCATCATGACATCCATAGATGCATTACCATATCATACATGAGAAAGATAATGAAAAAGAAAGAAAAAGATTGCATCTCATACATTTTATCATCATCATCCATTAGATGCATAATATAGATTTGTTAGTCTAAGCATTTGCATATCATAAAATACACACATCGTCATAAAAATGCATAGAAAAGATATTGAAAAAGAAATACATCCATAAAATGCTACATCATATCATAACATTACATAAATATCACATATAATCATCACATTGCATCATATAGAATCACATCATACACCACATAAGATGGAATCATTACATCGTGCATATAAACCATCACATATAGAAAGTAAGAACATCCCATAATGCATAAATAAAATAGAGTACATCAGACATCGGATCAAATCATCACATCTCATATATATCATCAAAATAATACACTGTCATGGTACAAATCAGGATCAAGTGTGTATCAATCAATATAAGTACAATCGCCCATGGGGCTATCGAAAATGAGCCCATGGATCTCAAAAGGAATATTGTCTCTGATAAAAATGTAAGGCTATCCCTGATGGCTACTCCCCTCACACAATGGATCTCGCCTCTACCTTGTCTGCTAGAAGAAGTTTGGTAAATGGATAGCTCATGGCACTAACTGATGGTAGTGCACTCTATAATACTATGCCTCATATACTACCTCATAATACAACCTAGCGGGGACGGTCCTGTCTTGTATGGCCTCCAGCTACTGATGATGACCAATCTCTTGTGCCAACTATAAATCAATGGCCTGTCTCTATTGGATGGCCTGGTCCCGCTCTATGTGGGACTGGTCTTGCTTGGCCGTCAAGGTGAAAACCTATGCCTGGAACTATAATATCTGCTCGTCCCTAGGGTCTGGTTGTGGTGGTGATTGAACGTGTGGTTGGTCCTGATAACCATCTCTAAGTGGCATCTGTTGCCTATCTTGGTGACCGTCCATGGGTTGATCTTGATTCCCGTCACCATCCCTCTATCCTTTGTCCTACTCTAGCTGTTATTCTGGCTACCATGGAGGTGTACCATCTCCCCCTCTACCTCACCCTTGGCCACCATCTCTACCTCCTCTGCCTCCTCGACCCCACCCTTGCCCCCGCCCTATGGACCGGCCTCCGGGTCTCCTCTATGGTAGTAGTGCTCCTAGAATCATCAATCTCATCGTCAGTTGGAACCAATCCCTATATACCAATCATACCTAGGTTTTCCTATCCATGATCATAAGGCCATGGCTTGGCCACTAGCTGTATGAACCTCTACACTACATCTGTTGTTCGGATCGTCTGATCCCATGTCGACTCCCTCGTAGTATGGGAAAAGATGGCCATGCACTCATCATTGGGATGGTCTTGTGTGTCCCCAAACTGTCAGACCACATGATCTAGAAGATATCTCCCTATCATAGTATGCTCGCGGCCCTACATCAATCGGTCCTACCTGGAAAAAAATAGCTACCAAACATCATCATAACAAGCAGGCTACCCAAGGTATGGTCTCTAGGTGAAAACTGTCATCTCATCAATTACCTACCACTAGTGTTGAATGCCTACTACTCATGTATGTGAGAAGGTGAGTGCACCCCTATACCTTCAGAAAACTGGATCATCTGACTCCATATCAACCACTATAACTCTCACAGGGTGGAGCACTAGAATATACTCCCAAGCCCAAATGTGTAGCAATGTCACCCCTGATCTGATGGACCGACCATCACAATAAGTGAACTCATGAAGGTCATGGTATAGTGAGGAAAACATCACTGGCCCCCAGGAAAAGCACTCCCACCATTGGAGCATCTGCTCCCAAGCAAGCCCCCATCCTAGGTTGAAATATTAGCCATGTCGATCTGGTGCCATGACCTTTGAGATGATCATAGCAACAATCAATTTGAAAGATAGTACCTAAACCCTATACTGCTCGAGCTTAATCTGTCCCTCCAAGAAAATGATCTCATCCAGCCCCATGATGTCATAACAGGCATCTCTCCCAACCTCCACATCATAGATAACTCACTCTCCATGGATGGGAAAACACATAATGTGCCACACATCCTCCAGGGTCACTATGGCCTTGCCTATGGGAAGGTGGAACAAGGATGTCTCATTGTACTAGCGCTCCGCCAATGTAGTCATCATGCCCAGGTGTGTCGTAATGACTGGGGTATATGCCATGTACCATAATCCAATGGCCCCTAGGTGCTCCTACAACAACTCGTGCAAAGGGGGGTCTTGAGTCAATCTACTCAAAAGGGGTGATTTGTGCTCGCATGAGTGGATCGGCTCCATGTCCTCCTGCATCAGAAAAGTCACTATGTCAAGTTTCATGAAAAATCATGATCTTGTTTGAAAGTCACGCAACCAAATCAGTATATGCGTCGCTACTCACATATGTGTCATAGTTTGAAGAGGTCAGTAGTGCTATATGGCTGCTAAGAGCCTAAAAGTTCCAAACTCCACCACCGCCGCATAGTTTGAAAGTGACCTAGTTTGACCCTTAAGATCTAAATTCCAAACAAGACCATCACAACATTGTTTGTAAGTACAACACACTTTGAAAGAAAAAACCTAATTCTAAACTTTGTTGTTGTGGCACAACTCACATCAGTGGCATAGTTTGGGCATACGCGGCGCCGATTTGAGCTTTTCAATGACACTATATAGCACTGCTTGACTTCGTCGACACCTAGACCCTAATAAATGAGGTCAAAAATCAAAAAATGAAGTTGAGGCAAGATGACTTACAATTGGTCCTATACTGGGAAGCCTCTAGTACACTCTCATGCGCTTGGAAATGTGGCAGGGAAGCATGCATTGCACCATCTCGATCAATGCTCAGATCTCAAATCATAGGAATTCTAAAGGCTATGTGTGCAAATGAATTGGAAGTGGCCCCTCGAGGCCTATTTAAGCCTAAAAGTTAGGTTTTTCTGACCCTATTTAGCTGTCTCGTTAGACTTTTGGACCCTCAAGCCTATTTTTGCCCAATCGAAGACCTTTTTGCATCATTTTTTTGTGTTTTTTGGCACATTTTTGGCATTTTGAAGCCTTTCTGGACCCGCCAGGCACCTTGTCCTCTTTTTTGGAGAGATCACCCAAAAATTGAATTTTTTGTCCGATCTCTCGAGGGGGCAATACATCAGTATGTTTCTTCTCACCAGGGCAGTAGTGGGGAATTTTAAAAAATCATTTTTTTTTTAAATTTTGATCAAGACAGGTTATTCTTTGAACCAATGCAGTGAATACTTTTCTTCAAAGAGGGGAAAAATGTAGACATAAAAAATGTACCAATCACACTTGATCCTACTTTCTAACACCGCTTCATCTTGAATAATCCCCTTTGCTAATCATTTAATCTGATAGTCTGTATTTGATTAAATTCATCATATTTCACCCCTTAATTAAATAAATCGGCTCTATCTAATTAAGTCATCATCTCCTATTAATTGAATAAATCAATGTTATTTAATTAACCCTATAGTCTCCATTTAATTAAATAATCCATTTTATTTAATTAAATTTCTAGAGTCGTTCTATTAAATTAAATCAATCTTTATTTAATTTAATCTAACATCATCCCTCTTTAATTAAATAAATAAAAATATTTATTTAGTTAAGTCTAAATTCATATTCCTCTCACTTTGATTTAAATCATTCCAAAAAATATAAATAAAATTATCACATCAACTAATCTCCTTTTAACTTAATCAAATCTTAATTAAATTAATCTTAATCCCCTAAATCATCTAGATTTTGCCACTTGCTCAATAAATAATTTATTTTTATTTAATAAATCTTCTAATTTCTCTAAACATGGCATCAAAAGGGGAATATTCCTCCAAGTTTGAAAATCCCTCCAAGTGGATTTGTCCTTCCAACAAGGCATTCAATATCTCTTACATGTCTTGGTGCATTGAGCCAAGTGGCATGTAATTGTATCTTCTATTACATATTCAATGTGAAGCATTCCTTCAAGTTGTGTGTGGGTGTTGTCCATCACTGTCAATTAATTATTGATCAAATTGAAGGCTTGTGGTAGTATTTGTGCCAACTCATCTTTCCATTCACTCTGGTGTTTAAGATCGCTTGTATCATCAAAGAAGAATGGGAATGGGATAGCCACTAGCTAGTCAAAGTCATTACACTCCTCTATGATTATAGTTTAAAACTTATTATGTTTGTTTATTAGCTCATCTAGATTCTTAAGTACTTGGTCATTTACATCTTTGGCCATCAACTCCTCTTTTTTCTCCATTATTTTATGCAACAATCTCTTATGCTCTTGAAAAGCATCATACATGTTTTAGTGTGAATTGTCCAAAATTGATAAACTTGTCCTAGAACTTTCTCAAATCTCCTTTTGATTAGTTTTGTGGTCACTCAAACTTGGTGATCTTCATCTTCCTTTTCAATTCATCATATTTATTTTGAGCTATTTCATTTTTATGCTTCTAGTACCTTATTCTCACATTCCACCAATGGAGGGTATGTGCTTGAAGAGGAAGGTAGCTTATCCTTGTATTTTACTACTTCCTACCATAACCTCTCATTCTCATAAATATACCTTTTGTTATCTTTCACTAATTTTTCAATTTGTGCCTTGGTAAATATTACAACATTGACATTCGGGTTGGAAATCTCTGTGGGATCAGTGTCTCCCACTCTTTGTACAAGATGGATGAATACTTGACCAATGTCACTAATAATAGCAAGCCTTTTCTCTTGTGGATACAACACCCAAATTAGAAGAATGGAGTTATCTAGGTTGTATCCAAAACTAGTTATATTGTCACTTTCTTCAATGGTCAATCAAAATGTTTCTTCTTGCCTTTCCCTAAAACTATCAAATACAATGGTATAGTAGATATCTCATCCTGGTATGAGCATAACTCTAGCCTCATACAACAACTCTCACCCCCTTTCTAGAGTATTGTTCTCCATCTCTTGATCTACTTCCTTTTGTAGCTCATTCAGGACCTCAACTTCTCTATTGAGAGGGATTTATTTTACTCTTTCTCTTATTTTCTTACTCTTATTCATAAACAAATTCCTTCAACTTAGGATAATGATAAAGGCATCATATGAAGTAAAGTTTTGGCTTGCATTGTGCCTAACATCATCAGATAGTTGATTAGATGCTTTGAACAAAACAACACTCCTTTTAGGCGAAGGTTCATAATTCTCAATAATTGATTTATTTGTCTATACAAATTGAACTTCATCCTCAACATATTCCTCACTTTGCATATGTGTATCAACAAAACAACTAATGTTCGAGGTGGGTTGTGGTGATATGTGACATAAAGGTGTTACATCCTCAGCTTGTGTTACTGCAACATCTCCTATTAAAGTAGCATCCTCTCTTCTATTGAATGCTAATGAAGGTACAACTTTGGTTATTTTATTTTCATGTTGAAGCATAATGTCCATTCTTTCCACAGGGTCCAGAATCTCATGAAAGGCCCTAATGTATAGTGGATTGTGACTCCTTTTCCATTGTGTATACATCATTATCCTATTATACATATCCCTTCTTCTTGGTGCATGGAATTCTTCAATGTTCCTGATTAAATCATCATCTACAAAGAGCTCATGTTTGTATCCTTTCAGTTTTTGTGTAAACGTAGCATTGTTAATGAAATTCTTAGGGTCAAACCATTTCCTTTCATTACCTCTGGGTAGATTGTAATGATCCAATTTATCATCAATGGATTCATATCCTTTCTCAAAAACAACAATAAAGTCACCAAAAAAAAGAGTACTTGGCATAAGGGAGTGTTTGATATAACTTTTCAAATGTAGGAAATTTGAATAAGCCAATTGCCTAACTATTTTCAGGTATGACACTCTATTTGGAACTATCATTGGTAAGAGGAATTGTTCCCTCTCAAAACCGTAAACCCTAATCTTGGTCTATTCCTCATAGGCATACCAGTCTCCCCAAATGTGGTTTACTTTTCCACTATGATCTTTCATTTTAGGTCATAAAAATCGGGTATGTGCAAGATCATCATGGAAAAAATAGGCCCTTAAGTGGCAAAACATTCAGAAAAATAAGAGTTAGGCAACTTGACATAAAAATTTGAATAAGTTATCTATATTATTTCAAAAATATGTAAGAATATAATCTGTAGAAAATTGAATGTAGTTTCTAAACTACTAGGTTTTTTTTAAAAATCTATTTGGTGAAAATTTAAAATTTCAATGCAGTAATACTTAAATTTTAGGGAAAAAATAAAGAAGTAGGTGTATTAAACCACCTATACAATAAAATGAT
This sequence comes from Sequoia sempervirens, assembly GCA_007258455.2. Classification (NCBI taxonomy): domain Eukaryota; kingdom Viridiplantae; phylum Streptophyta; class Pinopsida; order Cupressales; family Cupressaceae; genus Sequoia; species Sequoia sempervirens. The sequence continues at coordinate 250,289,012 of VDFB02075321.1, read as the reverse complement.
AATATTTTTTATAATATTTTATACATAAGTAGGGACTCATGTGTGGATGTGATGCATATTTTTATAATTTTTTCCAATTAAATAATTAATTATGATTTTTATTACAACTTTTAAAAAATATAAAACTCATATGTCTAACCACCTTGACTTGGTCAAAACTTCATGAAATTCAATTTTTATTTTTTAATCATATAGAATGGAAGCATAGAGATGTGATGCATGTTTTGGATTCAAAAATGTGATACCATTTGAAAGCTATAGATTTTTTCAATCAACCTATCAATTAGGACTTTAGTTGTAATTCAAATAGAAAATGAATAATAATAATTTATTAAATTCAAAGTAAAGTATAATTTATATTGGTGGAAAGCTGAGAATCTCCTTTAAAAACCCTTTTCATTTCATCAATTCTGGGTAAAAAAAAAGTCGTCAGCCACATACCCTACTAATACCCATCATATCACCACTTTTTGGCCCATCATGATCCTGCACATACCCAACCTTTGTATTTATGATGACAAATTATAATCACAAGGGTGTCCAAGAACCTTATAAAGTTTCTTCAAAAAGTTTTTCTCAAAATAAAGGTGTGTGAACCACAATCCAAATACCTACAAAACAAAGAGAACAAACACCTTAAGTTAGAGATTGCAAGCATGAATAAGGATTCCCCATGAAATCCATTTACACATCTCAAATTATGAAAGAAAACAATGAAGGACACAATGAAACAAGAAAATATAGATTCAATCCTAATTATAATAGCAAACATATGATCTCATGGGGGAATTGGTGCCAATTTGATGTGAAAATTGGCCCTTTACCAATTCCTAAGATGAAAGGTTGATGTGTTGAAGAGATTTGATCCACTTTGTTGATGAAGAATGAGAGCTCCAAGCCAGAAATCTAAAAAAACCTAGCTAAGAACTCAAGATTGATGGATGGAAATGGCTAAATATTTTAGTATAATAACTTTGCATAATTTGTGGATGATAAAATCAAGATACAAGCTCTTTATTTATAGAATGTCAAGATGGATTAACGTTCAAATTTGAGCAATGTGGGACTAACATTCATCCAATGGAAAGATGCCACTTGTCAATCTATGAGTGGATGGAGGATGTGCAAGTTTTGAGGATTGTGCCAATAAATGCATATTTTTGAATTTCAAATTTGTTGAAATGACTTGCAAGAGGAAAGGAAAATGAAATAAATGCCACTTGGCTCAAGGAAAAGGACATGTAAGATGAAGTTATTTCCTTGTTGGATGTACATGTTGACTTGGAATTTTTGAATTCAAACTTGGAGAATATTTCAAAAGATGCCTTGTGAGGAAAATAGAGATTTAATAAATGAATTAAATCTATTTTCATGTGCAACTTGCAAAATCTAGAGGATGGGACAATAAGAGATTAAATTAATCAAGGGTTAATTAATTTAATGAGAGATTAGGTGATGTGACCTATTTGACTCAAGTTTATGGATTTATTTAAATCAAATAAGAGAGAATATGAGAAGAGAATAATTAAATAAGGATTTTGATTTATTTAATTAAAAGAGATGGTGTTAGATTAAATCAAATAAGGTTTTAATTTATTTAATTTAATAGATAGACTTTAGAGATTTAATCAAATAAAATTAATTATTTAATTAAATAGGGATAATTAGATCAGATGGATTGATTTAATTAACAAAGAGAGACTTAATTAAATAATTAGTTTATTTAATTAAGAGAAGATATTGATGAATTTAATCAAATAAGGAGATTTGATTAAATGGTTAGACCGAGGGATGATTCAAGATGAAGCTTGATGTTAATAGGTTGGGATCAGATGCACAATGTCAATCGGTATATTTTACGTGTCTACATTTTGCCACTCTTTGAAGCAATGCACTTGTTGCATTGGTTCAAAGAATAAACAATCTTGATCAAAGCAAAAAAATTCTTTATTTAAAATCTTGCCCCACTGCTGCCTGGCGAGAGAAAACATGCCATTATAATGCCCCCCTTGAAACAATTTTTGGGTAATAAAATAATGTAAAACAAGCCTCAACTAGACAAAAATAGCTTTAAGGGTCCAAAACCCTAGAAGGACAGCCAAGTAGGGTGAAAAAACCCTAATTTTCAAGCTTAAAAGGGGCCCGAGTGGTCACTTTTAAGTCATTTTCACACACTTACATTTGCAACCTTGAGATTCGAGCTCTGACCTCCTGATGACATGGTGCAACGACAACTTCCCCTACACATTCTGATCGAGTTCGGGCATACCAGCGGCCACCTGGCATCGAGGCACCGGTAAGTGACCCTTACTTGAGGTTCATTTTTCATTTCTAGCTTTCATTTAATGCCTTCAAAGTCAATCTTTCTGCAGCGGCGCTATATAGCGCCACTCAGAAATCAAACTACGCCGCTTGGTGTCAAATAGCGTTGTGGTGGTGCAGTTTGGAGTTTGAAAATAGACTCCAAAACTACGACGAAGCTCAGTAGGTGGTTTGGAATGTGAAACGCTGCGAAGCGGCAGTTTTCATTTTGGTGTTTTATGCCCTAGCATCGGAGTTTGATTAGAAATAAAACTGCTACACCTTCACAATTGCACCACTGGAAAGGTTTTTTGAACGCTCGATGAAGAATTTTTCAAAATTTTAACATGGTGACCTTCCTTGATGCAGGACGCGGCGAGGGAGCTCTACTCTCAAGAGCATAGGTCGCGGGACCTATTCGGTTATTTGCGGGATCTGAGCAATATGGATCAGGATTGACTCTGGATTGCGGGGTTATGGTACATCACCTACGCAACACCCATTCGCATTGACCTAGGGATGTTGTTAGCGCTGGCCGAGAGATGGCACAGCGAGACCTCTTTGTTTCATCTTCCCACTGGTGAGGCCACCGTCACCTTAGAGGACATTTGGCATATTTTGTGATTGTTGATTCATGGTTGGAGAGTGATTTTTGATATGGACGAGGGGCGCGATGCTTGCCACAGAGTCCTCTCCACGGAGGACATTGTTTTTCATGAGGGGTAGATAGAACTCAAGCGGCATAGAATCATGGCACCTCCCTTCCGCCTAGTTGTTGCATCTATTATTTCGGGTCTCGTTTCCCCTGACAGACAAGGTCGATACTTCAGTCCCAGCTGGGGATATTGCTAGGAGCAAATAGTTCGAGACAGGTCAGTTCATTTTTCTTGAGGGTCGGTGCTTCTAGCATCTTTATACATGGATCTACACAAGTACGTGTACATAGATGACAGAGCACTCGAAGCAGGGGTGACACTTCTTCACGTCTGGGCATGGGATCACATTGATGTGCTACGTCCATGTGTTGTTTCAGTTCTGATGTTATCAGATGATGCCCTCATGTGGTGATACAGAGGCGGTGTGTCCTTTACACACACCGGTGAGCATGGGATCCCCTACTGGAGGAGGGTCTTGGACGAGATGCAAGTTTTTACATGGCAGCCATACCTTGGTCAGCCTGGATGGGCCGACGATGCTGATCAATTGTTCTATGCCCACTAGGACCATTTTATGCAGGGGCGAGAGCACACCATGATTGAGAGGTACCTACCAGGGCACGTACAACGTCAATTTAGTGAGCCCCAAGATCGCCCTAATGATGAATACGTAGCCATCTTTGCTCGCACCACGACCATGACAGGTTTCATGGGGGTAGTATATTCCTGCCCTGGAGGTGGTGGACAGTTTCAGGCAATTAGTGGCTTGTCTGTGGGCTTACGATCAGGGTTCTACAGATCCAGGCACTACATAGGCCTATAGGGATTGGTTCTGACCTCCGTTTCAATTGACTATTCCAGGTGCAGTCCCGATCAACAGAGTGGGAGGATGAGGCCGGAGGGGGGATGTACGATAGGATCCAATTGTTGCCATGGCATCTACTGCTCTGTTGTTGGTTCTACGAATCTGCTAAAATTTTATTTCAATGAAGGATTATTTGAGAGTCTCCACCAATTTCTTATATGGAGTGAGCATGTCATCCTTGGTTTGATATTCATCATTGACTTGATTTATTATCAATTGGGAGTCTCCGTATACTTTGAGAGCTATAATGTTCCACTGCACTGCTATTTTGAGACCTATGGTTAAAGCCTCATATTCTGCAATGTTATTGGTGTAGGGAAATGCCAGTTTGAAGGACCTTGGTATGCAATCCCTTTGTGGGGTGATGAACAAGACACCCGCTCCCGATCCATGCTATGTGTATGAGCCATCGAAGTACAATTTCTAGTGGTCAGCTACATTGAGATTGAAAATAGATTCATCTAGAAACTCTGAGACAAGAGGGTTCTCTGAATAGATTGGTGCTTCTACAAGTTGATCTACGATGACTTGGCCTTTGATTGCTTTCTGCTCCACATATTCAATGTTGTATTTTGACAGTATCATCACCCATTTTTCCATTCTTCCTATGAGCATTTCCTTTTATAGTAGATACTTGAGAGGGTTGATTTTTGCAATGAGTTTTATTTTGTGTGCCAACATGTAATGTCTGAATTTCTGTGATGCAAACACTACTGCGAGGCATGCTTTCTTGATGAACAAATAGTTTAGCTCATGCCCCACCATTGTTCTGCTGATGTAATAGATAGCCCTTTCTGTTCCATTTTTGTCATGTTGAGCTAGGAGAGCTCCAAGGGCTGTTGTTGTTACTGACACGTATAGAATCAATGGCTTTCTTGGGATTGGTGGCATTAAGAATGGTGGTGTCAGTAGATATTCTTTGATTTTTTTGAATGCCTCTTCGCACTTGGTATCCCATTTTTATGCTACTCCCTTGTGGAGTAGGTGAGAATATGGGTTGTGTTTGTCCGCCAATTGTGCTATGAATATTCAAATGGATTGGAGTCTTCCTTGGAGACCCCTCAATTGCTTTAATGTTTTTGGTGCCTCCATTTTGAGGATTGCTTTTACCTTTGTTGGATCTACCTTGATACCCCACATTGACACTATGTATCCTAGCAATTTTCCTGATTGTACGCCAAAGATGCACTTCTTTGAGTTTAATCTGACCTTATACTCTTCCATCCTATCAAAGATGGCACTTAGGGTTGCTATGTGATCTTTTCTCTTTCTGGACTTAGCTAGAATGTCATCAACATAGTCTTCAACCGTCTTATGAATCATCTCATGGAATATCAATGTCATGGCCCTTTGATATGTTGCTCATACGTTCTTTAAGCCGAATGGCATCATGTTCCAACAGTATGTCCCTATGGACAAGTGAAAGTTTTTTTATGCTAGTCCTCTTTAGCTATCATGATCTGATTATTTCTTGAGAATTTGTCCATTAGTGACAACATCTCATGTCCCACTGTCATGTCTACTATCATATCAATGTTTGGAAACGGGAAGTCATCTTTTGGAAATGCCTTATTCAAGTCTCTGAATTTTGTGCAGATTCTAATGTTCCCATTAGGTTTTGAAATAGGTACCAAGTTTGACACCCATTCTGGATAATCTATTGGTCAGATGAATCTTGCTTCTAATAGCTTTTTTAGCTCCATTTTGACTAATAATCCGATTTGAGGGTGCTATTTTTGAAGCTTTTGTTTAACAGGATTTGCTTTTGGATATATTGCTAAGTGGTGGACCACAGTCTCTGGATCAAGTCCTGGCATGTCAACATAACTCCATACGAATTTTATCTATCTTTCTCTTAAGAAGGCTGCTAGGAGATCTTGCTCTTCTGATAGTAGTGATTCCGCATAGAATGTGATGTGCGAGGTTGCCTTTGTTCCTAGGTTGACCGGATTGCATTTTTCTAGCAAGACTGCTGATTTTTCTTAATGAAGAGCTCTTAAAGGAAGATTGAATCCCCCATCCTCGAGCACCTTGAAGAGGTTTTCACTATTGGATACGTCCTTTCTTTTTACTTTTTTCTAGTCGGAGAGTGCCACAGTGTGGTTTTCACTAAAGGACTTAGATATTATTCTTAATTTTTCACTTTTGCGACTGAGGGATTCAATCGTTTCCCCATAATAGGCATGTGTATCTAGTTCTATTATGAACCCTGCTTTGTGATCCCCATCTGGAATGCTATCCTACAATCCCATGAATTCCGAGATTGCCTCATCATTTTTGAATGTATCAAGAACTAGTGGTCCTCGTTGGTCGTAGTCGATGAGTTGGGGATATACGAGGCGAATCTCATGATTTTGGTGGTCTGTTTCAAAAGATATGGTGCTAATCATGCAAAGAGTGGTATCCTCAAATAGCCTAGGTAGGTTGGTTGTGGTATCCTCGTCATCACTACTACTACAAACATCGGTTATATCAAATGTAAAGTTATCTATGACTCTACTTGTAGACACTGGTAAGCGTAGTTCTGCTGGGGTTGGCTGAAGAGGATTATTAACCATTCTAATTGGCAGACTTCTGCCTCGTATGGTTATACTCGAAGGGGTACATCCAAGGCCAAGATTTGTTATCAGTCACATCTCTAGCATGATAGGTATTAGAAGCCCATTGTTGTTTTGTCTATGTCTTTGATTTCTGTCGTAGCCCATTGCAAGCATCATTTGCAGACCCTTGCTTCTGTCATCCATTGGTAAGTCAGCTACTAGTCTTTCATCTTGATATAAAATATGAGATGGATCTACCTCAATAACTTCTCATCCAAGATCTCCCCAACTTGTAAAGGTGGGATAGTTTTCAGGAGACGTTTGGGATGTGGAGGCTTCATTTATTTGCAGGCGTCCCCGTGATCTAGGAGATTGTGGTAACTCTCCTACCACAAAAGCATTATTAGGGAGCTTGTAGTTTCCACAACCATTATCTTGGATGAAGACCTTGATGTCAGAGATGGTGGGAATGGTGGGAGTGGCAAGTGTCTCTATCGCAAAAGTGGATGCGAGAGTGGTAGGATTGATGTATGGTGTGGATGGATCCTCATCATTTTTGGTACTTGGGGGATTTTATAGTACTTTGCTTCAAGGCTTTTGCAATAGGAGAAGGGTTCAGGATCTCCATGGATAGTAACTTCTTGTCCCTCATGAGAAATTTCACACATTGGTGGAAATTTGATGCTACTTCTTTCATCGCATGAATCCATGGGCGTCCTAGGAGGATGTTATACGGCAAGTCAAAGTCCAAGACCTGAAAAAGTGGTTTCCATGATGGCAGGCCCTACTTGAATAGGGAGTTTGATCGTGCCTTGAGACACTCTTTATTGATCATCATATGCTCTTATTGTGATACCCTTCCCTTTATCAATAGAATCCTCTGATATTTACAATTGCTTGATGAGACTGAGGGAACCTATATTCAAGCCCGCACCTCCATCCACCAAGACCCTTTTGAATTTTCTCTTATGTACTATGGCTTCCAAGTGAAGTGCATGGTTCTGAGATGGTTGAGCGGGGAAATCCTGGTTAGAGAATGTGAGGAGATTTGGTGTAATGATATTTCTGACCATAGCTTGGAATTGCTTCGCATCAAGGTCTGTGGGGATAGGGGATGAAGCCAATGCTTCTTCAAGGATTTTCCTATGGGCAGATGAGATTTTTAGCAACTCCATGATGGAGATTTGCACTGGCATTCTATTGAGTTGATATAGGACATTGTAGCTATTGGGAACAAATCTAGATGCAGAGGGTCTATTTGGCTAGGATGATCCTGCGATGGTAACTTTTTCGCCTCTTGTGGTGACTCCACAATCTTCAGCATAGGTGCCCTTGATGGTGATGACCATGCAGTTTCATCTAGGGAGGAAACAACTATTTCATACACATGATTTACGTTTGAGTGGGTGCCTTTCCCCTTATCTTTGTTATTATTATTCCCTTTGTTGCCATGATTAGGCATCAGATTTGTGTATATCTTAAGATCTTGGTTTCCCATTGGTTGTTCCACATTTATAATTCTTTTATCGATGAGATCTTGAATTATGTTCTTTAATCTCATGCAACTATTTGTGGTATGGCCTTTGATTTTATGGAACTCGTAGAGTTGATTCTCATTATACCAAGAAGGTTTCACATCTGGTTCTTGGTAATTTTCAAAGGTAGGAGCCTTGATGAGTTTTTCGTCTATTAGCTTTTTCATTATGTCTTCAAGTGGTTCCCCCAAAGTGGTGTACTTTCGCTTTGGATAGCTCTTATTCCATTAGGGTGGTCCCCTTTGATCATTGAGATTGTTGATTGTCGAATTGTTGTTTGGTTGTTGTATTGCGTGATGATTGTTTTGGTGTTGGATTTGGATTTGTGGTGCGGGTATATTTTGGTGAGGGGCACTAATGACCACCTTGGCATCAATGACACCATCATTAGTAATGGTTTTGTTCCTTGCCCATGTGCGAGGTTTATCATTATAATTGGAGTGTGGGTAGTTGTTTTATTGTTTGGGGTATGAAGTTGATCCCGTGGGTTGAGTCAGGAGGGCTCGTTCAATGTTGAGCTCCTTGGAGATCAACTGATCATATGTGGTGATGCCTTGAACCTTGAGATGAAATTCCAAGAGGCCATCAAGGTTGGCTATGATGGTGCAAACTTGTTGTTCTTTGGGCATGGTCTACTTGCTTCGATTGGCCTTGGATCACCATCATTGTAAGAATGAAGTGAATGATTCACTCTTACCATGTTTCAGAGTTGAGAGTTCTTCTAGACTAACATCCATTGCAATGTTGCATGCATAGTTTTTTATGAATGCGTCTATAATTTGTTGGAATGTCCTAATGCTTGAAGGTAGGCGAGAGAACCATTCCATAGCATGGCCTTCCAAACTCCTAGGAAATAGCCACATTAGATAAGTATCATCGTATGCGACTTCCATGCAACGAACCTGGAATTCCCTGATGTGATCTTCAGGGTTTCCCGTCCCACGATATTTGTCAAACTTGGGGATCTCAAATCCCTTGGGGAATTGTTTCATCACTAGGCTCCTGTCAAAAGGATAGGGGCACAAGTTGCTTGGTGTTTTTGTTGTTCGCCTTGATTGAAGATCAAGCACTTGTTGCGAGAGTAACCTGATTTGTGTCATTATGTCATTTTGCAGATTAGGGGGTGGGATGAAGGTGTTTTGGGTTGTTTCGATTGTGGGTTGTTTGATGTATTTTTCAATGGTATTTGTATGTTCTCTCGAGCTAGGTAGGCTTCCACCTGTTGTTGTATGAACAATGCTTATTGTTGATATTGTTGTTGCTGCACTAAGATTTATGCTTGTTGTTGTGCTTGTTGTTGTTCCAACAATGCTTGTTGTTGTTCCAACAACGCTTGTAGTTGTGCTTGTTGCTATTCCAACAATGCTTGTTGTTGGGTTGCCAATTGGGTTGCTTCTTGCTACTCTTGATATTGCTTTATTGCTTGCTGATATGCTTGCAATTGTGCTACTTTTCTTTGTGCAAGAAGTTGTGCTTGTGCTTGTGCATGTTGTGCTTGATATTGGGCATTTTCCTGAGCTTGAGCTTTTTCTTGCACTGCTTGTACCACTTGTTTTTGTAATAGAGTTTGTGCTTGAGCAGCCTTTTGTGCTTTCAATGTGGCTTGGGCTGCTTGAGAAGCTTGTTGTTGTTGTTGTTGCAATAACGCTTGGGCTTGTGCAGCTTGTTGCGCTTGTAATGTAGCTTGGGTTGCTTGGGTAGCTTGCGCAACTTGAGTGGCTTGTTGAGCAGCTAGTTGTATGGCTTTTTGTTTTTGCACTTGTTGGAATCCCCTTTGAAAAGTAGCTTGCAATGCTGCATTGTATTGGCTTGATGTGGTGGAAGTTGGTGGTGGTGGATTCGGAATGGTGTTTGTGGTGAGCGATGATGTCGTGTTGGTGTTTTAAGTGATGGATGGTGGTGTTGATGTGGTGGTTGGTCTTTGGGAGACCATGTTTTGCGATGTTAATGGGGTGTTTGATGATGTTGTGATTGCTTGTGCATTTTTCATCTATTGTTGCGATATCAACGACAAGTTTTGAGCATTTGGCATAATGCTTTGATTGATATTTGGGATGTTGGTTTGATTGATACTTGGTAGAGGGGGAAGCCCTAAGCCAATGAGTGATGTGGATGATGATGGAAATGGTGGAAGAGGTGGAAATGTGAGGGGTGCGAGTTCTTGCAAAAATGTTGTGGTGTCAAAAATGCCCCCTAGTCCGAACATATCTCCCTCTTTTTGTAAATTTGTGAGGAGAGAAGTTTGAGGTGTTACGTGAAAAAATGATGATGATGGATCATGATGGAATGTGAGAGGAAGATTCTTATGTAATATTTTTATGAGTATTTTTTGTTCCAAGATGGTATTTTCATCCAAGTTTTGATTATTAACAAGGGCGTGTGTTTGAATAGCATTGAGAAATTTATTTCCCTTATTAACATTGGGTTGGGTTGGAGTAAAAGATGTCATGATCTGCGGAATGTTTTGAGTGATATTTTGGGATGGGGGTGTAGATGAGATGGGAATTGTGGATGAGATTGGAGGAAAAGATGTCTCCACTATGGTACTCACGTCAAAATCCAAAGGCAACTTGGCCCCTTCTTTTGCTAGTTCAATCATGTATAATGAAGGGTTAAGCCTCATCATGATATTGATGATTTTATGGTTTTGTGGATTTTGGAGCATTTCAGTTATTTCTTCATGAGACATCCCAAAGGTAAGATCCTCTCCTTGGTTTTCCTCTTGTGGATTTTGTGATGATGAGATGGTCAAATGATTGCTTGATTCGGTGGGATTCATTTCAACATTTGTTTGGCTTAGATCGCTTGCAGCGGGTGTTTCTTTGTTGGCTTCCATGCTCTTCTTGTATTGAGATCTAGTTTGAACCATAAAACAAGGATCAATTTTCAAGAATAGGAGAGATAAATCTCTTGGTTCTTTGGATTGATCTTTACTTTATGCCCAAAGTAGAAAATTTTAGGATATCTTGAGGATCGAAAGGTGATATGATGATGATGTAAGGGATGGATGATGTGGATGTTTTTAGTCTTTTCATAAATCTTGAAGGAGATACTAGGCTTTTAAGACTTTCAGATATGTTGCGAATTTTGATTTTGACTTGATTTTGGATTTGAGATTGTCCTTGATTTTGATTGCTTTTGATTTTAACAAATAGACCCTAAGATGTTGGATGATTATCTAAGGGATAGATTTGTTCAAAGGATGATAAATTTGAATATGTTTAGGGAGAAGGATGCATCTACCCACACCTATTCAAATAAGATGATAGTTTAACTAAGCATATGAAGAAGGATGCATTTACATATACCAAGCTAAACAAGATGATTTTGATAACTTTGACTAAGCATATGCAAATGGATGCATTTACACATACCTAGCCAAAGATGATTTTGATAAAGTTTTCAAGGATTTAGTCTCAAGGATTTGATGATTTTTTTTATTTTCCTAAAAAGCCTAGCATTTAAGGATGATTTCAAGATTTTCCAAAAGGTGATGGTGAGATGATTTTTTTTTTATGTTTGAAGGATGGGTAAAAAAGATTTTGATTTCCTTTTGATCCTAAGATGAACCTAAAAAAGACACCTTTTTTTGCCTAGACCTAGGTATTGAAGAGCATACAATGCTTCTATAGACCTTTGTAACCAAGAAGTGATTTCACTTGAACATTCATTTTCGGATTTTGAACCAATGACTTTTGTTTTGGGATTTGAACTTTTTGAGAATCATGAGGCTTCAACACACATGAAAGTTCATTTTTCTTAGCTTTGATTAATGGCTTTATTTTACCAAAAACACTTTCTTTTATTAGGTTTTTCAAGCTAAAATGTCCAATGTCTTAAATTCTTCAAATCCCACAAAATATGTTATGTGGAAATTTGATGAACTCAAGGCAAGGGTTACCTATTGTTTACTTAAGTAGACAAATCGAGATGTAATCCAATGTTTAGAAACCTCTAAGGATGTAAATCCCAAGGGAAAGCAATAACATATGGATTGAGTCAATTGTATTTGTCTCCAAAATGGTTTGAAATTTGGATGATGATGTTAAGTGTTTGTTTTCAAGATGTTTTTGTACAAGCAAAGAATTTTGTAACCCAAGAATAAGTACAACCCTATGGATGTGTAAGACAATATTTGTTGGATTCCAACTTGGACAAGTCTAGCTACACTTATCTTTAGCGAATGGTTAGATGCTTGACCCCACTGGCTCCCCTCCATGACACTCACTTATACGGGGCAGCCAAGCATCAACACCCATGAAACTCCCATGGCATGCTTTCCATTTCTACTAAAAGACCGTAAAAGTTTGGGGTGGCTTCAGAACGATTGTTCTTGCACCAACAAATAGATCAAAGGATTTTGGAAACTTCTAGAACATGGGTTTTAATAAGGACTTTCCATTCGTGGAGATTGACCCATATGGCAAGAGTCCCTTTTTGGATCCATCTTGTCAAAATCAACAGCGTGTTATTAGCGTTTCTTCCAATACCCACATTTATATCTCGGTTGGAAATACTCTTGGCTTTAGAGTGTTACCAATTGAGTCATTCCCTTGGGTGAGTACTTTTTCCCCAAGGCAGGCCCTCTAGGATAAACAAAAGCGAGTAAAGACAATATCCGTAACTTGATCAATCTTTGTTGGAAACAAAGAGAGAGAACATACACAATAATGCCCCACTCACACTCACACAAGATTTTGTTCAATTCTTAAACCCAAAATGAAGTGTGGAGGTGATTGCTTTGTCTCAACCTAAAATCATGAAAAGGCCTTTTGATTCTCAAGATCGCTATAAAGCACGAGAGAAGCGCATACGTCCTTTTCCAATGAGGTTAGTTCAAGTAAGCCTTCACAAAACAAGATAGCACATGTTCATTTTAGATCCCACAAAGCAATTATGAATTATTTTTAAAGCACCAAAAGACAAATGATAGACATTTTGTTCAATTGTTAACCAAAGAAACAAACTCTAGTATGTTGTGATCCTAATGTTCATTTTAAACCCTTTGCAAAAATTGAAAATATTCTTTTTAAACCAAAATGAAATTAGTGTCCTAAGAAAGAAGTGATAACAATTAATTAAAAGTGTTAAGCAAACACTAAAGTGTTTAAAAACACTTTAATATTGTGAAATATCATCCTCATGCTTCTCCTTCTTTGGTTTTCAATTCCAACCTACAAGAGAGAAAAACTAGTCAGATTATGCAAAATACAAAGATTAAAAAGAGAAAACAGAAGATAAACTCATTAATGACCAAAAGCATGTGCTAAAATTAAATTTCTACTTTTTACTCCTACCAGCGGTGCAACCCATGACTGCATCAGAGTTTGATTTCTCAATGGTGCTCTTATAGCGTCGCTCTATTTCAGGGACAATGAGCTCAACTGTGTCGCACTTTTGCACAGTGTCGCAGTTTGACTCTTTTGAAAAATATGTGGTTTCGAATGATCAAGCGGTGCAGTTAGAATTTCAAATTTTTGGGCGGGAAGACTCTAGCATCGTAGTTTGGGTTTCCAGTGGCGCTATATGGCAATGCTGAAGAGTCAGTGGTGCTAAAACAGCGACACTGATCTCTCAGCATGGGAATTTTTCTGTGTATAAGGAAAAACGCGGAAATTTGTGAGAAAAGTGGTAAAGAATGGGATGTAGCCCTCCTTCTAGCGCTAAATGTGTGAACCCCAATCCAAATACCTGCAAAACAAAGAGAAAAAACACCTTAGTTTAGAGATTGCAAGCATGAAAAAGGATTCCCCATGAAATCCATTTACACAACTCAAATTAGGAAAGAAAACAATGAAAGACACAATGAAACAAGAAAATATAGATTCAATCCTAATTAGAATAGAAAACATATGATCCCATGGGGGAATTGGTGCCAATTTGATGTGAAAATTGGCCCTTTCCCAATTCCTAAGATGCAAGGTTGATGTGTTGAAGAGATTTGATCCACTTTGTTGATGAAGAATGAGAGCTCCAAGCCAAAAATCTAAAAAAACCTAGCTAAGAACTCAAGATTGATGGATGGAAATGGCTAAATATTTTAGCATAATAACTTTGCATAATTTGTGGATGATAAAATGAGGATATGAGCTCTTTATTTATAGAATGTCAAGATGGATTAATTTTCAAATTTGAGCAATGTGGGACTAACATTCATCCAATGAAAATATGCCACTTGTCAATCTATGAGTGGATGGAGGATGTGCAAGTTTTGAGGATTGTGCCAATAAATGCATATTTTTGAATTTCAAATTTGTTGAAATGACTTGCAAGAGGGAAGGGAAAATGCAATAAATGCCACTTGGCTCAAGGAAAAGGACATGTAAGATGAAGTTATTCCCTTGTTGGATGTACATGTTGACTTGGAATTTTTAAATTAAAACTTGGAGAATATTCCAAAAGATGCCTTGTGAGGAAAATAGAGATTTAATAAATGAATTAAATCTATTTTCATGTGCAACTTGCAAAATCTAGAGGATGGGACATGACAAGAGATTAAATTAATCAAGGGATAATTAATTTAATGAGAGATTAGGTGATGTGACCTATTTGACTCAAATTTATGGATTTATTTACATCAAATAAGAGAGGAATATGATAAGAGAATAATTAAATAAGGATTTGGATTTATTTAATTAAAAGAGATGGTGTTAGATTAAATAAAATAAGGTTTTAATTTATTTAATTTAATAGATAGACTTTAGAAATTTAATCAAATAAAATTAATTATTTAATTAAATAGGGATAATTAGATCAGACAAATTGATTTAATTAACAAAAGAGATAGACTTAATTAAATAACTAGTTTATTTAATTAAGGGAGGAATATTGATGAATTTAATCAAATAAGGAGATTTGATTAAATGGTTAGAATGAGGGATGACTCGGGATGAAATGATGTTAGTAGGTTGGGATCAAATGCACAATGTCAGTCGATATATTTTACGTGTCTACAAAAGGTGATGTGATCTAGTGCATCAACCATCCCATATTGAGTTCCACATCTATACCAGCCTAACATTTCCATCATTGTCTATGTTCGTTATTCATAAATTATCACTCCATAATCCAATAGCTTTTGCTTCATATAATATTAGATGTGTGAGTAGTGAATACTGTTTGCAATAGATATTATTTTTAATGGAAGTCAGTGCATCATTGAGGGATTTTTCCAAATATTATGCATAATTAAGAGGTCTAGCATCCTAATTTTGTATGTTTACTACTAAAACCATTGGAGCTATGGACATAAAGGTGGGTACATCTATTCCTAAGACTTGACCAGCATAGTAGTAAGTGTATTGAAAATACTCTTTGAATAATTCAACTAAAAAGTGGGGGTGCTCACTTTCTATAAACCTTCTAAGTCTATTCCCTTCATCCCGGGGTCTATGCAAGGTTAATCTCCATCTTTTATAGTTGATATCCATATTGTGGTACTCATCTAGAAGGCCTTGGATCCTAAATTTTATCATCATGCTCAAATCCAGTTAGAAAACCATAGAGATGTAATCTCGTGTAATGGGTACAAAGGATAACCTATCTGTCGAGTAGATCAAATGAGTCTAATGGTTATACATTTTAACCAATGCCTTCATCAATTCTACACTGATAAACACATTATGTACTACTAGTTTTCCAAAGTTAAGCCTCTATGGGTTAGATATCGACCTCTGTCTATACATTTTCTTGTAATGGTATATGAACAGGTCGTAGCCCCTTTTTTCTATCCACACATCTCCTAACCCCTTCTGTTTATCTTCTAATTTCTTGGCTCCTAATTTCAATTAGACATTTCTTATCGAAATCGGTCAAGAACTAGGACATTGGTCAATTAAATCTTGATTTAAATGTTTGATGTCTAATTTCTACCTCTTACCTTTGCATGTTTCTAACGTACTTTCCATTTAATTACACAATGATGTAAAGCCTACTTGATGATTATTCTTCAAATGGTCTATATAGAATAAATTTAATTTAGGCATTTTTACTTACTTGAGGTAGTCATGCTACTTCTCATTCTTTTCATCCACAATAATCACTGAATTCCTAGTCTCTCTCCTCCTCAGGTGCAAGAGAATTCCTCCAACTAGAGATCGATAGATTGCCTATCTATAACTTGCTCAGCTCTGGCTCATAAATGCCAAATGACGCCAACTTTCATGTCACTGCTACTATTTTTGAATATCAACTATTGATTTTCTTTCTATTGCCACCAATTTATTTCTTCAAGATATCACTTGTCTTATCATCCTAAGTGAGTTTAAAGCTGCATTGAAATGACTAATTCCATTCCCTATTGACATTCATTTCTTTCTCCAATGAATGCTAGGCTCTTTAATCTTTTGAGCCTTTAGAGGGACCACTTTATGGCTTCATACTGGTACCTTCATGTCTTCTTGAAAGCCCCCTTTTGTAAGTGGTTTCTTTGATATTCTTTTATGTTCACAAATTTACGGAGGCAATAAATGTCATCATTTTGTTGGGAAGATCGATATCCTTATTCCTCTGAAATGTATCCTTCCCTTTGATGAAATTTTTAGTTCAATTGGTCATTTCTTTCTTTTAGGGCTATCAAAGGGACCGATCCTTGACTTTAATCAACATAGATCCCTTTCATTGATATTTATTTTTAGTTCATATGTTATTCTTGGTTTTTGGGGAAATTAGGAACCAGTTGCTCCGATGTTTCAAAAACTTTTCATGGCCCTTCTAACTTTTTTCTATTTTCTTTCACAATGGGGGCTATCGCTTTATCAAAGAGATAAATTTCACTATCTCGTTCATATACATAGTTCCTCTCAATAAATTCTTCCCTTTTTCGATATATCGAGGCGACTTATAAAGTACTCACTCTGACATGCCAAAGTCTCTTCGGTTTTCAAGTACTATTATTGTTACTTCAATATTCTATTGTCATATTGACATATTGTTGAATCACTTTTGAAAGGGAATGCTAATGTGTAATTACACACTGGAACAATTTTCTCCTTGATAATTAGTGTATCGAGTAGTCGAAGAGGCCTAGAATGTTACTCTTCGATGTATCAAAATGTTCTCGATAAGATCTTGATTGGATTTTCAGGGGGACACAAAAATAGGTCTCCTCTACATGGTATACTATCTCTAAAAATGTTTATGTTGTTTCACTTCATCGCTTCTTTGAAGAGATCCCAAAGTGAGTCTTGTCGATGTGATGTAGTCATGACATGGCTTACTTTTTGCATGGGTATGATGAGTAAAATTTATTAATGTGATGGAATGGAGGGTGGGTAGATGAAATTTTTTGAAATTAAAAATGATAGGTTGGGGAATGGGGTATTTTAAAGAAATGATTTTTTTAGGGAAAATTTTAAGGTTGATTTTTCTAATCCTAACAAGTTCCCCTCATCTTTCTTCCAATTTTTTATGACATCATCTCTTAGGACCTACTTACAACAACTAGAGGTTTCTTCAGATCAAGGAAGCTCCTTAAGCAGCTAAATTAAACCTCCATTATTCTTGTCCCCAAAGTGGCAAAGGCCAATTCTATGTCTAATTTTCAGCCTATCAGTCTATGCGAGATTTCTTACAAAATATTCTCGTAAGTGCTGGTCAATAGAATCAAGCCCTTACTTTATAGACTTATCTCCCCATTCCAAAATTTATTTGTCTTTTAGAAAAATTCTTTATGTTTTCATCATCACCCATGAGCTCATCCACTCAATGGAAAAAACAAAAGACATAGTATTCTACTAAAAATTGATATCCCTAAGGCATATAATAGATTACTTTGGCCTTTCCTTTTTCTATCTTTAAAAGAATGGGTTTGGTGAGAAGGTCCTAAAAATTATTCACTCTTGCATCTCTATCCCTACCTACTCAATGCTACTGAGTGGTTTTGCTTTTGGTTTATTCTAAGGTGATAAAGGGTTAAGGAAGGGAGACCTCCTTTCCCCTTACCTTTTTATTTTTATTGCAAAAGCTCTGGGTAGATGCTTCCAAAGAAATATTGTCTCTAATAAAATTATGGGGGTTGGAGATGCCTCCCTATTAGCCCCTACTTACCATCAATAATTTGTTGATGATACTATTATTTTTGGTGCTACTTTAGTTGTGAAAGAAAAAATATCAAAGGCTACCTTGGAGGATTATTCCAATGTTGTTGGGTAAAATATCAATTACAACAAAACTATGATTTACTTCTTCAACTTGGAGAACATTCTTACAGAAAGGATAGTTCACATCTTGGGTTGCCAACATGACTACCTTCCTACCACTTATCTCAGTCTCCATCTAACTACTAAATTGCTTTCCAACACTTATTAGAGCAATATTATTGAAATATTTCAACATAAGCTTGCTATTTTGAAAGGTAAGTTTTTGAGCTAAGCGTTGCAAGTATGAATGAGTATGGTGGAGTTGTCATTGATGTCAACATAGTACAGGTTTTTGTAGAGAAATGAAACAAGTGATTGCAAGTTGTGCATGTATAGTTGAGATACTGTAGAGATGTTGTGAGTACATGGAGTTATTTTATGATGTTTTAGGTGTGCTAATATGATGAGTTTCCAAGTTCTTTTGAGAAATAGTGAAGATAGAGTTGAGTATGTGTTTAGAATGTGCTCCAGTTTGTGCTCCACATTTTTTTTTTTTGATCATATGCTTATTTGGATGTGAAGTTTTGTTTATGGGAATCATTGGGTGATATATCCTAGATTGTAGCTTCTGGTTTCATGAAGAGTGAAAGTTGTGTTCATCGATATGTGAACTAGTTTGGCAGAGTTGTTTGTCTATGGACTAGCAGAAATGTTTCTACTCCACAGTTCTCCACTAGTTCATTTTAGTTCTTGTGGATGTGGAAGATGGCTTGTAATGGTGTTATTTGTGTTACATCAAAGGTTTTCCTTGTTTGGTGCTCCAAAAGTTGAGTTTCAGTGTTATAGTGCATTTATGTGTTGTCCTAATGGACTGATGGAAAGTGTTTTGTGTATGGAGGTTGTTTCATTGCTACGGTTGAATCTAAAGGAATTTGATATGTTTTCCAATGTATGGTGAGGTGTGTTATGTGTTTCGCATGTTATCTTCTTGTCATGGAAGCATGTACTTCGAATTTCATTTATGTTTTCATTAGGTTTGGCTGACCTGGTGTCTACACATCATGCGAAGGATAAGTATCAATTAAGGAAGCATGTGATTGATTTGATATGTTGTTTTGGGTCTTGGTTAAGTGTTGCTCTGGTCCACTCTCATTCTTTTCCAATGCAATAATGTTAATTTTCTGACCTAATTTGAATTTGTAAAATGAAGTGTTTGTAGCCAACCTTGGAGAAAGTTTCTAAGGTTGAAGATGGAATAAATATAGGTCGAGATGTTATGGATCGATGTATCAAGAATGCCACAATTTTGAGAAGCAAGAGTGAATTAAGGAAGTAGTACTTTAATGTGTTAGACTCCAAATAGCAGTGAGTTGATGGTTTCTACAATTCTTTGATCAAGGTTGCGGATGTATGTAATTTGTTGTGGTGGATTTTCCTTTTATCTTTTGTATCTTTAGGCAATGAGCCTCCCTTCTAGATAGTGATTCATATTTGTAGGCAGTGAGCCTTGTATCCAAACAATGAGTCCTTCTTAGGCAATGAGCCTTTTGGCAATGAGCCTCTTTGTAATTGATTTTGGAATTACTTTATATTGTGAGAGAATCCTCACTGGTGTTTCTTGTGTTGATATTGCTTTTTATTATTTGAATTCCATGTTTAATAATAGAATAAAGTGGATGTGAATTTAATAATTTTTTTTGAGATTTTTGTTTGACATTGGTGACAACTGATTCACCCCCACCTCTCAGTTGTCTTGTGCCTTTCAACAATTGGTATCAAATCTTTGGCTGCTCGGAGAAGACCTTAACCACTTGAGGTAGATATGATGGTGCACAAGTTGTCAATCCCTATGTTTTATGGATTTGACTATAGTGACTCGAAAGTGTAGATGAGAGATTACTTGATCTCTCTTGGTTACAAGACTTGGAAAGTTGTTGAAACATAATATGTTGAACTTATAAGTGGTCCTTCTTTTGTTGATGAAATTTTTTCCTATGAGGAAAATGGAAAAGAAAGGTATGCAATCTACAGTGTTTTATCTAAGAATGAGTGAACAAAAGTTATTTCTTTGGGAATTTCTTATGAATTCTAGAAAAATTTGGAAGATATCTATGAAGGAAAATGATAGAGTGAAATTGTCAAATAAGCTAACAGCTAAGCACAGATATGAGAACTTGAAAATGGAAGAAGGTGAAGATATTGCAAGCTATTTTTAGAGGGTTGATATTGTAGTGAATGAAGTGAAAAATCAAGGTGGTACCCTGACTGATGAAGATGTAATGGAGAAGATTCTAATGACTCCATCAGAGAGTTATAGTGATAAAATCTTAGCCATTGAAGAAGTTTATGATCCTAAGAAGCTTATTAAAGAACAACTATTTACCACCCTGACCGCATTTGAGATGAGGAATTTTGGAAAGGAAAAGGACCAGATAGAATTAGTCTTTAAAGCTACTAAGACAAGAGATGATCCAGATAGTGAAGGTTCAAAGGAGTTGGAAGCAAATTTTACAAGGAAGTTGAAGAAAGGTAACTATAAGTACAAAGGTATGTTACCTTTTAAATGTTTCAGTTGTGGAAATATTGGTCACTATGCTTCAAGATGTCCAAATAGAGTTGTACACAAGAAGAATAGAGACAATATAGACAAAAAGGATAAGAAGTTCAAGAGATTGTACTATGTTAGAGAAGATGCTAGAATTTTTGATGATGAATCATATTTTGAGGATGATAATAATGAATGCTTGTTTCTAGCCTTAGAGAATAAATTATCATCTACTAACTCTAGAACATGTGTAACAGAAAGTGGTCCATAGAACAAGAAGGGAGAGATGGAGGGTACTCTGGTTACTTCCTTTCATGCTATACAAGGTGAGGAATATTGGGTGATTGACAATGGCTGCTCAAATCACATGACCTAAGAAAAAAATAAGTTTACTAAACTTGGAAAGTATGATGGTGGATTAGTCATGTTTGAAGAAGATTCTAGAGAAAAGATTGTTGGGAAATGAATAATTAGTTTTGATAGAAAACATAGTACTGATGATGTCTATTATGTTAGTGGATTAAGGCATAATATTTTGAGTGTTGGAAAAATGTGTAGCAAAGGATTCAAGCTTGTGTTTCAAGATAACACTTATGAGATCAGAAAAGGGTCTGGAACTATTATTGCTACAATAAGAACATATGGAAGCATTTATCAGCTTCAGGGTGTTGATGGTCAGTGCCTTGTATCTCATGTTAATGAAATTTTTCTATGGCACTAGAGGATGGGACATGCAAACTTTGATAATATGACCAAGATTAGTTCAAGAGAAGTTGTTTGGGATCTTCCTACAATCACAAAGCCTACCAATATTGTTTACACAAGTTGTGAGTTGGGAAAACAAACAAGTTGTAGTTTTAAAGGAAAAGATTAATCAACTACCAGAATGTTGGAATTAGATCATACTGATCTCTGTGGTCCCACAAGAACAACAAATCTTAATGGTGATAGGTATTTCATGCTCCTTATTGATGATTATTCTAGAATGACATGGGTTACATTTCTTAGGGAGAAGCTCAAACTCTAGATAGATTTAAAGTGTTGAAGGAAAGGGTAGAGAATAAAGCCAACCTAAGAATCAAATGTTTAATATTTGATAGAGGTGGAGAATTCACTTCTAGTTAGTTTCATACATTTTGTGAAGAGCATGGTATAAAGAGACACTTTTCTACTCCTAGAACTCCTCAGCAGAATGGATTTGTTGAAAGGAAAAATCACACTATTCAAAAGGTTGCAAGAACAATAATGAAAGAGGAAAATGCACCTGATGTATACTGGAGAGAGGAAATCCATACTATTATTTATATTCTTAAGAGATTTTAGATCAAATGTAACAACACAGACTCCTTATGAGTTATGGACTAGAAAAATTCCTACTGTGAAGTAATTTAAGGTGTTTGGAAGTAGATGTTACATTAAAAAAGATGATGAGAACCTTGGAAATTTTGATGCTAGATGTGATGAAGGTATTTTCCTTGGATATTCAACTAGTAGAAGAGCTTAGATGATTCAATAAAGGATTGTGAAAGATTGTTGAGAGTGCAAATTTCAAGGTTAATGAAGATATGCATAGACCAATTGAGATAAGTGAATTTGAACTAGATGATCCTATCTTTGGAAAAGTACAAGAGAATAAAGAAGAAGAAGAATAGATTGAAGAAAAAGAAGAAGCTCCAAAACCTAATACTAAGACCCCAAAGTATGTACAAAAGGATCATTTAGAAGAACATATAGTTGGAGATAAAAGTGAAGTTGTAAAGACAAGAAGAAAAGTGGTAGCAGTTGAGGTAAAACTATGTTTAATTTCCAAGATAGAACCTAAATCAGTGTGTGAAGCTTGGAAAGATCAGAATTGAGTTAGAGCAATGAAAGAGGAGTTGTAGTAGATAGAGAAGAATTAGACATGGGAACTAGTTCCTAGACCTATAAACAAGAATGTAATTTGTACAAAGTGGGTGTTCAGGAATAAGTTGGATGAGAATGTAGAATTAGTGAGAAACAAAGCAAGGATTTTATGTAAAGGTTATTCATAGATTGAAGGAATAGACTTTGAGGAGAAATTTTCCCAGAAGACAAGAATGGAAGCTATTTGAATATTTTTGGCATTTTTTGTATATAAAGATTTCAAGGTATATCAAATAGATGTTAAGTCTGCATTCTTGAATGGAGAATTGGAAGAAGAGGTGTACATGGAACAACATGAGGGATTTAAGTTATTAGATAAACCAGACATGGTCTTTATGTTGAAAAAGGAACTATATGGACTTAAACAGTTTCCCATAGAATGGAATGCAAGGTTGAATAGATATTTGACACAACAAAGGTTGAAGAAAGGCTCCATAGACAATAATCTATATTTAAAGGTTGAAGGAAATGAAATTTTTATAGTGGTTGTGTATGTTGATGATATTATCTTTGGAGGAAATGAAGGTATGTGCAAGGGATTTGGAGAGGAAATGCACAATGAATTTTAAATGTCTATGATTGGTGAGTTGAATTTCTTTCTTGGACTTCAAGTGAATCAAACTGATAAGGGAATATTCATTTCATAATAAAATTATTTCAAAGAGTTGCTAAAGAAGTTTGGAATGTATGACTCCAATCTGGTCCGTACCCCTATGGTGACTGGATGCAAATTGAGTAAAGATGATGAATCTCCTAAAGTTGATTAGAGCATATACAGATCTATGATTAGTGGATTGTTATATCTTACTGCTACTAGACAAGATATCATACATGTAGTATGTTTGGTTTCCATATTTAAAGTAGAACCTAAAGAAGCACACATTACAATTGTGAAAAAATATTTAGATATCTAAAAGGCACTTCAGATTATGGCTTGTGGTATCCTAAGGATACTAAATTCACTTTGAGAGCTTACACTAATGTAGATTGGGTTGGTTGTGTAGATGACCAAAAGAGTACAAGTGGTGGTGCATTATTTCTTTGAGGAAGATTGGTTTCATGGCTAAGCAAGAAACAGGATTCAGTTTCTTTATCCACTACAAAAGCTAAGTATATTGCAACATCATCTTGTTGCACACAAGTTTTATGGATTAAGAAAAAATTTAAGCACATAGGAGTGATGTGTGATGAGCCTATCCCTATCTTTTGTGACAATAAAAGTGCAATAAATATTTCAAACAATTCGATAATGCATTCAAGGACAAAGTATATATCTATCAGATATCATTTCTTGAGAGAGAAAGTATTGTAGAATGAAGTTGGATTGGAGTATGTGCCTACAAAGGATCAGATTGATTATATATTTACTAAGGCTCTTTTGAAGTATACTTTTGAGTATCTCAAGGAGAATTTGGGGGTTACTACCCCTCCTTCTTTGAAATAGGTGCACATGGAGGTACATCAATCTAGTGGATCTGCAGATTCTTCATTTTCCTGGACTGATGAATGGGTGTACTCCTTAGGGGGAGTAGGAAGTTTCATATGGGGGAGAGAGTGTTGTGATGAGGAAATGGGAAGTATCATTGTTGAAGTATGAGATGTGTGTGTGCACTCCTAAGAGGTAGTGATCAAAATTTTGTTCTTTTCTATTGATGTAAAAGGGGGAGAGAGAGTCATGAGAAAAAGAAGAAGCTAAAAGGAGAGAAAGGGTGGCAGAGTATTGAGATTGTATGAATGTTGTGTAGGTTGTCTAATCTAAAAAATAAAGAGTGTATTGTGTCTTTGGTGGTTTTTCACATCATTTGTTCCCATCAATGACAAAGGGGGAGATTGTTGCAAGTATGAATTAATATGGCAGGGTTGTCATTACTATTGTCATTGATGTCAGCATAGTATAGGTTGTTGCAAAGAAAGGAAACAAGTGATTGCAAGTTGTGCATGTATATTTAAGATAATGTAGAGATGTTGTGAGTACATGGAGCTATCTTTATGATGTTTTGAGTGTGCTAGTATGATGAGTTGCCAAGTGCTTTTGAGAAATGGTGAAGATAGAGTTAAGTATGTGTTCAAAATGTACTTTGGTTTGTGCTATGCATTTCTTCTATGTTGATCCTATGCTTGTGTGGATATGAAGTTCTATTTATGGGCATCATTGGGTGATACATCCTAGATTATAGCTTCTAGTTTCATGAAGAGTGAAAGTTGTGTTCACTGGTGTATGAACTAATCTGGAAAAGTTTTTTGTCTATGGACTGGGAGAAATGTTAATGCTCCATAGTTCTTTGCTAGTTCATTTCAAGTATTGTAGATCTAGAAGATGGTTTGTAATGCTGTTATCTATGTTACATCAAAGGTTTTCTTGGTTTGGTACTCTGAAAGTTGAGTTTCACTGTTACTATGTGTGTCTTTGCAGTCTAGATGGACTGATGGAAATTGTTCTATGTATGAAGGTTGTTTCATTAGCTATGGTTGAATTTGAAGGCATCTAAGATGTGTTCTAGTGTATGGTGAAGTGTTTTATGTGTTATGTGGTCTGCATGTTATCTTCTTGTTTTGGAAGTGTGTACTTCAAAGTTCATTTGCATTTTCATTAGGTTTGGTCAACCTGGTGTTTACACATCATGCAAAGGATAAGTATCAATCAAGGAAGCATGTGATTGATTTGAGACATTGTTTTGGGTCTTAGTTAAGTGTTAGTTTGGTCTTCTCTCATTCTCATCCACCACGTGAATGTTGAGTTGTCGACCTAATTTGAATTTGTAAAATGAAGTGTGTGTAGCTGACCTTGGAGAAAGTTTCTAAGGTTGAAGATGGTATAAATACAAGTCAAGATATTATGGATTGATGTATTAAGAATGCCAAAAGTTTGAGAAGCAAGAGTGTTCTAAAGTAAATTAAGGTAGCAATACTTTAATGTGTTAGACTCCAAAAAGTAGTGAGTTGATGGTGTCTATAATTATTTGATCAAGGCTATGGATGTATGTAATTTGTTGTGGTGGATGTTTCTATTATCTTTTGTATTTGTAGGAAGTGAGCCTCCCTTCTGGACAATGAGTCCTATCTATAGGCAGTGAGCCTTGTATCCAGATAGTGAGTCCTTCTTGGGTGTTGATCCCTTTGGTAGTGACCCTCTTTGTAATCGGTTTTGGAATTACTTTATATTATGAGCTAATCCACATCGGGGTTTTTCCCCTATTGGTTTTTTGACATAAATATGGTGTTTCTTGTGTTGATATTCCTTTCTATTATTTTCATTTCATGTTCATACATAATAATAGAATAAAGTGGATGCGAAGTTAATATTTTTTTGAGATTTATGTTTGAGATTGGTGATAATTGATTTATCCCTACCTCTCAGTTTTCTTGCACATTTAAATAATTGGTATCAAAGCTTTGGTTTCTCAAAGAAGAGCTTAACTAGTTGAGGTAGATCTGATCATGTACAAGTTGTCAATCCCTATGTTTGGTGGATCTGACTACAATGTTTGGAAGTGCAAATGAGAAGTTACTTGATCTTTCTTGGTTACAAGACTTGGAAAGCTATTGAAACAAAATATGTTGCACTAACAAGTGGTTTGTCTTCTATTGATGAGATTTATTCCTATGAGGAAAATGAAAAAGCAAGGTATGCAATCTATAGTGCTTTATCTAAGACTGAGTGAACAAAAGTTATTACCCTAGGCACTACTTATGAAGTTTGGAAAAAGTTGGAAGATATCTATGAAGGAAATGATAGAGTGAAATTGTCAAAGAAGCTAACAACTAAGCATAGATATGAAAGCTTGAAAATGGAAGGAGGTGAAGCTATTGCAAGCTATTTCCAGAGGGTTGATATTGCAGTGAATGAAGTGAAAAATCAAGGTGGTACCCTGAATGATAAAGATGTAATGGAGAAGATTCTAATGACTCTACCAAAGAGTTATAGTGATGAAATCTCAGTCATTGAAGAATTTTATGATCCTAAGAAGTTTACTGAATAAAAACTATTTGGCACCTTGATCGCATTTGAGATGAGGAAGTTTGGAAAGGGAAAGGAGAAGAAAGAATCAACCTTTAAATCTACTATGATAGGAGATGATTTAGATAGTGAAGGTTCAAAGGACTTGGAAGAAAATTTTACAAGTTGAAGAAAGGTACAGGTAAGTACAAAGGAATTTTTCCTTTCAAATGTTTCAATTGTGGAAATATCGGTCACTATGCTTCAATATGTCCAAATAGAGTTATGCACAAGAATAATAGAGACAATAAAAACAAAAGGAATAAGAAGTTCAAGAGATTGTACTATGTTAGAGAAGATGATGGAATTTCTAATGATGAATCTAATTTTGAGGATGATAATGATGAATGCTTGTTTCTAGCCTTAGAGAATAAATCAATATCTACTAACTAAGGAAGATGTGCAAGGGAAAGTGGTTTGGAGAACAAGAAGGAAGAGATGGAAGGTACTTTGGTTAATTCATTTAATGGTAGACAAGATGAGGACTATTGGGTGATTGATAGTGGTTGCTCAGTCACATGACCGGAGACAAAAGTAAGTTTACTAAACTTGAAAAGTATGATGGTGGATTAGTCATGTTTGGAGATGATAGTAAAGATTGTTTGGAAAGGAACAATTAGTTTTGATGGAAAAAATAGTATTGATGATGTCTATTATGTTAAGGGATTAAGGCATAATATTTTGAGTGTTGGAAAAATATGTAGCAAAGGATTAAAGCTTGTGTTTTAGGATAATACTTGTGAGATCAGAAAAGGATTCAAAACTATTGTTGCTATAGGAATAAGAACATATGGAAGCATTTATTAGCTTAAGGGTGTTGATGTTCAGTGCCTTGTTTATCAAGTTAATTAAAGTTGGCTATGGACCTAGAGGATGGGACATATAAACTTTCACAAATCCTACCAATACTATTTGCAGAAGTTATCAGTTGGGAAAATAAACAAGATGAAGTTTTAAAGGAAAAGATCAATCAACTACCGAAATGATGGAATTAGTTCATACTGACCTCTGTGGTCCCACAAGAACAAAAATTATAAATGGTGACAATTTTTCCATGCTCCTTATTGATGATTATTCTAGAATGACATGGGTTACATTTCTTAAGGAGAAAGATCAAGCTCTAGATAGATTTAAAGTGTTCAAGGCAAGGGTAAAGAATGAAGTGAACCTCAGAATCAAATGTTTAAGATCTGATAGAGGTGGAGAATTCACTTCCAGTGAGTTTAATACATTTTGTGAAGAGCATGGTATAAAGAGACATTTTTCTACTCCTAGAACTCCACAATAGAATGGAGTTGTTGAAAGGAAGAATCAGACTGTTTAAGAGGCTATAAGAACAATGATGAAAGAGGAAAATGTACCTGATGTATATTGGAGAGAGGCAATCCATACTACTATTTATATTCTTAATAGTGTTCAGATCAAAGGTAACAACACAAAGACTCCTTGAGTTATGGACTTGAAAAATTCCTATTGTGAAGTAATTTAAGGTGTTTGAAAGTAGATGTTACATTAAAAAGGATGATGAGAACCTTGGAAAGTTTGATGCTAGATATGATGAAGGTATTTTCCTTGGCTATTCAACTAGTAGAAAATCTTATAGATGCTTCAATAAAAGATTGAGAAAGATTGTTGAGAGTGCAAATGTAAAGGTTGATGAAGATATGCACAGACTAGTTGAGATAAGTGAAGTTGAACTAGATATGCCTATCTACGGAAAAGTAAAAGAGAATAAAGAAGAAGAAGAATATATTGAAGAAGAATAAGCTTCAGAACCTACTCCCAAGAACCCAAATTATGTACAAATGAATCATCTGAAAGAATAGATAATTTGAGATAAAAATGAAGGCATAAAGACAAGAAGAAAAGTGGTAGTAGTTGAGGTAAATATGTGTTTAGTTTCCAAGATAGAACCTAAATCAGTGTGTGAAGCATACAAAGATGAGAATTGGGTTAGAGGAATGAAAGAGAAGTTGCAATAGATAGAGAAGAATTAGACATGGGAGCTTGTTCCTAGACCTATAAACAAGAATGTAATTGGTACAAAGTGGGTGTTTAGGAATAAGTTGAATCAGAATGGGGAAGTAGTGAGAAAAAAACAAGGATTTTATGCAAAGGTTATTCATAGGTTGAAGGAATATACTTTCAGGAGATATTTTACCCAATGGTAAGAATGGAAGTTATTCGAATGTTTCTAGCATTTTTTGCATATAAAGATTTCAAGGTATATAAGACGGATGTTAAGTCTACATTCCTATATGGAGAATTGGAAGTGTATACACCTAAAAATGGTTTGGATAATCTAATTAATTAAATACAATTTATTTGATTAATTGAATCAATTAATTCATTTACTTATAAATAAATAGAAATATTTATTTATATAGTTCAAATTTAATTCTTCTATCCTTGTCATATTATTTCATCTTAATTAAACAAAAAAATCACATGCTTTGTTTTATTTAATTATTATTATCAAATTCTTCAATAATTATATATTTATTCTATCTTAATCACATCATTCTATTTTAATTAAATAAACAAGTTCACATACTTTGTTTAATTTAATTACCACATTTCTTCCATGTTTATTCAATAAACAAATTTCTATAGTTTGTTTTATTAAATTAAATATCCTCTTTTGCTAATTTGAATAAATCCAAATATTCAATTAAGGCATATTTCTACAACTACTTCCTCTTTTCACTCATCATATGCACCAAAAAAAATAGATATTTTATGTCTAATTAATTCAACTCAGCCTTCACAAACAAATTTGGAGACAAATTATAGGAAAAATTCTTCATCTTCTTCCATTGACTCTTCCTATCCTTTGGCTAAATATTTTTGTGGGGAGGAACAAATAACCATAATCTTTTCAATCTTCTTCATCTTTCACCATTGAATATTTTAAATAAAATCGAAACCTTTACTTGCTACCACATCACAAATATGCTACTAGGAATCTATAAATACAACCTCTTTCTACAGGAAAATAATCCCAACTTTGTGCAATCTTAATCTACAAAAATAA
The DNA here is from genome assembly GCA_007258455.2 of Sequoia sempervirens. Classification (NCBI taxonomy): domain Eukaryota; kingdom Viridiplantae; phylum Streptophyta; class Pinopsida; order Cupressales; family Cupressaceae; genus Sequoia; species Sequoia sempervirens. Next base: position 250,259,555 of record VDFB02075321.1, on the reverse strand, counting down.
CATTAGAGCATTTAAGCATTCGAGCATTAGAACAATTAAGAAATAGCAATAGCAATATCAATCATATAGAATCATAATCATGGCTTTTCATTTAGCTACATCTTGGTTTACAATAGTTTCTTTTATCATTTTCATGTCATTTTCAACTATAGTATCATCACCATATCATTTAGCAATCATTACATAGGATTAGATTCCTACATTTAACAATATCTCATTCTCTAGATTGTCATTTTAACAGTCATAGTGCTTACACAATCTAAGAGCCACAATAATTTAATAAATCTTTGGAGATAGAGAGCAATAGGACGCTTTTAAGAGATTTCCTACTTTAATTAGATTAGTTGTTTATTTAAATCTCTTGATATAATGTCTTATTAGGTGTGATTGTCATTCATTTCCGCATATTTTACTCACATAAATTGGTGCCCACCATGGGGCCCAAAAATCCCAATTTTAAAAATTTTCTAGAAAAGTGTGTTCGCAAGTTTCTGACATATTTTGTTTTAGCATGATCGAGAGTTTTTACAACACATATGATAGACATTTTAGTGCATCCAAGTACTCTTACGGTGCATCCAGTAGATATTTTAGTGCATACGATCATTATTACGACACATCTAGTATTTTGTTTCACCAGTCAGGGGGTTTCTTTCAATGCATTGACCCTTTCTTTTAGTGCATTCATCAATTTCTATAGCGCATAGAACTCTTATTTTAGTGTATTTACATTTTTTTCTAGCACATATGATGACTATTATGGCACATCTGAGTATTTTTACAGAATTTTAAAAATTTGAGGGTTAATCATTGTTTTCCATGTTCTAGGTACAAAATATGCTTGTCAAAGATGATTGTCAAAAACACTTACACCAGTCAAAGACAAAAATTTACAAATTACTAATGGTTTTTGCGGGGATTTTATTTTATTATTTCTTTTCCTTTGGTTAAGATAGTGCATCTAGCTTAATTAAGGAAATAGTTTGAATCCCATGTCCACTATGTTTCGAAAGCAATAGGCTTATGCTCTCCCCTTAATTGGGTGATCAAAATGCTAGAGTTGCTATCCTGCTTTATTAACACCTTTAGAAGGCCTTCCATAGTGGGAAAAATTACTCACCCTATGGGAACAACCTAAGTGGGAATAACCAAAACTAAGTTTTCCAACCCACTCTAATCAAAAGTGAATCTAGGGAAACCCGATATTCAATAGAAGTGTGCAAGATAACCATCCCAAAAATATATGTTCTAAATATTGGGAGGTCTCTTGAGGGAGTTTATCAATTGTCACTCCGAACAGATACCCTATCTATGAACTTTATTGTAGAATCCAACTGTGTTAGTTTCAAACACTTTTTATATCATGGTGCAAGGGGAGGGAAGAATCTTCCCCCAAGACACTCACCATATAACTATCAGAGACCCTGGCCAAAAGTGGAGGATTCAACTTTGGTTATGACTCGGGAAAGGAAAAAACATGGGCACCCTCTAGGGGGTGACAAGGCTATGTGAGCTGACATAGTTGCAAGCTGTGGGTTGTGATATTCTAAGTGACCTTTGAGATAGAAAAGTGCTTGAACTATATTATCATGTGTTAAACCTATGGAAATTGAAAGGATCAGACTTGATTCTAGAATACACACTCTTTGTTTAATGTGTAGTGTTAGAAACAATATTTACAAAATTGTTGTTGTGTGTGTAAAGTCATTTTCAAAGGTATCATCCAATTAGATCAGCAAATTCCAAGATTTACAAGCAAAATACCCCTCCAAAATCTTCATTGCTTAGAAAATTATACCCTAGAATTAATCTTTTTACTGACAAAAAGTAGAACAAACAGACAAAATTCTGACCACTCCGAGATTAGCACATCCAACCTCTATTTTAGCACATGTTAGGTCTCAAAAATGCAGGTTTGAACCACGAGAGGTTGCCAAGCTCTCACAACACTTTTGGCTAATGTACAAGGCCAAATGATGAATTTAAACCTTCTTCTCTTTAGGCACTACCAGACCTAGGTGGGTATACCTATGGGAATGAAGCAAACTTGAACTGTATTTATTCCCTAAAGCAATCTATCTACAATGGAAGTTGGGAGTGGATAAATGAATTCTTACTTTGGTATAGATTGTATAAGCAATATCAAAGAAATATGTTCAGTTAACACATGTGAAATATTTAAAATGAAGTGAAACTAAATGATGGAGTGTGAAGGACCAATGCTCTATTGTGTATATGGAGTCAGATAGAAATTAGAGTTAAGTGACTTATAACTAGCAATAATTCAAACTGTTTGGCACTTAATAATCATCAAATTCTTCTTTAATAATCATTAGATTCTTCTTTAATAATCCAAAATAATAATTCTAAGTTGTTTTGAATAACCAAGAGGATTTTAAACTTTACTTGAAAGACCCAATTAATTATGTCACATAGATACAACAAATGTGCACTAATAAAATGAAAATATGCTTGATATATCAATTTAAACAACAAAGAAATATTTAATATGGAGATAAATTGATAATATATTCAGCTAACTTAACAAACAATTGATACCAACATAGAGCCATTGAATCAAACATTTTCCATTAACTCCTTCAAAATTTACACGTGCATCTTGATCCTTTTTGATGTAAACATTGTATCAATCCATACTAACCTACTTATTCTATCTATTATAATCTTCCTATGACCCCTTTGGTCTTGGTCTCTCTTATTTATTGAGAGGAAACAAGCTTTGGACCAAAGGTCATGACTTTTGATAACAAAACTTAACTGAAAAGATAAAATGTATTAGAGATAACTAAAAATAACACATGCCAATTTGTTAATCTTTGAGTAAAAGCCTGAGTCACTAAAGAATTGTGCAAAGCTTTTACTTTATGATAATATTTTCTTGATGACGATTAATCCTCATCTAAACCCAGATATTTGTCTCGCCACTTGAATTCCTATGCAGCAGTGAAGTTTGTAAAGTGGCTCTTCCATCTGCTATCGAGCAAGTTTCTAGCATCTAAACAAACTTTGTATAACCATTATCCAACATCATAATTCCATCAAGAAGAGTGTGAAACTTCTCCAGATTAATATCACCATCACCCTGAATATATGTCAAGCATTGAGGAACCATTTGATCAAACTCATTCTTCCATTCATCCACATCCTTGAGTTGTCCATCGCCTTTAATGTTTAAAGGACTGAAATAGTGTTTTATTGAATCAAATGAATTCCTTATGTTCTCTACCTTCTTCCTCATGTCAATCAAATACTTATGCTCATCAATAACTCCCTTCACCATCTCTTGATTAGGCTTTAATCTTGGAGGTGCATTAGGATCCCTTTGTGTTGCTTTGCACAAAGTGGTTAAAATATGGTAAGTGGGCTGCCATTTTTTTGTAATTCCTCTAAGATAGGGGAATTAGTATTTATTTGTTCTAGAGCTTTCACCAAATGACTAAAACCCTCATGGACTCCACTTATCTTCTCTTTTAAAACTTCAACTCTGTGCTTCCATATTTCCTTTAAGGTACCCAAGATGTGATGCTTGACATCATCCATATTATGTTTCTTCAATTTTTCAATCTCTTCTTTCAAATGTTGAATTTGTGAATCTTCAACTGGAGCAGGTGGATGATAGACAACTATTTAATCTCCTTTTATATCTGTATCTTGTTGAAATTATTGCTTTAATTTGAAATTTTCAATGAATAACTTATTTATTTCATCATTTGATAACTTGAGTCTTTTCTCATACTCTATTATCTTCTTTTCCATGTTTTCTACTACATCTTTTGTAAACATGGTTGAATGCATAGTTATAGTTGCTACTTCTGTTGGATTAGTGTCCTTCATTGTCTTGACCATAGAAAATCCTCTCATTTCTTGTACTACATCCAGAAGCCTTGGATTCCTTGTGTTCTTTTTCTTCATCCATAGGGCAAGGATCTAGGTAGTAACATTGTATCATGTGACTGAAACTCCTTCTGAATCAAACTCTGCAACCAAGTTTGGATCATCATGGTATCTAATTTGATCTAAGAAAAACACCTTGGAGAGTTCCATTCTAGGTATGATCAACATGTTACTATTTAGTACCAACTACCTTTCTTCTTTGGGAGTAATATTGATGTTATCAATATCCAACTCTACCATTGTCTAAGCCTATAGCTCTACATGTTTTGAATCATCAACCTTAATGAGATTAATCTTCAACTTGACATCAAACTATTTCATTTTCATTTTTATCCAAAAATCTATGAATTCCCTCATATAGATGAAATCATCATCCTCCATGAACCATAGAGAAGTGACTGCTCTCTCATCATCTTGTATCTCATCAACAACTTCTTTTGATATTCTTATTTTTGGTTCATTAGGCTCTAACACCTTTTGCTACTCAACTACCTCTTTCATCTTAGCCAGAGTCAAGAATGCTTCTTTCTCTTCATCACTTGACCCATAGTCAACTAGTGACTCAATTTTTTGTTTCCTAGCAAGAGGCTCATTAGTTGGAGATGGAGGAGATGGATGAACTGGTGATAGAGGTGTTGTATGTGATGTGGAGGTTGTGGATGATGGTGGCTAGGGTGCAGATGGTTGCACTGATTTCTCTTCTTGAGCCTTTTTATATAGTTCATCAAATTAACCAAGGACCAATTGCATCCTTTTCAACAAATCTGGTTCCTCAACAAAGAACCCCTTGAACTTTTTATCTTTTTCTCTCTTCTGGTCCTCCCATCTCATCATCATTAACCATATTTTCCTTGTTTCAAATACATCTACAAAATATACTAGGTTTCTTATTACATCCTCTTCTGGATCAAATACATGTATTATCGCCCTCTTTGTAAGCAGGGTACTTCCGATATTTTTGATGTGACCCTCTGGATCACATACTATCTCTTTTCGTGATCTAAGAGAAAAACTGGCTCGTATGAACCTCTGTACTTCTTCCAACATATCTGATCCATCTGATAAATCCTCAAAAACTAACAAGTTAGGAAAGAAAGTTCCCTTTCTTTGATTCCTCATGAGATCATGCTTCATCTAGAGCATTTTCCACATAAATTCTAAAAACAATACTCTACTAGGCACAATTTTTGGTAAAATATGCGGAGCCTAATCACAACCATATATCCTAATGATGGTATATTGTGGCATTAAAACCCAGTCAACATAGTTGTGGGTGAAGCCTTTGTTTGGTTTGTATTGCATGGGTCTCATGACCTCCATTAAAAATTGTGGTAGCCTCGGTGTAGGAAAACCAAGGGGAGCAATTAGTCTAATGACAAAGTCATCCCTAAACACAAAAAAGTCACCTTAAGTGCACCTACTATCCCAAACATAGCACCAATTTTGCACTCAAAGCATAACTCCATTTTCATGTGTGATCAACTTCATCCTTTTAGTCCACTTTGTTTCATTTTGAAATAGAATTAAATGACACAGTAGGGAATATTTTTTGAAAGTTATAGGGGCCTTAGCTTCTCTAACCTGTAATAAACCTTCATGAATTTGTTCCTCAATGATAGAAGAAAAATCAAACTCCACATTGGATTCAGGGTGCTAGATAATCATCGCCATCCTCATCAATCCAATTGACATATTATCTTTAACATCAATTCCAAGAATCTGACATAGTGCATAGTAGGTGTTTTTGAAATAGGTTTGAAAGTCATACTAGAATGGGTTCAAATTTTGAAGACATAATAGGAAGGACTCTATTCTTGTTAGACCTTATTATGTGTAGGGGGAGTTCATCAATTCTATAAGTCTTTTTCAGTCTCTTTTACTCCTGCTCTAGCCTCCCCAAGTTTATTTATGTGACAACCTACTTGTTTAGGGAAAAACACCTAATTATAGCTTCCCTTGAGATATCTACTAGACATTGACCATCTAGGAGTTTGACAACTTTCGATGGTGCATGATATCTACTAGCTAGAGCTCTAATTAGCTTGACATACACAAAAAAAATAGGAACTATCAATTTTCCCATGTCTAGAGTCCATGGGTTCGTTACCGGGACCTTTTCATATCTATTCTTATAAAATTACCAATACAAATTCCATCGAGACTATGGAATTATTGGATCTCTACACCCCTAAGCTAAATATTTAAAGACCCTCTTAGGACTTTTATCCACTGAACCAGGTAGCAAGGCAAGTAATGGCAACTATAATGAAACTTTACTAGATTTTTCCTCTTTTTTAGTTCCTACTTTTGTTTTCTTAGGCACCATTGCTTAAAATTCAATGTATGGTGAGTAAAGCTTACCCAGAATATTGCTTTTTCTAAAGAATCCTTTTGACTATCACACCTTGATCTCACTTGTATTTAGCTTCTGGTACCATGAGTGAACAAATTCATAATCTACCTTGTTTAATTCTCATATCATACCACATTAATTCCCATATAAATTCTATATCATTCAAATCCTTCACACCGAGCTGAATTTCATATTTTGATGCTGATTGATGTGACTAGCCTTCATTTAATGCTCGGACAACTTATTACCATACTACCACACACTTCCTTGGCATCCTTGGTGGTACTACAATGCATATTTAGTGCTTTACCTTATATACCACTTTACTGTGGGCCACATTCCAACCCCCTGCGGCATAGCGGTTCCCCCTTATGTTTGTTTCTTGCTTCACCACTCTACCGTGGGCTTCATTCGAACCCTCTATGGTATAATGGTTCCCTCTACTAGTACTAATGATGACGCCACTTTACCATGAGCTAGGTATCAACCCTCCATGGTATAGTGGTAATATAGTATATCACTACCCTCTAATTGCGCTACCGTGAGTTACTTTGTTGGAGGTTGCGGTAAGGAGCTAAAAGGAAAGACACATATGGGGTGATCAAGTATGGCAATGGTATGGTGGTAAAATGCTAATTTTAATTTTCAGATGGTAGAAACATAAATTTTACTAAAATACTGAGAGAGACCCTTGATTTTATATGACAAAATCAATAGAATTTTAGATGAAAATTTTGGTTCCAACAACAGCTTCAGTTGGGGATGAGTGATTTATTGATCACTGCAAGAATCTAGAATCTCTACTTACTGACTAGGCCTTGAGATAGTATGGTGCAAAATGGAGTGGATGGAATGATATGGAGATGGAAAATGATGAAGGTGGAGATGATCCTACACTACTGTACGTGGAAAGAAAAGAATTTTTAGTAAGGGATACCTAAGATTGTCCATGTACTATCAAGTCCTAGTCCATTTTCATGTTTCCTAAACTACTGTGCATGGAAAGAAATATTTTTATGAGGCCTGTTAATAATTTTCCATGCACTAGAAATCCCTAAACCTCTGGTACTTCTTAAGAAAGTAAATTCTTTAGAAATTTCCCATGTACAAGAAACTCTTGGTTTTCTCTAGACATATTCTGTAAGTAATACGAGTCTTCTCCTCCTTTTTCAGTGACAACAAAGGGCCTAACCACAAGGCTTCAAAATTTCCATGCTTTCCCTTCTCCTGACACCTAGCATTCCTAACACCTAGTAACTTCATATTTTGGTTTTGAGCCACTCTCCTTATCTCATCAAGTTTTGCAAGCTACTCCATTCTTTCCTCCATTGGTTCTAGAATGTCTATATCTTCATGAAGGATAAACTTGTAAACTAGTAACATGTTTTGTAATGGAATCCTAGCTTGTGTTCCATATACCATTTCAAATAGAGACTTTCTAGTTGCCTTCTTCATAGTGATCTTGTCTTCCCACACAACCATTCTCAACTTTGAATCCCATTCTTTTTTGTTCCCATCTAACATCCTTCTTATGATCTTTAGAAGAATTTTATTACTAGACTCTTCCTAACCATTTGATTGTGGATGGTAACGGGTTGTATAAGAGATAGTAATGCCATACATACTACATAAATTTCTAAACTCATTAGACTTGAAACACATCCCATTATCTGTGATCAATCTTACTAGTGTACCAAATCTGGTCAGAATATTCTCCATTCGGAAATTTATTACCACCTTGGTCGTTGCTTGTTTAGTTGGGATAGCCTCTACCCATTTAATGAAATAATTAGTAGCTACCAATATCCACCTATTTCCCCCACTTGAATTCTCCTGTATTTCTCCAATAAAATCAATTCCCCACTAATGGAAAGGGGCTTCTACTTGCAAAGGTCTGAGTGGCAGGGCTGCCTGATATTTCATTTTTCCTGAGAACTTCTGGCAAGCTTCACACCTTCTTACATATGAAAAGGAATCATTAAATATCTTAGGCCAATAATAGCCTGCTATGAGAATCTTGTGTGCAGTCGTTTTGGTAGAATAGTGACCTCCACACACTCCTTCATGTATATCCCTCAAGACATGTTCAACTTATGATTCATCTAGACACAATAATAACAAACCATCCCTGTTTTTCCAAAACAAATCACCCTCTATGAGCACATACTTAGATGCTTGCAGCTTCAAATTTCTCTAGTTATCATTCAATCCTTCAGGGCACTTCATGTGTATGAGGTAATACACAATATTTGTGTACCAAGAAGTATGTTAAATGCTTGCAACTACCTTCCCCTCACTCTCTATATTGCAGATTTGATTTGCTTCAATGCTTGTTTCTACCATCAACTTGGCCAAACCCTGTCCCCTTACTAACTTGGTAATTTGAATCTCCATATCAAATTCTTGGAATTTATTAATCCATCTACATCTCTTCCCTGTTACCTTTTTCTGTATCAAAATATCCTTCACAACTACATGTGGGACATAGGCAATTACTTTGGCTCCAACAAGATATGGTCTGAAAGCCTTTGTTGCTTTTACCAATGCAAAAGATTGCTTTTCCATGATGTCATACTTCAACTCTGACCCTTGTAGTGACTTGTTGAAAAAGGATATGGGCTACTCATGACCCTCATCATTCTTTTGTAACATGACAACTGCTATAGTGTGGAATGAGGCAAATGAAAATATTTGAAAAGGTTTGGAGAAATTGGGAGACTTTAGTTTAGGCGCTTCTTTGATGGCTTTTTTGATAGATATAAAGGCTTCTAAGGCTTCTGTAGTTGAGTCCATATTTTCTCCCTTTTTCAACATTTTGGATATGGGTTTAACAATCTCAGCAAAGTTGGACACAAATCTCCTAACAAAGTTAATTTTCCCAAAAAATGATTGAATAGCTTTGATAGTCTTGGGAATGGGGATTTTATCTATGGCTTCTACCCTTTCAGGGTCTATTCTAATTCCCTCTTTTGACACAATAAGCCCTAAAATTTTACCCTCTATAACAACAAAGTGACATTTTTTAGGATTTAGACTAATACCATATTCTAAAGTCTTGATGAATATCTTTTCCAAGTGTTCCACATGATCTTCAACCCTTTTTGAATAAGCAGTAAGATCATCTTGATATACTACAATTATAGCATTGATCAGATCTATAAATGCCACATCCATAGCCCTTTGGAAGGTTACCCCTACATTTGTGAGACTAAATGGAATTCTCACATAAACATACATCCCCCAAGGGGTGGTAAAAGTTGTCTTGTACTTCTCAGATTCCTTAACTTTGACTTGATTATAGCTAGAAAATCCATCCATCATTGACAATAACTCACATCCTATTACTTTATGTAATATAGCTTCCATGTTAGGGAGAGGGTAATTATCTTTGAGGGAAGCAATGTTTAAATTCCTAAAGTCCACACACAGTCTAATATCTCCATTTTTCTTTCTTACTGGAACCAAGTTCGAGACCCATGTTGAATGTCTAATGGGCTTGATAATACCTCCATCTTTGAGTTTTGCTAGCTCCTCCTACATTTTTGGTTCCAAAGTTGGGTTGGTGGCCTTTTATTTTGTTTGAATGGCTTTGCGTTCAATTTTAACAGGATCGCATGTTGAAATAAATCCTCCCTATACGCCTTGAGATCTTCATAGGACCATGCAAACATGTGCTTGTATTTTCTCAACAATGCAATCAACATTCTTCTGATTGTTGGACTTATTTTCTTCCCAATATATACCTTTTTTGGTGCTAGCTCAATCCCCAAATTTATTTCTTTAATATCCTCCCTCTTGACTGGTGTCTGCTTCATGAGAGATAGATCATTTCCATCATATACTCTTTGTAATACCACAAGCCCTTTGGGAAGCTTGTTAGTTTTAAGCTGCAAGACCTCTTTCCCAAATACAATCTGCTTCCCATCTACTTCCTCCACAAAATCATTGAAGTCAATATCCTAAGCCTCATATTGATCTATGCAATGAAGAAATTTTAGGAGGTCAGTATCATCATTGAAAACTTTCCAGCTATATATATTGTTAGGGACAACATGTCTTGTTTTAAATTAAATTTGATAGACTCCAACCAGTGTAATATCATCTCTCCTCAGTGCTACATTAGCTAAAAAATCTACCATTATATTTTTTGACCTGTCTATCCACTTAATGGAGAAAGCATCAAATAATTCAATTGTATCCCATATAATATTCCTATATTGCTTCAATATTTTATGTTTTGCAACATATTTTGAATTAACTTGTGAAACAACTAGCTTAGAATCCCCTAGAATAGTTAGCAATTTGATCTTATGTTTAACAACCATGTTTAAACCAATTAGAAAAGCTTCATACTCTACTATATCGTTTGTACATTCAAATTCCAACAAAAATGAGTATTTGAACGTAGTCACCTTAGGTGAAATAAATAATATCCCTACTTCATTGCCTTCTTGGCTATATGCTCCATAAAAATACATATTCCACACACCATCATGATTTTTGGAAACATGTTTGTCTGTTGGATCGATATTGACTAGTTCAGGATGGGTTGATTCTATCTTGAAACTCTCAAAATCTACATCACAAAAACAATTTAATTGATCTTGAGGCACATAATCTACAATTTGACTCATCCTTGGCTCCTTATACAACTTGAATTCTCGACCATTCACTGGTATTGTTGCATAAGATATGTCGAATTGCACATTCCCTCCAATTGCTATTGTCCACTGCCTTGATAGAAGCATTCCAAACTGAGGAGGAGTATCAATCACAATTATATCTATATTATAGGTTTCTTGAGGATAAGAAACCAATTTTACTTCAACATCCCTCATAACACCCACTACTAGAATAGCTCTGCTATCCATTGCATAACATCTACCATCATTAGTATCTAACCACATGTCGAGTTGTTTCATGATTCCAACTGGCATAATGTTGATAGCAGCACCAGAGTCTATCGTACAATTCCCTACTAGTTTGTTATTTTTAAGCAATGTAGTGAAGAATGGGTCAACCTGTGGAGAATTTATCAGTGTATCCCCTAGACATACCTCGGGAATGTTCACATTTTCTTGCTTATTGTTGGCCTTATTAGTCCCTTTATTTTTAGTACTTGTGTTTCTATCATTCCCACTAGATATCAATTGAATGGCATTATCCCTATATTCCTTAATTTTCATCATTTCAAGTAATGGGACATACATTTTTACCTAGGATAAAGCTTGTGTAAAGTCAAAGGAAGTACCTTATGATGTGATCATCTTCTTCTGCTCCATTGACTCTTCTTTGCTCTCCTCTTTCTTTTTTATTTGTATTATCAGGCCTTTGTTCATTTTTATGTAGCTCTTTGCTTTCTTCTTCCTAAACATGCTTCTGAATATTTTTGTCAGGCTACTTATTTTTTGTCTTCTTTGGTGCTCCTTGTGTTTTTTCTTTTATAAATATTCCTCTTGGTACACCCTCATTTTAATTCACTATTATGTTTCTCAACCAATATTTTCTTTTGGCTTGTTCTACTGCAACAATAGTCAATTTCCTAATTTATTCCTTAGTTGGTCTCCTTATATTGCATTTTCCTGACTGATATGATGCATTAGGAAGGAATTGTTCATTGTTGCTTTCTTCATGACCTAAAAGGACTTGTTGTTCTGCCATGTGAATGTTATATTTTTGATGATCAACATTATATTCATAACCTTCTTCTTCTGAAGATGAATATCTTTCTTCAATAGGATGAAAGGTGTTAGAGGTTAAATATACCATATGATCTTCTTCACTATTATCTACTAGTACTTCCTCTTCTTGTATTTTCTGGGCCACAACACAGTGATCGGGAGAATGTGGTGTGTCAAAAATTTCACACCAAGGACTATTGTTGACCATATACACTTCTCTCTTCTTTAAAGGGTCAGGATTCTCTTTGCTTCTAGATCTATCCATCACAGGATTTCCATCTTTCCAATTTTTATTGTAAGGCATGTAATGTAACCTCAACCTCTCAATTTTGTATATATCTTCTTGTCTATGCTAAGGATTGTTGAACTCTTGAGGAACCCTGGGATTATCTCTTTTAGTAACCATTCGTGCAACCTTCCTATTGTTTTCTATGGTTAATGCTATTTTTTGAGCTTCAACTAAATTCTTGGCACACCTTTTTCTAAGCTCATATCCTATTTTTAGATCAAATTCTTTCAAATAAATACTCAATGCTACAGGGTCTGCCAATTTTGACCCAAGTGGTATCTTATTTTACAATTTTTTGAACCTTCGATTAAAGTCATAAATCAACTCATTTTGATTCTTTTGGATAGTCACTAATTCATGAAAGGAAAAGTTTGGTGCACACTGGTTCCCATATTGTTCAAGGAATTGATCATGAAATTCTTGAATGGAATCAATAGAAGCTATTGGTAAACTATTAAACCAATCTCTAGCTTCTTCAGTTAATGATATCATAAATAATCTCATCTACATATCTTCATACTGCATTTCCAAGTCCTGAATAAAAGCATTGAAACTCCTTAAATGTTCCTCAATAGTGATTGCACTACTTCCTTTAAATTTTGGGACAAGGCCTCTCCAACTGCTATATATAGGGTAAGGATATAGTTGAAATCCTATTAGGTCAAATTGTCTGATCATGGTTGTGAGGATGTTGATACTGGTATAATGGATTTTTGTATTGTGTATGAGGAGGTGGCATATATTGTTGGTTATGAGGTGGTTGAGTATTTGGATGATGTGATGTATTCTTTGGTGGAACAGTTGGTTGTATGTATTGATTCACTATTTGATATTGTTGTGTTTTTTGTGGTTTTGAAGGTCCTCGGTTATTATTCCCTTTCCTATGAGGTGGTATATACTTAGAAAGGTTAGTCGTCTGAGCAGTAATTTGAGCTTTCTATAATTAAAATCTTGGAGTTCCTTTATTGTTTGGAGCCTCTTCTATTCATGCTCTGCTTTTTCTCTTTCCATTTTTTTTCTCTCAAATTCCAAGTTTGCTTTTAATTCTTCCTGAGTCATGAATTCATAACCTTCTTGAGGGGCTACATTATTAATGGGATCATTTTGGTTACATCCCATTCTACGATCATACTCCTGTTGTATCCTATCCTTTTCAGCCTCCAATTCTACATTGAATTCCTCTTGTTTATGAGGATTTAAATTATAAAAAGGATTCCTTTTCTCTTCAGGAGTATGAGGTTCTCCAGCTAAACTATTTTTCCATGTCTCATACCGGTCATATGTCTCACAGTGTGGTCTTGACATTTTGTCCTTATTTGTCATGCACATGTCATCAGACACTTTCTTACCCTTATCATGATTAACCTTATCATTCTTGTTTGTCCATTTGCTGCTATCACTCATACCTCCTTTATAGTGGGACCTTCTATCATGCATGTTGAGTTAACTAATTTGTACTTTTTTTATCAAAGTCACCACTCACTTTCCTAAAAGTGAGAAAATGTGACAACTTCTTATTCCCAGCAAAGTTTGTATAAGATTTTTTACTCTATGAAAAAGGCCCTGACTCTGAGTTGAATACCCAGTAGAGTCGCCAAAACTATTAGGTCTCAAAAATGTAGGTTTGAACCACGAGAGGTTTCCAAGATCTCACAACATTTTTGGCTAAATTACAAGGTTGAATGATGAATTTAAACCTTCTTCTCTTTAGGCACTGCCAAACCTAGGTAGCTATACCTATGCAAATGAAGCATAATTGAACTGTATTTATTCCCTAAAGCAATATATCCACAATGGCAATTGGGAGTGGATAAATGAATTCTTATTATGGTATAAATTGTATAAGAAATATCAAAGAAATATTTTTAGTTAACAAATGTGAAATATTTAAAATGAAGTGAAAGTAAATGATGGAATGTGAAGGACCATTGCTCTGTTTGGTACATGGAGTCAAATAGAAATTAGAGTTAAGTGACTTATAACTGGAAATAATTCAAACTATTCGGCACTTTTATGTTTATAACTTGTATAAATAGGTAGGGATGTAATTATCAAATTCTTCTTTAATAATCCGAAATAATAATTCTAAGTTGTTGTGAATAACCAAGAGGATTTTAATCTTTACTTGAAAGACCCAATTAACTATGCCACATAGATACAACAAATGTGCATTGATAAATTGAAAATAAGCTTGATATATAAATTTAAACAATAGAGAAATATTTAATATGGAGACAAACTGATAATATCTTCAACTAACTTAACAAACAATTCATACCAATATAGAGCCATTGAATTAGAGATTTTCCATTAACTCCTTCAAAATTTACATGTGCATCTTGATCCTTTTTGATGTAAACATTGTATCAATCCCTACTAACCTACTTCTTCTATCTATTCTAATATTCATATGATCCCTTTGGTCTTGGTCTCTCTTATTTATTGAGAGGAAACAAGCTTCAGACCAAAGGTCATGACTTTTGATAACAAAACTTAACTGAAAAGATAAAATGTATTAGAGATAACTAAAACTAACACATGCCAACCTGTTAATCTTTGAGTAAAAGCCCGAGTGACTAAAGACTTGTGCAAATATTTTATTTTATGATAATATTTTCTTGATGACGATTAATCCTCATTTGAACCCAAATATTTCTCCTGCCACTTGCTAATTGTTAAATCATTCAGCCACTTGAATTCATGTGCAACAATGAAGTTTGTAAGGTGGCCCTTCCATCTGCTATCGAGCAAGTTTTTGGCATCTACAACAAACTTTGTATAACCATTATCCAACGTCATAATTCCATCAAGCAGAGTGTGAAATTTTTCCAGATTAATATCACCATCACCCTGAATACATGTCAGGTATTGAGGAACCATTTGATCAAACTCATTCTTCCATTCATCCACATCCTTGAGTTGTCCATCACCTTTAATGATTAAAGGACTGAAACTGTGTTTTATTGAATCAAATGAATTCCTTCTATTTTCTATCTTCTTCCTCATGTCAATCAAATACTCATGCTCATCAAAAGCTCCCTTCACCATCTCTTGAGTAGGCTTTAATATCGAAGGTGCATTAGGATCCCTTTGTGTTGCTTTAAACAAAGTGGTTAAAATATGGTAAGTGGGCTTCCATCTTTTTTGTAATTCCTCTAAGATAGGGAAATTAGTATTTATTTGTTCTAGAGATTTCACCAAATGACTAAAACCCTCATGTACTCCACTTATCTTCTCTTTTAAAACTTCAACTCTGTGCTTCAATATTTCCTTTAAGGTATCGAAGATGTGTTGCTTGACATCATCCATATTATGTTTCTTCAATTTTTCAATCTCTTCTTTCAAATGTTGAATTTGTGAATCTTCAACTAGAGAAGGTGGATGATAGACAACTATTTCATCTCCTTTTATATCTATGGATTGTTGCAATTGTTGCTTTAATATGAAATTATCAATGAATAACTTATTTATTTCATTATTTGATAACTTGAGTCTTTTCTCATAATTTGTTATCCTCTTTTCCATGTTTTCTATTACATCTTTTTTAAACATGGTTGAATGCATAGTTATGGTTGTTGCCTCTATTGGAGTAGTGTCCTTCATTGTCCTTACCATTGTAGATCCTCTCATATCTTGTACTACATCTAGAAGCCTTGGCTTCCTTGTGTTCTTTTGCTTCGTCCATAGGGCAAGGGTTTGGGTAGTAGGATTGTATCCTATGCCTGAAACTCCTTCTGAATCAAAATTTGCAACCAAGTTTGGATCATCTTGGGCTCTAATTTGATCTAACAAAAACAACTTAGAGAGTTCTATTCTAGGTATGATCAACATGTTACTATTTAGTACCAAATCCCTTGCTTCTTTGGGAGTAATATTGATGTTATCAATATCCAACTCTAGCATTGTCTAGACCTGCACCTCTACATGTTTTGAATCATAAATCCCAATGAGATTAATCTTCAACCTATCATCAAACTATTTCATTTTCATTTTTATCCAAAAATATTTGAATTCCCTTGTATAGATGAAATCATCATCCTCCATGAACCACAAAGAAGTGACTATTCTCTCATCATCTTGTATCTCATCAACAACTTCTGATATTCTTATTTTTGGGTCATGAGGTTCCAACACCTTTTGTTGCTTGGCTACCTCTTTCATCTCAGCCAAAGTCAAAACTACTTCTTGCTCTTCATTACTTAACCTATGGTCAACTAGTGACTCAATTCATTGTTTCTTAGCACGAGGCTCATTAGTTGTAGCTGGATAAGATGGATGAATTGGTGACGGAGGTGGTCTATGTGATGTGGAGGTTGTCAATGATGGTGGCTGGGGTGCAGATGGTGGAGTTGATTTCTCTTCTTGAGCCTTTTTATACAGTTCATCAAATTTACCAAGGACCAATTGCATCCTTTTCAACAAATCTGGTTCCTCAACAAAGAACCCCTTGAACTTTTTATCTTTTTCTCTCTTCTGGTCCTCCCATCTCATCATCATTAACCATCTCTTCCTTGTTTCAAACACATCTACAAAATATACCAGGTTTTTTATTACATCCTCTTCTGGATCAAATACATGTGTTATTGCCCTCTTTGTAAGCAGGGTCCTTCTGATATTGTTGATGTGACCCTCTGGATCACATACTCTCTCTTTTCCTAATCTAAGAGAAAAATTGGCTCTTATGAACCTTTGTACTTCTTCCAACATATCTGATCCAACTGATAACTCCTCAAAAACTATCAAGTCAGGCAAGATAGTCCACTTTCTCTAATTCCTCATGAGATCATGCCCCATCCAGAGAATTTTCCCCATAAATTCTAAAAACAATAATCTACTAGGAACAAATTTTGGTAAAATATGAGGAGCCTAATCACAACCATATACCCTAATGATGGTATATTGTGGCATTAAAAACAAATTAGCATAGTTGTGTGTGAAACCCAGGTCTGGTTTGTATTACATGGGTCTCATGAACTCCATTAAAGATTGCGGTAGCCTCGGTGTAGGAAAACCAAGGGGAGAAATTAGTCTAGTGACAAAATTATCCCCAAACACAACAAATTCACCTTCAGTTCACCTACTATCCCAAACATAGCACCAATTTTGCACTAGGAGCATAACTCCATTTTCATGTTTTCTCAACTTCATCCTTTTAGTCCACTTTTTTTCATTTTGAAATAGAATGAAATGACATAGTAGGGAATATTTTATGAAAGCTATAGGGGCCTTAGCTTCCCTAACCTGTAATAGACCTTCATGAATTTGTTCCTCAATGATAGAAGAAAAATAAAACTCCACATTGGATTCAGGGTGTTGGATAATCATTTCCATCCTCATCAATCCAATTGACATATTGTCTTTAGCATCAATTACAAGAATCTAACATAGTGCATAGTAGGTGTTTTTGAAATAGGTATAAAAGTCAGATACTAGAAAGGGTTTAAATTTTGAAGACGGAATAGGAAGGACTCTATTCCTATCACCCCTTTCATGTGCAAGGGGAGTTCATCAATTCTAGAAGTCATTTTTCAGTCTCTTGTACTCCTGCTCTAGCCTCCCCAAATTTATTTATGTGACAACTTGCTTGTTTAGGTCAAAACACCTAATTATAGCTTCCCTTGAGATATCTACTAGACATTGACCATCTAGGAGTTTGACAACTTTCAACGGGGAATGATATCTACTGGCTAGAGCTCTAATTAGCTTAACATCAACAAAAACATTACGAACTATCAATTTTCCCATGTCTAGAGTCCATGGGTTCGATACCGGGACCTTTTCATCTCCGTTCATATAACAATACCAATACAAATTCCACCCAGACTGTGGAATTATTAGATCTCTACACCCCTGAGCTATATCTTTAAAGACCCTCTTAGGACCTTTATCAACTGAACTAGGGAGTAGGGAAAGTAATGGTGACTGTAATGAAGCTTTACTGGATTTTTCCTCTTTCTTAGTTCCTACTTTTGTTTTCTTAGGCACCATTTCTTAAAATTCAATGTTTGGTGAGTAAAGCTTACCCAAAATATCGCTTGTTCTAAAGAATCCTTTTGACTATCACACCTTGAGCTCACCTGTATTCAGCTTCTGCTACCATGAGCGAACAAATTCACAATCTGCCTTGTTTAATCCTCATATCATACCACATTAATTCCCATATAAATTCTATATCATTCAAATCCTTCACACCGAGTTGAATTTCATATTTTGATGTTGCGTATGTGCAGGATCATGATGGGCCAAAAAGTGGCAATATTATAGGTATTTGTAGGATATGTGGTTGATGGCTTTTTTTTTACCCAAAATTGATGAAACGAAAAGGGTTTTTAGAGGAGATTCTCATCTTTCCACCAATATAAATTAAAAAAAGAAAAATTAGATTTCATGAAGTTTTGACCAAGTTAAGGTGGTCAGACATACGAGTTTTTATATTTTTTAAAAGTTGTAATAAAAATTCATAATTAATTATTTACTTGGAAAAAAATTATAAAAAACATGCATCACATCCGGACATGAGTCCTCTACTTATATAGAAAATATTATAAAAAATATTATCATTTTATTATGGTTAGGGTGGTCAGACAGACACCTACTTCTTATTTTTCCCTAAATTTAAGTACTCTGCATTGAAATTTCAAATTTTCACCAAATAGATTTTATTTATTTTTAAATAAACCTAGTATTTTAGAAACTAAATTCAATTTTATACAAATTCTATTCTTACATATTTTTGAAATAAAATAGATAACTTATTCAAATTTTTACGTCAAGTTGCCTAACACTAATTTTTCTGAGTTTTTTGCCACTTAAGGGCCTATTTTTTCCATGATGATCATGCACATGCCCTGTTGATTGATGTGACTAGCCTTCATTTAATGATCCAATGGCTGATTATCATACTACCGCGCACTTCCTTGGCCTCTTTGGTAGTACTGTGGTGTATACTTAGTGCTTTAACTTATATACCGCTTTACCGCAGGCCACATTCTGACCCCCTGCAGTATAGCAGTTCTCCCTTATGTTTGTTTCTTACTTCACCACTCTACTGCAGGCTTCATTCTAACCCTCCACAGTATAGTGGTTCCCTCTACTAGTACTAATGATGACCCCACTTTACCATGATCTAGGTATCAACCCTCCGCAGTATACTGGTAATATAGTATATCGCTACCCTCCCACCACGCTACCATGAGTTACTTTGTTGGACACTACAGTAAGGAGGTAAAAGGAAAGGAACATATGGGGTGATCAAGTATGGCAGGGGTATGGTAGTAAAAGGATAATTTGACTTTGCGGATGGAAAAAACATAAATTTTACTTAAATACTAAGAGAGACCCTTGATTTTATATGACAAAATCAACAAAATTTTAGATGAAAATTCTAGTTCCAACAATGCATCTACCCAGTCTTTTAGCACATTTTCCTTGTTTAAAGAGCACATTAACACTATTTCAGTGCATCTGTCATGTTTTACAGTGCATCTATATAGTCTATCATCATATTTTACCTAGTATTTTGGTGCAAACAATCTCTATTTCAGCGCATCCACCCAGTTTTACAGAGCATCTACCTAGTATTTTAGCACATTTACCTTGTATGTCAGTGCATACACCCTATCTTTCGATGCATTCACTTGGTTTTACAATGCATACACACTGTCTTTCGGCACATATAGAAAATTTATCAACACATTCACATTTTGTTTTAGTGCATCTGAAGTCTTTTATAGCGCATCCACAAAATCAAAAACTAGAAAGCTATTTTTTACTTCCTATTAGATAGTTGACATCAAAATTTGGATCTTTATCAGAAAAAAAACATTTTCTTAGTCAAAACCGGTGTCTTAAAACTTGGGAAAATAGGACCTTACAAGCCAAACTCTTCCAAATTAAACTAAGATCTTACAATTTTAAAGTCCCTTATCATTAAACAAAACTCTTGATTATTAAGTTAAGTTTCATTATCAGGATTAGTCATCCTACAATCACAAAACAAAACAGTATAGAAAAGAGAAAAATATAACTTAGTCTCATCAATAGAATTTATCATTCTATTTGACTTAGTTATTATCTTTGGCACTACTTCCCAAAAAGATCAAATTTTAGTGGAAACCCTAACACTTGTATTCCCATTTTAAAAAGGGTGCAAAGAGAAAAGCTCATAGAAAAAGAGATTGAATCTCTAAATATCATGGCTAAAGAAAATCCATTTCATAGATTCAATTGATCTGAACCTAAGGAAATATCTAAAGAGGACATTCAAACTGCACAACAAGATCCTAACTTTCACCAATTCATGGAAATTTTTTTGGAAAAGGATGGAGAAAAATACCTTTTAATGCTAGCTAAATTAGGTGAAAACTTCCAAAGGACTTTGACATTAATCGACTCAAAGAAGCACCTATAGGAGCTAAAACTAAACCAAAAAACACAGATCGAGTGATTTCCCTAACACATCAAATTCAAAACTTGCAACAACAACTTCAAGATATGCAAAAAGGGACCACAAAAAGGTACTCATTACAAGAAATTTTTCCCTATCCTTTTGATCCAAGTGTAGACATGATACCATTTCCTAGACATTGTGAATTCTCAAAATACAAAAAATATAATGGTAAAACCAATCCAATAGATCATGTGAGGGAATTTAGAACTATGAGTTTAGAATTTTCACAAGAAGAAACTTATTTGATGAGGTTGTTTCCAAGAATCATAGGAGGTCAATGTATGGGATGGTTTTCTAAACTACAACCAGGAATTCGATCTTTTGAAGAACTAGTCAACAAGTTTATCTTACAATACTCATATAATATCCAACATGAGATAACAACAAACGACCTTTACAACACAAAACAAAAGAAAGGTGAAACATTCCTCTCATTTCTATAATGATGGTGAAGGTTGTTTGCTAGGTATCCTCGTTCCATACCAGAAGAGGAAAAGATGGAACTATTCATTGATAACTTAACTAATGAGATGAGTTATAGGATCGAACTACAATGCCCACCTACATTTGAGAAAGTGATTGAAAATGGGCTTAATATTGAAGAAGCTTTGTTCAAGGGATGGGTAATAAAAATCTACAATGAAGTATTAAATAACACAAATTCCTTGAATCACTACAATAACAATGATAAACCAAAGTTTTGGAAAAAGAATAGAAATATTGGTAACAATGATGCTACAAATGAAACACAAAATGTGAAATCGGTATTTAATTTGATGGAAACTATTGTGAAGACCAATCAAAACAATGACCAAAACATCAAACAAAGTGTCAATCAAAACAACAATCTGAACAATGGTGAGTCTAAACCACAATCATATAAAAACCCATCAAATCAAAGAAGATTCACACCATTGGGACAAACACTAGAATCAACAATGAGAGAACTTCTTGCACATGGACTTATCACATTACCTGAAGCAAGAAATTGGGAACCAAGAGTAAAGCCATCTTGGTGGAATACCACAGAATATTGTGACTTTCATAAAAACAAAGGACACAAAACAAATGATTGTATGCAGTTGAAACACCTAGTACAAGATTTGATTGATAACAAGAAAGTATTCATGGAAGGACATCAAACGAGCAATGATAATAGTGCATTTAAAAATCCTTTATCAAATTATGAAAAGGGAGAATCTTCTTCTGCAAATAGTAAAGGTAAAAATGTAAACTACATTTATGACAACACTATTCATTGTATTTCTGTGGTGGAGAAGAATGGTGCCACTGATAATCAAATTGATAAATATGACATCATACCATTAAATCTAATCCCAAACATGGTCACATCCAATAATTAGACTAATGTCATAAAAATTAGGGAAAAGAAAGATTACCAACCAGACAACGTGACAACAAGGGGGCAATCCAAAGTAATATTGAAAGGAGTTGCATCTAAAACCACCGCTTCCCCATCAAATTAGTACAACATAGTCGATAAACTGCAGAAAATACCCACCCAAATATCAATATTAGAACTCTTTAAAATCTCACCATCTCATAAGGAGGTTTTGGAACAAGCTCTTGCAGCCACCACAATACCTAATAATTTGGAAGTTTTCCAATTCCAGGCTATGGTGGGACACTTAACCACACCTCATTGCCTATTATTTTCTGAACAAGATGATGTATCACTAAATTATCTGCACAATGTTTCCCTTCATATTGAAGTCTTAATCCACAAACACCGTGTTAAATTTTTCCTAATAGATGGTGGAGTTGGTTTAAACATTTGCACTATAAAACTAGTTTGTGCACTAGGATATTTCGATAATGCTATTGATGCCAGAAGGAAAATCACAATAAAATCCTATGACGAAGAAGAGAGATCCTCGAAGGGATTGATTGTGTTACCTATTCAAGTAGGACCAATTTTGAATAATATAGTTTTCCAAGTGCTAGAAAAATAGATGACATATAATATACTCTTGGGACATCCTTGGATTCATGAAATGCAAGCAATGCCTTCAACTTATCATTAGTGCTTAAAGTTTCTTGTCAATGGGCAAGAAGTCACTATTTTTGTTAAATATGGCAATCCCCAATATTGTAACACACTTAAAATAGCTCAAGATAATTTTGTGCCCCATAATAGGGAAGCAAACACTTCTAATTCATCCAACAGTGAAAGGAAAACAAATGTTGTATATAAATGGGTTGTGAAAAAGGACCAATCAAAAGATACAAGTGTTGCTAACTCCACTCCATCAAAAAATGAAGGTCAATTGGATTCTCTATCATAAAAATTCAAAGAAAAGATCCAGTTAAAAGAAAAAGGCATGGGAGAGTATTCCATTGAGCAATCTTTATGTCTTTCATAGTGGCTACCATCTCCAAGATCATATGGCCATCTGTCAACATCAACACAACAATCATCACAACCTACTATGGTTTTTGATGAAATATTTGTAAAGGAAGGTACTTTAGAAGACAAATATGAAGATAAGGCCATCCTCAATTGGCTCTACAAAGATGAGGAAGTATCTACATTGGCAACTATCAGCATAAAGATAGATCAATATGGAAAGGGAAAAACAATATTAGAGAAAATGGGGTATGGAGGACAAGGACCTATTGGTAAAAGAAAAGAGGGTATTGTAGAACCCATCCAACCTCTCACAGTTCATTCAAAGGACAAAACAGGACTGGGTTATATAGGGGAAACAAAAGAATAAATCACTCATCAAGTTGTTGAAAGAATCCTTCAAATGTGGGATAGTTCTGAAATAGATTCCAATGATTATGAGTGGGATTCTTTATTTGAAACATCACATAAGGACATAAAAATTGATTTCATAAAAGAGTATGCACCCACACGTGAGGATGGAAAAAGATTAGGGACTAGACCTCTTGTATTTTGGTGCAGGAGCACCCAAGGCCTTCAAAGAGTTGTTCAAGAGCCAAGAGTTTGCAAGGGTTAGGAGGACCTATCCATTATATCAAAACATCAACAATGACCTTTTGAAGCCTATAATGGCATTTGGAGAGGATAAATGCAACGAGAGAGTCAACTGTCCTAAGGGTCCTGATAAGGATCCTAGGACCAAAATGTAATATAAAGAGAAAATCATGTTCTAGGGGTTTGATTAGTAATCTAATGCTTTAATTAGGTCAAATAAGGTTGGACATTGAAGATCCAATGGTTTTTAGATAATAGAATTTAATAAATTTCAAGATTGTAATTTGAAATTTTTGAATTTCACTTTAGGCGGGAAAAGGAGTTTTAGGTGTTTTAGAGGTAATTATGCATTGTAATCAATTCCAATCAGTTGGATAAGTTGGGGGATGGTTCTATAACCCAAAAATGGTCATTTTTATGGAGGTTGGGAATTTGGAGAAGTGACTGTACGAACTGCTACAGGAAATAGTGAAAAAAAATAGTTTTCTTGCATTTTCTTGAGTCTTTTTGATGATCTATTGATTCCTTTTGAATTTATAATCAATTGGATGGTTTAAGAACCTGTATTTACTTTCAATTAACATCTTGAATGATCTAATAGACGTCAGGAATCTGTTTTTGTAACATATTGCTGACTGTCCTCAAGAATAACAGAATTTTCACTAGTTTTGGTGGTTTTCATGGATGATTGATCCATTTCAAGGTAGAATGCTGCTATGACCTATGAAATGGATCATTCCTAACATGTAACATACATATTTAACAAACTAATGTGTAGGGAAGAAGAATATTGAGGTGTACACCAAGATTTCACAATGCAAAGTGCTTGAAGTTGGAGGCTAGGGTATAGCAGCAGAAGATTTGCCTTAATGAGGGGCATGTTTTTGAGTTGGGATAGACTAAATATATTTTCCTAATGGTGTAGAGTCAATGAGAAAGTTCTGGAAGTGATTGGAAGGTTAGTTTTCAAGAAGCCCTAGTTTTTGAGGCAAGTTAAGGAGGGTTTTGTGTTTGAGCATGTTAGAGGTGTCATAGAGGCCTAAGAACTTGGAATCCTTGGTTTTGAGTCATTTTAAGGGATTGTTGAATGTTTCATGGTCATGGGTTGAGTTTAAAGGGGGGTTGCTTTGAAAAAGAGGGCTAATTAGGCCTAAATTGGAGGAAACAATATATTTTTGATTGGTGTGCTCCCCATCAAGAATCTAGTATGTTATGTATCATCATAAACCACATCTGGTTCAATCATTAGTTTGGAGGTTCCTTTGGAAAGTTTGAGTGAAAAGTCAAAAATCCTTTGCTAGAGGCCTAGTTGGCTAATAGCCTAGTTAAGGTGAAAAATTGGTTTTGTGTCTAAGTCAGAGGGTTGGGCTTTGAAATCATTGAAAAAAAGTTTTCTTAAGTCTCTTAAGGTTGTTCCAAGGGTTTGGGTCCATAAAGAGAGCATACAAGCGATTAGTGCATCAGTAAGCCTTGTCTCCATTAGAGTGCCTGGGAGATAGCTTGAGATTGCAACCTTTAATCTTTGAAATCTTTGTGTTTCTTTCAAAGTCCCTGACCCTCTACATCAAAGTGGTATCAGAGCAGTGAGTAGGTCCTTTAGGGATTGGAGAATCAGCAATGGCACCAAAAAATCAATTGGCAAGAGAGTTGGAAGAGTTGAAGGGGATCTTGGAAAGGGAGAGAAGAGAAAGAAGAGAACAAGAAGCAGCAAGAGCAAGAGAAGAAAGGAAAAGGAGAAGGGAGAGAGAGACCATGCAAACAAGGATAAATAACCTTGAGAGGAGTAGGAGGAGAGAAGAACAAGAAGACCAAGAAAACAATGATGAAGATGAAGAGCATGAGAGGGTAAATCAAGAACAACCAGCAGATGAGACAGAGGACCCTGAGGAAAGGAGGTTACTGAGATTGTTGAAGGTAGTACAAGGTCATAGAGGGAAGAGTCACATAGACTTGCCTATCTATCAAGGGAAGATGGACAGTGAAGAGGTGTTGGGATGGCTTGATGCCTTAGAAAACTACTTTGAGTTTGAAGAGATGGATGAAGAGAGGAAGGTTAAGTTTTCCAAAACTAAGTTGAGAGGTACAACATTGACATGGTGGACTAGTTTTCAGAATGATAGGATGGCTAGAGGATTGGAAAAAGTCTCTACATGGGAAAGGATGAAGAGTTTGGTCAAAGAGCAGTTCCTACCATCTGATTACACAATTCATGTGAAGAGGATGAGGCAAAATTTAAAGCAAAAGGACATGGATGTGATGTCCTATACTGAGAAATTTTGCAAGCTTAGTATTAGAGGAGGTTATGAAGAAGAGGATGAGAAAATAACCAGGTATATCAATGGCTTGAGGTACAATCTACAAGATGAGATTGGTTTGCAATTGCCAAGGACACTGGGAGAATGTTTTCAGTTGGCCATTAGAGCAGAAGAAAAGGTGAAGAGGAAGCAAGAAAGATCAAATAATGGTGGAAGAGGAGGTAGTTCAAACAGGGGCAGAGGTAATAGAGAACAAGGACAAGGAAGCAATGACAAGAGCAGCAATGACAAAGGCAAAGAGGTATTTTCTGATCAAAGAGGTGGATACACTCCTAGAGGAGGAGGGAGATTTGGACAAGGTAGAGGACCATTCACAGGTAGATGTTTCAATTGCAATGAACTAGGGCATCCTTCCTTCAAGTGTCCTAAATGGGAACAAGCTGATAGGGGCAGAGATAGGAGAGCTAATTTGGTACAAGAAGAAGAAGACAAGGAGGAACCAAAAACATTCATGGCAGACCCTATGACTGATGGTGAGTTTCTTATGATCAAGCAAGGAGAAAGGCTTCATCAAGAACCAAAGGTAACTATTTTCAAAAAAATTGTCTCAGTCATGGTAAGATCTGCAGATTGCTCATAGATTCAGGGTCACATAGCAATTTAGTTTCACTTGATATGATAACCAAGTTGGGAATTGAAACATTTGATCATCCTACTCCCTACAAGGCCACTTGGGTAACTCAAGGACAACATGTAGAGATTGGTAAGAGAGCTTTTGTTGATTTCTCAATTGGATCATATCATGATAGGGTGCTTTGTGATGTCATTCCAATGACTTGTGGTCATATCATCTTGGGAAGACCATGGCAGTATGCTAGAAGGACATTGCATGATGGATTTCTTAACACATATTTGGTTCACAAAGGAGATGTTAGATACAAATTGGTGCCTTTGCCTTTGGAGCAGTCTAATGATATTTTTGTGATTTGTTTTGAGAAGAGTTTGCAAGTGAAAAAGCAGGGTTGTGAAGGAGACAGTCCTAAAAATCAGAATTTGTGGGACTTGAACAGTCTTAAGGTAGGGAATATTGAATTCCCTATAGTTGAGGGTGATAGAGGTGATGTCATTTCACAAAGGAGACAGGGGAATGAAGGCAGAAACAGGGTACAAGGGCAGGTTGAGATCAAACAACTAAGAGGGCAGTCTCATCAATGTTTTGATTCTGTCAAGAATGCAGATTGGCAGAAGAGGAAGACAGTGACTTTGGGAGACTACATACCTTCTCATTGGAAGAGGAAAACATATGAGAGCAAGGGGTCTTTTGGTCGCAACACATGGGATACTTTTTGGGGCAAGAATTCTTTCTTTCTTGGGGAGAATGGTGCAGGAGCACCCAAGGCCTTCAAAGAGTTGTTCAAGAGCTAGGAGTTTGCAAGGGTTAGGAGGACCTATCCATTATATCAAAACATCAACTATGACCTTTTGAAGCCTATAATGGCATTTGGAGAGGATAAATGCCATGAGAGAGTCAACTGTCCTAAGGGTCTTGATAAGGATCCTAGGACCAAAATGCAATATAAATCAAAAATCATGTTCTAGGGGTTTGATTAGTAATATAATGCTTTAATTAGGTCAAATAAGTTTGGACATTGAAGATCCAATGGTTTTTAGATAATAGAATTTAATAAATTTCAAGATTGTAATTTGAAATTTTTGAATTTCACTTTAGGCGGGAAAAGGAGTTTTAGGTGTTTTAGAGGTAATTATACATTGTAATCAATTCAAATCGGTTGGATCAGTTTGGGGATGGTTCTATAACCCCAAAATGGTCATTTTTACGGAGGTTGGGCATTTGGAGAAGTGACTGTACGGACTACTACAGGAAATAGTGAAAAAAAATAGTTTTCTTGCATTTTCTTGAGTCTTTTTGATGATCTATTGATTCCTTTTGAATTTCTAATCAATTGGATGGTTTAATAACCTGTATTTACTTTCAATTAACCTCTTGAATGATCTAATAGATGTCAGGAATAAGTTTTTGTAACATATTGCTGACTGTCCTCAAGAATAACATAGAACTTTCACTAGTTTTGGTGGTTTTCGTGGATGATTGATCCATTTCAAGGTAGAATGCTGCTGTGACCTATGAAATGGATCATTCCTAACATGTAACATACATATTTAACAAACTAATGTTCAGGGAAGAAGAATATTGAGGTGTACACCAAGATTTCACAATGTAGAGTGCTTGAAGTTGGAGGCTAGGGTATAGCAGCAGAAGATCTGCCTTAATGAGGGGAAATTTTTTTGAGTTGGGATAAACTAAATATTTTTTCCTAATGGTGTAGATTCAATGAGAAATTTTTGGAAGTGATTGGAAGATTAGTTTTCAAGAAGCCCTAGTTTTTGAGGCAAGTTAAGGAGGGTTTTGTGTTTGAGCATGTTAGAGGTGTCATAGAGGCCTAAAAACTTGGAATCCTTGGTTTTAAGTCATTTTAAGGGACTTTTGAAAGTTTCATGGTCAAGGGTTGAGTTTAAAGGGGGGTTGCTTTGAAAAAGAGGGCTAATTAGGCCTAAATAGGAGGAAACAACAGATTTTTGATTGGTGTGCTCCAAAACAAGTGCCATCAATAATCTAGTATGTTATGTATCATCACAAACCACATCTGGTTCAATCATTATTTTTGAGGTTCTTTTGGAAAGTTTGAGTGAAAAGTCAAAAATCCTTCGCTAGAGGCCTAGTTGGCTAGTAGCCTAGTTAAGGTGAAAAATTGGTTTTGTGTCTAAGTCAGAGGGTTGGGCTTTGAAATCATTGAAAAAAAGTTTTCTTAAGTCTCTTAAGGGTGTTCCAAGGGTTTGGGTCCATAAAGAGAGCATACAAGCGATTAGTGCATCATTAAGCCTTGTCTCCATTAGGGTGCCTGGGAGATAGTTTGAGATTGCAACCTTTAATCCTTGAAATCTTTGTGTTTCTTTCAAAGTCCCTGACCCTCTGCATCATATTTGGATCAAAAAATATCGATGACTCAAGTGAAGATGAATAGATATCAAGTGAGATAGATGACTTGGAGGAGAGTAATATCATAGACCTTGACATCAGTATTGACAACCTTGAAAACATTGCTATCAAAACCCTCATTGTTGTTGACCTTAGCCAATCTAATGACCTTTTACCCCTAAGACATCCTGAACTTATCGGCTGGGAACCAACTAAACCTATCAATGTACCTATTTGTGCAAATGATGATGATATCGTTAATTTCCTTTGTTGTGATGAACTTGACACAAGTTCTAATAATAAATATCATAACGATGCTTTGAGTCAGGAGGATGTCAAATCTTCTAGTTGAAAAATTGAAAATAGGAATAATGGATCTAATGGTGAAAACCATTTAATGGCAACATTAGATCTCGAAAAAGTGAAAATAAAGAACACATCGTACAGTGAAAACCTCTCTGAGGCACCAAAAGATGGGAGATTTGACACCCTTCCATAACACTATCATGAAAGATCATCAGTATTGGTGGAGTCTACACAGTCTATCAATCTTGGCACAACAAAAAAAGCAAAAGCTCTACATCTGACAACATCTATGACTGATCAAGAAAATCTTGAATTCACCAAGTTCTTTGAGGACAGACACATTAACTTTGCTTGGTCTT
The DNA here is from genome assembly GCA_007258455.2 of Sequoia sempervirens. Lineage (NCBI taxonomy): Eukaryota > Viridiplantae > Streptophyta > Pinopsida > Cupressales > Cupressaceae > Sequoia > Sequoia sempervirens. The sequence continues at coordinate 250,229,988 of VDFB02075321.1, read as the reverse complement.
ACTTTGATATTCTAGGTTTAGACTCAGATATTCTAATGCATCATATATCTCTACCATCTGGAATAAACCTGTGAAGCAGAAACTAAGGAAAATGCATCTGCATATTGCCTTGTTAGTAAAAGAAGAATTGAAAAAGTTGTTAGATACAATATTCATTAGATCTATTGATTATGCTGAGTGGATTTCTAATATTGTACCTATTTCTAAACTAGATAATAGTATCAGAATATATATTGACTTCAGATATCTCAACAAGGCATGACCAAAGGACAATTTTCCTTTACCAAACATTGACATTATTGTAGACTTAATAGTGGGACACACCATGTTATCACTAATGGATGGCTTCTCTAGTTACTACCAAATTAAAATAGCACCAGAAGATCAAGAGAAAACAACATTCACATGTCCATGGGGAACATTTTTCTAGAATGTCATGCCCTTTGGGTTGAAAAATGAAGGGCCTACATATCAACAAGCAATGACCACTATTTTCCATGACATGATGCATACCTTTATGGAGGATTACATGGATGATATATTAGAAAAATCATATACTAGAGAAGGACATCTAGAGATCCTGGAAAAAATATTTACCAGATTGGAGAAATTCAATGTTAGATTAAAAATCATAAGAAATGTGTGTTTGGTGTTACATCAGTGAAGCTTCTAGGATACATAGTTTCAGAAAAGGGTATCGAAGTGGATCCCGTCAAGGTCAAGGCCATAATGGAAATGTCACCATCGAAAAATATCAGTCAACTACAGTCTCTACAGAGCATATTATAATCAATTAGGAGGTTTATCTCCCAATTAGCAGACAAAAGTCATCCCTTCAATCATTTGCTACATAAGAATGTCTCTTTCAAATGGGATCAAGGATGTGAAACAAATTTTAATCAAATAAGGCAATATCTGATGTCACCACCCATACTAATGCCACCTATAGAAGATAGACCATTATTACTATACATTGCAACAACTGAGATTTCTTTGGGTGCTTTATTAGCACAGGAAGATCCTACGGGAAAGGAACATGATATCTATTATATCAATAGGAATTTGAATGGTTATGAGATAAATTACACCTTCATCAAGAAAGCTTGTTTGGTAGTGGTATTTTCTACTCAGCAGTTGCAGCATTACATGTTAACCCACACAGTTAAACTCATAGCAAAGATTGATCCATTAAAATATTTAGTCAGCAAGGATTCCTTAATAGGAAGACTAGCCAAGTGGGTCATGATATTAAGTGAATTTGACATCCTGTATGTAGATTGAAGAGCCATCAAGGATCAAGTGATAGCAGATTAGTTAGCTGAAGCTCCACTACCAGATGATCGTCCAATGAGCATTGAGTTTCCTGATGCAGATATTTTTACTATGAGAACCCAACAATGGTTGCTTTATTTTTATGGGCCCTACACACAACATGGGTCAGGTTCGGGAATTTTATATGTTACACCTCAAAGATATACCATCCCAAAGTTTTATAGACTCATGTTTCCATGTACAAATAACATAGTTGAATACGAGGCATTAATCATTGGCATCAAAGTGGTAGTTGAATGAAAAATCACAAATCTACAAGTATATGGAGATTCACAACTAGTTATTTATCAGGTAAATGATGAATATCAAACCAAAGATGAGAATTTGATGTCATATAAGACAATGGTGGATGATTTCAAAAATTACTTTGTAGATATCAAATTTGAACATATTCCAAGGGTAGAAAACAAAGTTGCTCATGCTATGGCGATAATTTATTCTCTCTTACAGATACCAGAAAAGTGAGGTCGTTATGAGTTTATGGTGGAACAAGTGTCAAATCCTACTTATGATAATCTTGAATCTCAAACCATATGCCATTTAGTTGATGTTGAATCCTCAATTTATGGAAAGACCTATGCTTATCTAAAAGACGATATTCTTCCTCCCAATCTTTCCAGAAACCAAAAATGCAACTTCATCCACCAAATCACAGGACATACCTTAATTGCTGACATAATTTACCATCGAGGTTTTGATGGTACTCTTCTTCAGTGTCTAGAACATAACAAGTCTGAGATAGCTTTACATGAGGTTCATGAACGTATTTGTGGAACTCATTCAAGCGGACTAACCCTAGTGAAGAAACTCCTTCGTTTGGGGTATTATTGGTCGAACATGGAGAAGGAGTCCTTTCAATTTTTTAAGAAGTTCCAGAAATGTCAAATCCATGGTAATATAATCCATGCACCAGCACAAGAATTGCAACCATTCACTTCAACATGGCCTTTTTGTCAGTGGGGACTGGACCTCATAGGAAAGATTAATTCGTCTTCATCCAATGGACACAAATTTATAATCACAGCCACAAAGTACATTACAAAGTGAATAGAAGTGGTTCCCTTGAAAACAATCATTGGAAAATAGATTTCTTCTTTCATACTGAATTACCTCATCTACCAGTATGGCATTCCACATTCCATTGTCACAGACAATGGTAGAACTTTTAAGAATGGGGATGTTTAGGAACTGTGTGAGAGGTTTCATATCCAACATTGTTTTTCAACCCCATACTATCCTCAAGGAAATGGCCAAGTAGAGACCTCAAACAAAACTATTCTGAAAATCCTAGAGAAAATGGTTAACAATGTTGGATGTGATTGGCACGTTCAACTAAACCCTGCTCTGTGGGCATACCGAACGAACATCAAAACACCTATAGGGGCTACACTATATGCCTTGGTATATGTATAGAGGTAGAAATACTATCACTTTGTGTGTCACTAAAGGGAATTATTTCAGATGAGGATTATCGAGTGTCTAGACTTCAAGAGCTAGAACTATTGGATGAACATCATCAAGTTGTGGATCATTTGAAGGAATATCAACAGAGGATGTCCAGAAGCTATAATCATAGAGTAAAACCTAGAGCATTTCAGGTTGGTGATTTGGTCTTAAAAGAAAACCATCAAAATCAACAGGACAAAGAAAAGAAAGGGAAGTTTGAACCTAACTGGCTAGATCCCTTTGTTGTCATATCAGTCTATGGATCTGGAGCCTATCAACTATCTACACAAGGGGATGTTTTTGATGAACCTATCAATAGTCTTCATCTCAGGAAATTCTACACCTAAATCATCTAGTGCACAGTTAAAGTTATGGGAAAATGGTCACCTTGATGAAAACTTGGAAAACAAGCATCTTGGTGACATAAAAATATATAAAAAATATTAGAAAAGGCACAAAAATACAAAAAAAAATAAAAAATAGAAAAGACACAAAAATACAAAAAAATCATAAAATTTGAAAAAGTGCAATTAAAACACATAGTGAAAACCTAGAAATAGGCACTACTTGTGATTTAAACTAGCTTTTCCATCTATTAGATGCATGTCTTGGTTGTTCACTTTCACCATCATTCCATCTATCATTTGAAAGGAAGGCCTCATGTACATATCCTAGCAATGTGGTCGTGTCTTACCCTAGCTTGGGGGAAAATTCCTAAACTCACTAGGGGCAATAAACTTTGAGTTTAATCAAATGGACAACAACAGTATGACAACAAAGAAAAACACAATGATCATAGAGAAACTCAACATTGAACATGCATCAAACATCAAAACATTTCATAAAATCAACCATCCACATCAAACAGCTGAAATCAAATCAATTAAAACAAATTTAGATGGATGATATCCTTCTGAAATCATGATTTTATTGCTTTAGCTTGAATGTTTAAAATGTTTTAATTTTATTTTTTGTATCATTTCTTTGGAGCAACTCAATGATGTATTGAACTAGAGAAGCTAGGAAGGAGAATGGTATTTTCTTTGTCTGTTGTATGTGAGTTGATCATTATTATTGTGTGAGTTGTTGTGGGACATGCTCTACAAAGTATCACTAATGACATTCGGAATTCACATAACAAAATAATCGATTCTTGTATGTTTATGCAAGAAATGCTTAGGACATCTCAGTTTAATTATACCTAGATGCTTGTGTTAACTTGCAATACCAAAAATCATGAAAGTAGTACTCAGGTCATCATTGGTCTAGCTTATACCATTGATGCTTGTACTCACTTTCAACATTTTAAAGGCTCAATGATGATAACAAGCATGATAAATGGACTATTAAGGTGACAATTTTGGCATATGTAGATTTGCATGGTTAAATTAGATTGCATTAGTGTTATTTTTGCATCTGCAGAGTAGTTTATTCCAAAGATTGGTGAAGAATTCAAAAACGATGTTATCTTTTATCATTAATTGATTGAGTATACTTGAAATTAACAAAAACATCATCATTATCATATAGTTGCATAATCATTTGCATTACATACATTGGAAAGCATTATTAAATCATTTAATCATTCATACATTTGACCATATCATTTTTTTATTTGTGCATCATATCATATAATTGCATAAGAAAAAAATATCAAAAGAAAATCATCCACATAGTTGCATTTTCATTAACATTATCATATCATATATCACACATTAGAAGTATCATCATATTGATCATCATTCATCCATTTGTTACATCATATATTTGCATTTGAAATACCAAAAATAAAGTGTATCGTATCCCATTTGCATTATCATGTCATATATCATAGACACAACATATCCAAAATCATACATATAGTTACATTATCATATCATTCGGGTATATACATTATCATACACCTATCGATCCATGCATATACTAATCGAATCATGCATCTGTACATCATCATCATAAGCATAATCACATTTAACATCATAAAAAAAAACATAAAATCATAACATGCCATCATGATCATAAATTGCATCCATAACATCATCATATAAATCATCACATGGCATGTAGAACAAGAAATTAAATGCATCCATCATTTAACCATATAGAATGCATATAGATCGATAAATCCGTTGCATATCATATAAATCTCAATTTCATAATGTCAAGTATACAATGATGTCTAAAATGTAAAGAGATACAACATCAAAATGGCCGTGAATAAAAAATTGGAGTATACATCATGTCTCAAAATACATCAGGGAATCCAATCATGAAGCTATGTGTTGCTAGCTCTAGATGGTGCCAACATCTCTAGACCAGTGCCTCCCCCACCAAACGTACTAGGATCTCTCAGATCTCTTGAAAGAGGTTGTGTCACACCCCAGCTCATAGTCCTAGAATGAGTCCTACCCAATCGAGACTGAACATAACTAACTCTCTTCTCTGAAGGAACTGCATCATGGTATCAGCCTCTATAGTGCTCGACCTCTCTACCCACACAAAGAACCTCTCACATATAATCAACTACGGAGGTACCATCAGCTAATCTTTGTAGTCTATCAACCAATCCCTATGCCTGCGTTGCAGTCTGTCTGGCTGCATCTCTCTCTACTGTCAAAAAGGCTATATGTGCCTATGCAACTATCAACTATGCGTGTACCTGTGAGAGAGCCTATGCATGAGCTTGTGCCCGTGTTTGCATCTGTGTTTGTGTATGGACTAATAACCCCTAGGCCTGTATCAGCTAGCCCTATAGTATCTACACCTAAACCTGTAGGTTGGCAATATGGGTCTACTGCTATTGGGAAGGTACTCCAATCTACACACACTGCTCTGTTGGAGCTACTAGTGATCACCTGGGTATGTGTAGGATCATCATGGAAAAAATAGGCCCTTAAGTGGCAAAAAATTTAGAACAATTAGAGTTAGGAAACTTGACATAAAAATTTGAATAAGTTATCTATATTATTTCAAAAATAAGTAAGAATATAATCTGTAGAAAATTAAATGTAGTTTCTAAACTACTAGGTTTATTTTTTTGAAGAAAAAATCTATTTGGTGAAAATTTGAAATTTCAATACAATAGTACTTAAATTTCAGGGAAAAAATAAGTAGGTGTCTGTCTGACCACCCTAACCACAGTAAAATGATAATATTTTTTTATAATATTTTGGATTTAAGTAGAGGACTCATGTTTAGATGTGATGCATATTTTTATGTAATTTTTTTCCAAGTAAATAATTAATTATGAATTTTTTATTACAAATTTTTAAAAATATAAAAACTCGTATGTCTGACCACCTTAACTTGGTCAAAATTCATGAAATTCATTTTTTTTTTTAATCCTATAGTATGTGAAGCATAGAATGTGACACATGTTTTGGATTTAAAAATGTGATACCATTTGAAAGCTATAAATATTTTTCAATTAGCCTATCAATCGACTTTACTCATAATTCAAATAGAAAATGAATAATAATTATTTATTAAATTCAAAGTAAAGCATAATTTATATTGGTGGAAAGTTGAGAATCTCCTTTAAAAACCCTTTTTGTTTCATCAATTTTGGGTAAAAAAAAGTTGTCAGCCACATACCCTACACATACCCATCATATCGCCACTTTTTCGCCCATCACAATCCTGCACATACCCACCTCTTATGAGGCACCATGAAGTCTCTAACCTCAAACGTCAAGCCTCCACTACCCTCATCTCCTCCACCACCATCTCCATCACCATCTCCATCTCTCTCCTCATCATCACTACTCTCCTCATCATCACTGCTCTCCACATCCTCCTCCTCCTCATCTCCTTCATCTCTCCTCCATCGGCGCCCATGTACAACTGCAATCTCATCCTCACCTAGAATTGACACTAGCTCATCTAGAACAAAGATCCATGGAAAAGGATGTAAAGAAAGGTACTATGCATAATCTGTTGTAATCGGAGCCTCGATGATCTCAAGATGAATCTCCCAAATCAAGGGTTGTAGACCTTGGTACTCCTGCACTGCAGTATCATATGATAGGCAAGGTTCCTACTTAGTGAAATCTATATGATGTCGGGCATAATGTGCAACACCCTAGGGCATGCCCTGTACTATGCCATACTATCTAAGCACCCTCCTCAACAAAAATCTCTCAATAACGAAATATGTCCTACCAATCAGGTACATGGACTGGAAAAAGTATGGCATCTCTATATCATCATCATCCTAGTGCTCACAATCCAGATAGGGCCGCCATGTAACAGTCTCTACATCATCAAGGACTCTCCTCCAATGCTCCAATTTTCCCAGTCTAAGCTAAGCAATTCGGCCTGCATATATGTGAATGTATGGCATCATGGTGGGTCACTGTCTGATCATTACTGGATGAGTAACTGCTATATGCTCCCATGCCCACACCTAAAGTAATGTAACTCTTGAAGAAAAACTAGCCCCTCAGAGGTAGACTACCTGATGCAAATCGTGGTATAGATGAGAGAGCATGCACATAATCCATGCATATCTAGTACCATGGATGATCATTCTCTCCAGAATATGATCCGGGGTGCTGCCACAATAGTGGTTTACAATTTCTGGGAGATCCTGATTTTTGCTGAAATCACATAATTTTAGAAAATATAATGATTTAAGCCTTGAAATTTTTCATTTAAAGGGTTCTAATTGAAAAGGGTTTTATCAAACCACCTTAGACCAAGCCCCCTTGGATAGAACCCTGCTAGTTTTAAACCATACCTATAACGGAGTCTCCTTTACACCTTTTAAAATGCTAATAAAAAATCACTTTTGATTTACCTTTTTGGGGATCAAATGAATTCATTTAAAATTTATTTTTATGTAAGTTTGTAGTCTTTATTATAAGCTTCCAATAAAGTATAATAAAATTCAATTTGATTATATTATATTTATTTTTTATTTTTTGTGAATGTAGGTTTTTCACTGAAAATCAAGCTCTTTGTTTTGCACATGCAAAAATATAGAAAATTATCAAAAAAAAAAATTGAAAAATATAAGTGCACTAGATATTGAAGTCCTTGATCCAACAAAAAAATAAAAATTGAATTTCGATACATACAAAAAAAATTACGCATTATACAGTCACATTATGTCTGAATTGTAATTGGTTTGACTTCAAAATTGATTAAGGAACAAATATTCAATTAAAAACTATCTAACCAAGTGGAAGCACTAGATATCAGAGTTACAAATCTAAATTTGAAAGGATTATAATTTTATCCTTCATGGAAAAAAATTTATGCATTATACGGTGAGCATCACTTTTTGAAAATGCTATTTTTTTTAAAAAACTAGTTTTTGAGGGAGATGGAAAAAGAAGTGCAATCTGATTCCAAAAATTTTGAAAAAAATATATTTAGAATCTACAAACAAAATTTCACGAAACTCTAGTTTGCATCATCTTCAAATTCCTCACAGTTTAGCCGCTATAGGTGCCCGAAAGTGAAGATTTAGTTAAAAACAATTATTTTAGTGTCCAGTTTGGCCAAAAATTGTAAACCACTATTGTAGGATCACCCTCCCACCCAACAGAAAGTCCATTTGACTTGAAATCAAGACAAAGGAAACCTCCAATGAAACCAACAAGTATCGATGGAAAGGTAGCATAGGAATCAAACATCTCTCACCATGGAATCTCATATCCATTAATGGTATCATCCTGAAAAACTTGGCGCAGTGGATCGGTCCCACCCTGCTCAGAAGAATCATAAACTACTAGCTCCCCAACAACAGGTATCCTCAAAATCCACCATGCATCCTCGGGGGTCACTATCATCTTGCCGGTAGGAAGGTATTGTGCTCACTATGCCATCTCTCTGCTAAGGTTGTCAATAGTCCCTGATTAATCCTAATCTGGGGCATATCTAGAAGAGAAGACAAACCACATCCTATGATAACTGTTGTCTCATCCTACACTAGCTATGATATCAAATCAAGTGTCCTAGGAAACCTCTCTCAGATTGGTAAGTTTATCAAAGACTCCTATCACCACAAAATATTGTGAAAGTTAACTTAATTTTTGTCAATTAATCAAACATCAATCAACCTATCAAACCTAATCAGCTTTAGTGATACTTTGAACAAATCTTGTGAGCAACTATCATTGAACCTCACCTATCATGAGGTCAATCATCAATTTATAATTGCACTTCGCCTATCATGAGGTCAATTAATCAAATAAATCTCGCTTATCATGAGGTTTATCAATCAAACTATAATTATTCCTTGCCTATCATGAAGTTAATTATCATCAATCAATCATCAAACCTCGCCTATCATGAGGTTGATCATCATCTAAACTATCAAAATCATCAATCAACATCAACTCTAAGGCTGACTTGATCGAAAATCATCAAAATCAAGGAGTTAATTGACAAATTTCATCATTCTAACTTGGATGTGCTAAAACAGTGTTTTAATGCGCCGAAAAAGTCAATGCGCTATTAAAACTCATTAATGTGCCACAATAGGTGGTCATTGTGCTAAATTAGCTTATGCACCATTTAAGAGGGTCTATGTGCTAATCTACGTAGTCAATGTGTTGAATCAGTCTATCTGCTAATCTAGCCTATAGATGTGCTAAATTGTCAATGCACTAATTTATCCTATCCATGTGCTAAAACAGTTTACCTATGTGTTATTTCTATGAATGTGTTAAAATAGAAAGTGTATGCACTACAATGGTGTGTATATGCGCTAAAAGAAAGAAAACAAATTCAAAATGAGAAAAACGCGTGAAAATTAAAAAAAACACACAAAATACGAGGAATTTTCTAGGGTACATACCAGACGTCTGTATGTGGCTTGGTGGTTGTGTTGTCACATGTGCTCGAAATGGTGAGTGTGGTATGGAATAGACATTTTTCTCAAAATCACTCACTCCAAATTTTCAAACTCACAATGCACAAATGAATTCTAAATCCACCTTTTTAGCTTTTAAAAGAGTGATTAGGAGGGATTTTGGTGGGATTTATTTAATTTATTTTTTAGGGGCTTAATTCATTATTTCGTCATAGGGGCATTTTTCACATTATTTGTCGGGAGATAAATCGTTGCATCATTAAATCTTTATCATATCATCGAAAAATCATAAAAAATTAAAAAATTTGGAAAACGAACCAAAAAATAAAAAATTCATCGATCTATCTCCCGAGGGGGCATATATCCATCATCACCTGAAAATCAATGTCTGGAACATACTAAAAATTTTTGGTCAATACTAGCAGCAGCTGTAAAATTTTCTTTGAAGCAATGTGCAAACACATCACTTCAAAGAGGGGCAAAATGTATACACCTAAAAATAGTCTGGATAATCTAATTAATTAAATACAATTTATTTGATTAATTGGCTCCTTTAATTCATCTACTTATAAATAAATAGAAATATTTATTTATATAGTTCACATTTAATTCTTCTATCTTTATCATATTATTTCATCTTAATTAAATAAACAAATCACATACTTTGTTTTATTTAATTATTATTATCAAATTCTTCTATAATTATATATTTATTCTATCTTAACCACATCATTCTATTTTAATTAAATAAACAAGTTCACATACTTTGTTTTATTTAATTGCCATATTTCTTCCATGTTTATTTAATAAACATATTTCTATAGTTTTTTTTATTAAATTAAATATCCTCTTTTGCTAATTTGAATAAATCCAAATTTTCTATTAAGGCATATTTCTACAACTATTTCTTCTTTTCACTCATCATATGCACCAACAAAATTAGATATTTTATATCTAATTAATTCAACTTAACCTTCACGAAAAAATTTGGAGACAAATTGGAGACAAATTACAGGCAAACTTCTTCATCTTCTTCCATTGATTCTTCATATCCTCTGGCTAAATGTTTTTGTGGGGAGGAACAAATCTCCATAATATTCTTAGACTTCTTCATCTTTCACCATTGAATCTTTCAAAAAAATCCAAACCCTTACTTGTTGCCACATCACAAATATGTTGTTGGGAATCTATAAATACAACCTCTTTCTATAGGAAAAAGATCCCAACTTCAAGTGCAATCTTACTCTACAGAAATAGCATTAGAGCATTTAAGCATTTGAGAATTAGAACAATTAAGCAATAGCAATAGAAATCATATAGAATCATAATCATGGCTTTTCGTTTAGCTACATCTTAGTTTACAGTAGTTTCTTTTATCATTTTCATGCCATTTTTAGCTATAGTATCATCACCATATAATTTAGCAATCATTACATAGGATTAGATTTTTGCATTTAATAATATCCCATTCTCTAGATTGTCATTTTAGCAGTCACAGTGCTTACACAATCTGAGAGCCACAATGATTTAATAAATCTTTGGAGATAGAGAGAAATATGACACTTTTAAGAGATTTCCTACTTTAATTAGATTAGTTGTTTGTTTAAATTTCTTGATATAATGTCTTATTAGGTGTGTTTGTCATTCATTTACACATATTTTACTCACATAGGAAGAATAGGTATACATGGAACAACTAGAGGGATTTCAGTTATTAGATAAATTGGACATGGTATGTATGTTGAAAAGGGAACTATATGGACTTAAACAGGATCCCAAAGCATGGTATGGAAGGTTGGACAGATATTTGACATAGCAAAGGTTTAGAAAAGGCTCCACATATAGTAATCTCTATTTCAAGGTTGAAGGAAATAGAATTTTGATAGTGGTTGTGTATGTTGATGATATTAACTTTGGAGAAAATGAAGGTATGTGCAAGAGATTTGCAAAGGAAATGCAAAAAGAATTTGAAATGTCTATGATTGGTGAGTTGAATTTCATTCTTGGACTTCAAGTGAATCAAAATCATAAGGGAATATTCATTTCACAATCAAAGTATGTCAATTATTTGTTGAAGAAGTTTGGAATGGATGATTCCAAACTGGTTTGTACCCTTATAATGACTAGATGCAAACTAAGTAAAGATGATGAATCTCCTAAAGTTGATCAGAGCATGTACAAATCTATGATTGGTGGACTATTATATCTTACTACTACTAGAATAGATATCATGCATGCAGTATGTTTGGTTGTCATATCTTAAGTAGAACCTAAAGAAGCATGTGTTACAGTTGTGAAAAGGATATTTAGATATCTAAAAGGCACAATGGATTATGGCTTGTGGTATCTGAAGGATACTAATTTCACTTTGAGTGCTTACACTAATGCAGATTGGGCTAGTCTAATGATTGGAAGAGTACAAGTGGTGGTGCATTCTTTCTTGGAGGAATATTGGTTTCATGGCTAAGCAAGAAATAGGATTCAGTTTCTTTATCCACTATAGAACTTGAATATATTGCAGCATCATCTTGTTGCACACACGTTTTATGGATGAAACAAACATTGAAGGACATAGGAGTGATTTGTGATGAGCCCATCCCTATATTTCGTGACAATACAAGTGCAATACATATTTCAAAGAATTTGATAATGCATTAAAGGACAAAGAATATATCTATCAGATATCAGTTTTTGAGAGAGAAAGTATTGGAGAATGAAGTCAGATTGGAGTATGTGCCTACAAAGGATCAAATTGTTGATACATTTACTAAGGATCTTCTGAAGGATACTTTTGAGTATCTCAAGGAGAAGTTGGATTTATTTCCCCTCCTTTTAACTACGTGCACATGGAGGTGCATTAGTCTAGTGGATCTACAGATTCTTCATTTTCCTGGACTGATGAATGGGTCTAATCCCCACGAGGAGTAGGAAGTTTCATATGGGGGAGAGACTATTGAAATGGGAAGTATCATTGTTGCAGTATGAGATGTGTGGGTGCACTCCTAAGGGGTACACTCCTAAGGGGTAGTGATCATAATTTTGTTCTTTTCCATTGATGTAAAAGGAGAGAAAGGAAAATAGAGTATTGAGAGTGCATGAATGTTGTGTAGGTTTTCTAATCTAAAAAACAAAGGAGAGTGTGTATTGTGTCTTTGGTGGTTTTTCACATCATGTGTTTCCATCAATGACAAAGGGGGATATTGTTGCAAGTATGAATCAATATGGTGGTGTTGTCATTAATATTTTCATTGATGTCAACATAGTATAGGTTGTTGCAGAGAAAGGGAAAAAGTGATTCCAGGTTATGCATGTATAGTAAAGATACTATAGAGATGTTGTGAGTACATGGAGCTATCTTTAGGATGTTTCAAGTGTGTTGGTATGATGAGATGCCAAGTGCTTTTGAGAAATAGTAAAGACAAAGTTGAGTATGCATTTAGAATGTGCTCCAATTTGTGCTTTGCATTTCTTCTATGTTGAATAAAGACAAGGATACCATAAAGTATCTTTAGGATAAGGTGCTTGAACTAGAGAAAATGGTCTCCAATAGTTGCAAAGATAGAATTTTTCATCTGGAAAATACCTTACCCAATATTATAATTCTTACATAGGGAATTATGCATAAATTAACCTGATGGGTACTATCTCTAGCTATTCCAAGATAAACAAAAAGAAGAAGAAAAGGGAAAAAGAAGATGATGTGGAGAAGGTGAATGATAAGAATGTTGATGAGTAGAAGGATATGGAGGACTAGGAAATATCCCTTGATCCCCTCTTGGATGATTGGAGATTGATCTATTAGTCGAGCCTCTATATTTTTTGTTCATTCTCAGTCTTGTCTTTTGTTTTGATGTTTTGTTGGGACTATGTTCCCTTTAGCTATTTGGTTGGGCCTATGCACCCTCCTATTATTTCCTTGATCTATTTTTTATTGTCTTAAACTCTCAAGATTAGGGCCCTTTCCCTTATTTTTTAATAAAAAACAATGTATTAAAATATTATATATTGATTCAACCTTTAATTTTTTTGTAAAACTAGAAAAGACCCATTAAATTGGAAACTTGACGGTCTATAACTTTGTTTCAATTGAGTGATATTTTACTAGTTTTTGGCAACCCAATAGTAACAGATATTTTTTTGGAAATAATTCATGTGGATTATGTTTTACAATAAAGTAATACTATTTTATATAAATAATTTTCATCTTTAAAAGCTATTAGTCTTTAGATGTTTGCATTAAATATTGTAGAGGATTAAATAAACCCTGAATATATAGGGTATCAATCAATACAATTTAACCATTAGATAATTAAGGTGTTGAGAATTATGAATTATAAATTAACATAGACTAATATGGATAAGCACCTACCTAAGTGTTAATGCACTACGAACTTTGAGTTTTTTAACACTATTATAGAGAGAGTGAAATCTAAAATTATATCTAATATCAAAGACCTATGAAAACTAAAAATTATGAGCTTCAATACTTGAGATGAGATAATGCTTGGGATTTGGTCAATATGCATATTTTTATCCTTGTGGATGCATAGTTATATTTTGGGTGGAGATAAACCTTCAATATTTGTAAAATATGTTATTTGTAAAAGATGTTAGCTTTGATAATATTCCAATAAGTAAAATAGAGATAGCACTCAAAATTATATTAGGCATTAATATGACCAATACAAGAGTGATTTCATTTAATGCTAGTAGTTCAACCCATTAATTTATTTAGAAATGGCATAGACATGAGAATTTTATAATCTAAATTGTACTTGATATTATAGTGATACCCATTGTCCTAGTTAATTATCCCTTATTATTCCATCAACCAAATGAACTAGGTTGACCCCATTAAATACAAGTGTTAGAAATCTAATTTAAAAAAGTTATCCCATTTCTTGAAGTGCAGTCCTATGATAGAAGAGACCAATAGTGAGAAAATAAATAAATTTGAATTTAAAAATAAGAGGACAAGGCCATGAGTGTGGTTTATTTGAGAGGAAAAAACTACAAGAATGATCCAATCTAGGATGAATGATGCTCTAGGAATGGGGATAGGATTGTTATGAACTAACTATTGGAGCAATAAATATTATAATACAACATCCAATGGTGAATTCCATAGTAAAATTAAGCATAGATAAAAAGTTCTATCTAAAAAAAGAGTGTAAATTATACAATTTAGCTCCTTCTATAAATAGGATAAGGAGGAAGAATGAAAGTAGAATTAGATGACTATATGTAGAAGAATGTGCAAGACATGTTAGAAAACTTTACACAAATGTGAAGACATATGTACATTCCCTATGAAGTGAGACAAAAAAAAGTTAAAATCCAAAAGTTAAAATTAAGGTGACTGTGAATGTAACGACCTAGAAAAGGAGATTATATAACTAGATAAAAAATGATCATTTTTATAGCAACATCCCCACATAGGTGAAATTTAGTTAGATTGCAAGAATGAATACAATGATGATGGGTCATGACTACTATTCCATGTTAGGTTTCCATGTACAAATTTTTTTATAAATAGAGTAAAATAGAAAACCTAGTGAGAAATAAAACTCCTCTACAAAAGAGAAAAGATGTATACAAAAAATAAAAAATGTGAAGAAGGATAAAGAATGAATAGTCAACATGACCTACCAAGGACTACTTCTAACACATAATACAATAAATATTTACCCAAGAAATTATAATGATTTGGAACTTTATTTTTAGCACATTTATAATTACCAAAAGGTGGATTAGATTTACAAAGATTGAAAAGTCTGAAAATGGAGGTATATGCCAAAAGTACAATCGTGAGATACGGTCAAGAAAAATTAACAACACTATTACATATTGCTCAAAAGAAAAATCAATTTTAAAAAATGGGACTGAAAAGGGAGTCTATATGTTCTCAAATGAGTCCTATAAATTTTTAAATAAGATTTTTTTGAGAATCTATACATCAAAATTATAATTTAATTATACCACTAGGTAGAGCCTAAAAATTGCTCCAAATAGCAAAATTGTAGCCTAGATATGTGTCTTTCAAGTTGGAATGCTAAGATAAAATATTGAAAGATAGAGATTCTTTGTTTGGAGAAAAGGAGCATGATGTTAGAATGATGTCATGATAACATCAAAAGGTCATAAAAGTAAAATAATTATTAGAATTTATAAGAAAAGCTATTAGTTACAATAAATGTTGAATTTACAAAAATTGAGACATTATATGCTAACATAATATCAAAAGATACCTAAAATTAACACAACCTTAAAAGATAACATTAATGTGAGTGGTTAAAAGGATAACCATGATCTTCATAGTTATAAAGTTGATTAATGGCTAGGTAACACTAGTGACCTATGTCTATTGTGGGCTTAACTATGTTTGGGGGGTTGTTCAGTGAAACTCATATCTTTGACTATGAATAGATATTGGTATTGAGGATGTGAAAGTGATGGAAAGATGAAACTACATGTGGGAGGCTATGACTCAAGTGTTGACAGAGCCAAGGTTGAGTGTGGAGGCCATGAGCTATAATAGGTCATCGCTTGTGGACTATGAGGGAACATGGATTGAATTTAGAGAGTCATCACTTGATAATTGGTGAAAACCTCTAGTTCGATGTTGCAAAAAAGAGAGCACTTGGAGCTTCAACCCTTGAACTAGCTAGAGATTTATTGGAGGACATCCTCACACCCACAACACCAAAAAAATTGAAACCTTAATGGTTGCAAATATATCATGCCAAAAAATGAAGCCATATAATCTATAGAGGCAACTAAGCTAAGGCCCCCTCTAAAAATACAAAAAAAATCATATAGGAATAGATCTGCATGGATTTCATACAATATAGCATAGCACAAAATTTTAGAAAATTATGAAAAATATTATAACCAAATTTGTTGAAATGAAATGATATCTTTTATTTTAAGGGTCTTTTGGACACAACAATAATGCCTACTTGACCCCATAATGCTATGCTCTAAGGATAGGGTTAAGTGCTACATTCACTAAAATTCAAGAAAAATTTCACAAACCATGGCTTAGATACTATGTTGGAGCAGCCAAAATCAGAATGCAACATCCAATGATAACTTCCACAATGAAAATAAACACAAATAAACATTTTTTTATCATAAAAAGATTGTCAAATATATAATCTAACTCCTTGTATAAGTGGGACAATACAACATGTATTAGAACATATAAAACAAGTATGTAAATATATGTAAAGTCCCTATAGAATGAGACAAAATGTAAAACACCCAGAGTTGAACATAAGCTCATTGTGAATGGGTCAACCTAGAGAAGATGATTTTCTAACTAGATATAAAATGACCTTTTCTGCACTAACACTAACTAATATAACATACTAGAGAGCTGGATTGAAGTTTCTGGTCAACAGACTGTTCACCAAAATAACCAATAAAATACTATGACCAGACATGAGTAACATCGGCACAAAATAATGTAAAATGTGTGAACAAAAATAGAAGATACACTTTTCCTCTCTATAAATAGACTCCCCATAGAAGTCGTAGCTTGATATCCGTAAAAGTTGTTAAAATGTTTTGTGTAAATAGAAGGAAACCTTAAACTAAACGGCTGCATGACCATGATTAACTAAAATAATGGCAAGTTTGCTGCTATTTATTTTGAGTAAACTTTAATATCTAAGCAAGGACCAGCATGAGTTGCGGAGCCTTACAATGGGCTCCTAAGAAGAAATCTGCACATCAAGCTTTGATTGTCCAAGGCTTAATTGCTTGTAAATATTGTCTTTTTCTTGTCCATTCATAGTATAATTTCTTAAACTGAAAATAGGTACATGAGATATTTTAAAAGCATGCTAAAAACTAATCTGTGTCATTCGCTAGATTTGGTGGCATGGACCACAAACTTTAAAAATATCTTTCCCTAGGAATAATTACTCACCACTTATATCACATTGTAGATCTGAGAGGCCCCCATTCCTGTAAATGGAGAGTCTTAATCAATAAGTCATCCTCAAAAGTGAAACATAATTCACCTACATTATGCCCTTTACATGCAAAGATCATTGCTTAGTTCCTTAGATTTAACACTTAGACGTGGCTTAAACAAAAGAAGCCTTATAATAATCACATTATTGAACATCTTTTTAAGTTAATGGAGTCAAAGAATTTCCAGTCTCCACTACCTAGAGAATCTAGTGAATGGTCAAGAATGGTTGAACATGGATCCCACTCATGACAGTGAAATGATCAAATCAAATCACATCATATAAAAAGCCAGTTAACATCCAATAAGTCATGAAAGGTACGACGCGTGTCTTTGTGGGTTAAAGCTCGTTGTGGAAACAGTATACAAACAAACATATACAGTAGTTTCTGTCACTTGATTGATAACAATCGTCAGAGAAGTTCAGCAGAAGAAAAAATTACAGACATATACACTGCTTAAATTTCATTCCATTTATCCACTAAACCACTGATTTATTTTAATTGGGACAATGAATTGCATTGCAGTATTAGCTCTAGAAAAGTAGGGCTACCTTACATGAAAATTTAATACTGAAATCAATAGTTCTTGTGAAAATGAGAACAAGAATTTTTTAGTCATAGAAACAATTTCAAGATACAGAATTTTTTTGGAGATTTTAATTTGAAAAAGAAGATTTCATTCTTTTAGTATTGAATTGGATAATTCTTTAAATTAAAGATATTAGATTTTCGCAGTCCATGATGTTGTGCAATGGTGTTCCTGAAATTGACTGTGTCAAGTTTTTTTTGTTGACACTTCTGATCATAGTCCACAATCTATCATCAGGAAACAGATAAGAAGAAAGTACAAATCCCTGTTAAAAGAAGGATGGAAATTTTACAGCTGTATGAATAATTCTTAGATATAAGATTTCTAAATGTATCTAAGTTGTAGAGAAAGACATTTTTATTGACGCTTCTGATCATATTGCACAATCCATCATCAGGAAACAGATAAGAAGAAAGTAGAAATCCTTGTTAAAAGAAGAATGGAAATTTTACAGTTGTATGAATAACTTTGAGGTATAAGATTTTTAAACGTATCTAATTTATAGAGAAAGACAATTTTTTTCCAGTAACTCATATGAAATGAATTTTTTCAACCACATAAGAAGAGAGGTGAAAAGATGCATTCCCGCTGATAAACAAACAATAAAATTAGGTAATATTATGGCTCTGAAGTTAAAACCTCGCCAGCCTAGAGGTGGTTTAATGCAGAGAATTGCTAAAGATAATCATACACAGAAGAGATCAACACAATATAAATCCATAAGGCCTTTTTATTATTAGTAAAAGATGATAGAAGCTACAGTGAGCAGCACTGAAACATGGTTCAGATAACAACAGCAGACAACTAACTACCTGTGGTTTTTTTTTTTTCGCCCCCTTTTTCTCTCCTGCTCTAAATTTTGAGAACCCATCTGACAAATTAGTGAAAATTATTAAGAAAAACATATATTGATAGTGTGCTTTACTTGCTACTCCCATAACTTCTATTGGCCTTACATATATAAGTTTCTCGGACAGTTACCATAGCCAAAAACAACCAACACAACTGAACAGGAAGATAAAAATCTTCCTTTGCCTTTGCGTGACTTGCCGATTTTTGGGTGAATCCATCACAGATCAAGGTGGGCATACTCGAAAAAAAGTGCATTTGAAATACCCAATCCCTTGATTCTGATGTAGGATTCCTCAAAAAGATTATGTGACCAGTATCTTGTTCTCTACATTAATGTCTACTGTTCCTCCTGCCATGATTTGGGCACACAGCAGCTAGCTACTCAAGACAAGAATGCAGCAAAAACAAGCAGGTAGAGGGGTCTTACACAAGGGAATATAAATAAATAAATACTCCCACAAACAAGAGGGGCCCTCTGATTTTTAGTGGCCAGTAGAAATTATTAAACAAAAGAGCTCCCAATAACCCTTTTAAAAAAACCCTAAGTCTGAGCTGATGGCACCAAAGTGTCCCCCCACTAAGTCATGCTTATCCAATTTATTTCTAATACGTTTTTGATAGCAGTCCACATCAACAGTGCCGCCATTATCGACACTAGCCATCTGTTCCACTAAAACTTTTGCAGAAACACATACTTTCCCAGATTGTTCTGGATTTTCAACGTATTTGTTAATTTGTATGCTTGACCATATTTACATTTTTTTTTGCAAGCACACAAACTTTTTTCTTCACCTTAGCCATCAATTATTAGATAGCCCCTACAAACGCACATTCTCCATCTCAGAGTGGCTTCCTCCTCAGCCCAGCAAATTCTCCATTATAAACCCAAAAACATAAATAAAGTAATAAAAAAGCCGCGTGATAAGACACCATTTTATCTTAACTTAATCATTACAAATCAAGGTCGCCGACGAAATTCCGCATATTTAACATCTGAATAACGTTCTCGGAAGAGTTGTGCCCATCAATGATTGTGCTCTCTAACTTGTAGATGAATGTATATTCATTGTGTATATAAAACCAATTGTTTTAATTCCACGTTAGGGATTTTAATTGACAACATTATTAAAGTTATATGTTCATTTACTAATAAATAAATAGTTAAACATGCTCTAATTTTAAATTGATATGATGAAATATATATGTTCTTTTATTAATAATTAGTCAAACATGTTTTAATTTTAAATTGATACGATGAAATAGTATTTATTTATTTTTTAAGGAAGAGTTAATATTTTTTAAT
Organism: Sequoia sempervirens; assembly: GCA_007258455.2. Taxonomy (NCBI): domain Eukaryota; kingdom Viridiplantae; phylum Streptophyta; class Pinopsida; order Cupressales; family Cupressaceae; genus Sequoia; species Sequoia sempervirens. Next base: position 250,209,666 of record VDFB02075321.1, on the reverse strand, counting down.
ATAATCGTTGTTTGTATGAGCTGTCTTCCATTTATGTTGAGATAAATTTAAGAAAATTGAACCTGCAATCGTCATCCATTTTTTCCAACCACTTGACTATCAGATCTATACCTCAAAAATTAAATACTATTCAATTTTAATAACGAGTAAAATTATTTTAATTATAAATGAACCTTGTTGTTCTAAAATTTAAGAAAATTTGATTAGTTTTTATTACTCATTTATATGGTTTGTTATTATTTTAGACAAATTCATTATTCTCATACTACTTATCAGAAATTAATGTCGATTATTTTATAGTAAGCACAAACTGAAAACCATGAAAAATGTTTTAGTATTTTAAAAGTATGAGAAAGAATTTGCGTGTTGTAGTAGGACAAGGATTTCATGTCGTTATAAAGTTCGAATCATTTCCCATATGCATTACACTATATACCTGGGCTAGGAAAAATGGAGATTAGCTTTTATAAAATCCTAGGATCTACCTGAATAAATAAACCTGACCTAGAAAATAAGGTTTTATCACCATTAGTATTGTTAGTAATCACGCTTTTTAATGTGCCCAACTTTTGAGAAGAAAATAAAATAGACAAAAGATTTTATATATGGAGAAATGATTATTGTTGTTTTTATAATAATAGATTTCAGTGTTATGAGAGAGAGCATATTTTTAAATTAGAAGGTGTCTATTGATTAAGTTGTTATGAGTAGATTGCAATATTATGAGGGGTACATTTTTAAATTAGAAGGTGTTTATTGATTAGGTTTGTTATGAGTAGTTTGGGATCAAGTTCTCAAGATGATTTGAATCTTGATGAATGACATAATGAAGGAACATACAATCATCCTCACCAATTAAATTAAATCGATTGAACTACTGACCATTGGTAAAAGATACGTTTTCACCAATAATTAGATTCTAAAAATATTTTTTATTATTTTTTATTACAATAAATATAGAAAAAAACAATAATAACAAATAAAAATTAAGTATAATCCATAACAAAAAAATTATTGGGATATATAGTAAGATATGTTTATTTTTTTAAATTATAAGTAATTAATAGGTTTAAATTTTAAAATTCTAGTCAAAAGAGTATGGTGGATAGGACATATTTTTATATTTCTAGAGAAATATGTGTATACTTAACAAGTTTTAGTTTTTTAGTTTACATTTTCTAAATGTCGGATAGTAATATATGCTTTTAGTATTTATTTTGAATATTTTAGGATATTTATAAAATTTAATTGAAGCTAAAGGTGGATTTTTTAAATGGTTCAAACTCCCTTTTACAAAATATAAAATAGATCTAAAAATTAAGTTTGAATGCACAACATACAAATAACTAATAAGCACAAAAAAAATCTCTACCCACAAACATATAAAACTACATTAGCAAGAGGCAATGCACCAACACTAAAAGGAGTGTAAGAGTGATCAAACCAAAATAAATTCCATTAAATACAATATCTAAGACAATTATTTCTCTAAAAATTTAGTGAAAGAACTTCATTTAAAAATCTTAGCTAATGGTTTGGAACTATTGAGTTTCAAAGTACTCTAACTACCATTAGTTATATTTTTCTCTATTTCCCTACTACAAACTTCTTTCAAATTTGATCTCCATATCTTGTGTCTACTGGAAGTTATCATTTGATATTACATTTTGATATTGGATGCTCCAACATGATATCACAACCATGAATTTTACAAGTCCCCTCCTGAATTTCAATAAATTGAACATTGAATCTTGTAATCATTAGAGCACTATGGAGCAAAACAAACATTGTTGTTGAGTCCAAAAGGCCCAAGGAATGAAAGATAGACTTTAATTTCATCAAGTTTGACAAAAATAATATTTTATATATATTTTATTTTGTACCCCACTATACTATATGGAATCTATACAAATTTTTACTTGTATAGATTTTTTTCCAAAATAAAGTTGTTTTTGCAAAAGTTTCCCTTGGCTTAGTCACCCTTTGCAAATTACTTAGATCTATTTTTTAATATAATGTATTTCCAAGTGTTAAGGGTTTCATGTTTTTGTGTGTTGCAGGTGTGATGGTGCCTCCAACATATCTCCAACTAGTTCAAGGGCTTAGGCTCCAAGCACCTTTTTTTTTTGTAACACCTAGATCAAAGGTATTCACTGCTTAGGAAAATGAACCTCTAGCTTTAATCCTTGCACCTTACCTCAAAATCCACAAGTAGTGCACACTCATAATCCATAGCCTCCACACTAGGTCTCGACTCAATCAACACTTAAGTCACAGCCTCCCATAGGAAATTTCTCCTTCCTAGCACTCTTGTGGCCTCACCACTAGCATCTATACATGGTCAAAGACATAGGTTTCACCACATATCCTCCCATAAAATAGTTAGTCCTATAGAATGGAGAGACCATAGGTGTTACCTAGAAATTAACAAGATTCCTAATCATGAAGGTCATATTTATCCTTTTAACCACTCACTTTAATGTTATCCTTTTATCCTATGTTAAGTTTGGAATTTTGAAATGGCCCAAACTCTGTTTTACAAAAGATGAAATAGTTCTAACAATTAAGCTTAAATGTATAACATACAAACAACTAGCAAGGGAAATAACACTCCACCTAAAAATAAATAAAACCACACCAACAAGAGGTAATGCACCAACACTAAAAGGATTGTAAGAGTGATCCAACCAAAGGAACTTCCCTAAAATAGAATATCTACTCTAGTTACCTCTCAGTAATTCTATGTAAAGAACTTCATTTATGACTCTTGGCTAGAGATCTTGAAATATTGAGTTTCCAAGTATGCTAACTAGCATTAGCTATATCTATCTATGTTTTCCTACTATGAACTTCCTTTAGATTTTATCTCTATTTTCTATTTCTATTAGTTTCTTTGCATTTTAGGTTTCTCAAATTGTTGACTATTCTAAAACTTAGTGTCATTATAGCTTAGATCTACATTCCAATTGCATTTACAAATCTGCATTAGGTCATTGAAAAATATCAAAACAAAAAATTGAAAGACTCATTGCATACATTTAGGTATCTTGCATATAACTAAAAAGTCAAAAATTGCATTATTTTCTTTCAAAAAGCATATTAACATCATCATTTTCAAATTTAGCATATTAGAATTAGTTAATTTTTGCATCTTAGATCTAGAAATTACATTTACAAGTGTCATTTATTGTTCAATCATTTTCAACATTCTTGCACACTTTCATTTTGAACTACATTATCATAAATTGAGAAAATTTTGGAAAAATATTTACTATCAGACCTATTTGCATGCAAACACATAAACCTTAAAAAGTATTATACACAACCAAAATTCAAATTCTATAAAAACCTATAGTGTAGGAAAAAGTATCCCTTTTTCGCACTTATTTTGGAATTAATTAAAATGAGCTTAATTATGCCTTAATTTAGTGTTGTGATATCTATTTTGCATATTCACATTAAGTTTAGTACCTCATATATTAAAATGGACTTAGTTGTGCCTTATTTTAGTGTTGTAAAGTGTACCTTTACACCTTCACACTTATCTAGGGCCTCATTAATTAATTGAGGTTAATTATACCTTAATTGGCCCCTTTAATTCAAATCCAAGCCTAATTGCAATTTTCGAAGAGGAAACCCAACATTCATTAATGTCATGTCATAACACTCATCCTTGAAGAATACATGTCCTAGGTAAGTGACCTAGGACACATTCACCATAGGGCGAATGGGTCCTCACTTAGGCCTAGGACCTACTTTGGAGCTATGTTTTTTATGGTATTTTAATGATTTCAAATCCATATTCAGATGTTGAAGCTTGTGATATTGAATTTTAGGAATTATTGTTGACATATGTATAAATAAAAGGTTATTTCACTATGTTTCACCTAGCAAGTTTGATCTAAGCAATCCTAGAAGATTTCAAGCAAGTTAAGAGAATTCAAGTGAGCATTATCATGAGAAATTCAAGAGCATTTCAAGGCATTCAAGAGTAGATTTATTGAAAATTATTGCAAAAATCAAGATTCCATTATCATGTTAAAGTATTCTTGCATCATTCATGTTGTTTGAGCTAATATGGTGATGCACAGTTCATGATCCTTCCAAGCATTCAAAGACATCCTTTCAAATCAAGTTTTAATATCAAGATTCACATCCATTGAGGCCACTTCATGCTATTTGCAGATTTACATTCCAATGTTTAATCAAAGGTTTGGTGAGTGGTGACATTGAATTTTTCATTCATCATTTCCTTCACTCTATTTTATTTTATTTCAAAGTTTAAATTTACTCAAATGAGGTTTGACCAAGGCAAACCCACCATCACCAAAAACAATTTTTTTCTCCTCTTATGTTTGTATTGCAAGTTTTAGGTGGAAGATCCTTTGAAGAGAAAAATTAAAGAAATTTACAAAGTTGTCAAAGTTGCAAGGAAAGTTGTCATATCATGAAAAATCTTCTACAGTATTTATTTCCAGCTCTCCAACTATGAAACTCGAGAATCCGGGAGTGAAGACATAGGAGTAGAGAACCTAGAAAGCATTTTTACAGAGCCCTAGCCAAGACCCATTTTCCATAGGGAAAATGAGTCCTTAGTGAGCTTCACAAAGACACTTTTGGTGACTAGTACAAAACATTTTCCCTTTCTCAGATCTACCTTTTGATCACTAGTTCCAGTATTTTTGAGTAAAGTCTTTCATTTGCACTTTATAGCTTGCATTTTGGAGTTTATTTGATAGTTTTAATCTTTCTCCCCAGAGTGCTATTTGACTTAGATCCCCATCCTTGCATAAAAAGGAAAATTTGTAGATTCATACCTTAATTTAACTCACCTTTTGGATGTTAGTCATTTCATGGTTTGGATCTCATTTCTTGAATGAAATAGTGGAAAATAGGGTTATTTTTTTATCATTTTGGTGAACCCCCTTTTATCATAACCCCACCATTTTTCTTCATTTCATTGTGGTGAACCTAAGCTTGATCATTGCATTTTCTGATTTTGGAGTCCGTTTTTACCCTAGATTTAGATTTGGCCTTCATTTGCATTGAGTTGCATTGAATTGAGTCTCATTTAGGGTGTGTAGTTTGCATTTAACTTTTCGTTTCATTTAAAGGTTTTAACATTGCAAATTTGCATTATTTATATCTAAAAAATGAAAAATATCAATCATTTTGCATATAATTTATATAGATTTTCATCATATTCATTTGCATTTGAAAATTGAAATAAAATTGCATATCAAATTAGGTTTTCTGGGTTGTCATTTTATCACATTTCTCACTTGCATTCAACATTAATTTCACAAAAATAGCAAACTAAAACTCATTGTTTTAGATCAAAATCTGGAAACCACTAAAATGAACTTATAAATCTGTAAAATCACTTTTCAAAACCCTAACCTAGGACCCATTCACCCTAGGGTGAATGAGCCCCTGATTAGGGTCATTTCCTAATTTTTTGGTCATTAAAACATTCATTTATTCATTTATGTTTGTTGTTCTTAGATCTTTGTTTCTATTTGCACAATTTTGTTTTATTCAATTTAGTCATATTTAGCTTCATTTGATAAAATTAGTGCATTGGGTGACTTGAAATTTTGTGTTTACAAGACATTATTTTTAAACTTTTTCATAACATAATCAAAATATTACCTTGTTCACAATTTGAAAAACTAAAAATCCCCTTGCATTTCAAAACAATGGACATTTGCATTGGTAATCTATGAAAGTCTTTAGTATCTCTAGTTGATGTTTCAAGTTGTGTTTTTGGAAATTATCCTAATTCAATTGAACCTAACCATGCTCAATCAACTCCTGATGAGTGTCCTCATGAAGTCAACATCATTGGAGAAGATGATAGCATGAACAATTTCATAAATAATTTCCTTAACAATCTTGAGGATAATTCATCATTTTACCCATCCATGCAACAGCCAAAACCTCCTACCATCCCACCACTTGATATGTTTGGTCTTTTATATCCCAGAATTGAGTCACAAATTAAGCGTAAAATTCCAACAATGAGTGAACCTAGCTCCTCTAATCAAGTGCATACCTATCCATGATCTTATGTTAACAAGGTAACCAACACAACCATCAACCTAGAAGAGGCTTATGGCTAAGGATTTAAGATTTTAAGTAACCAAGGATGTGACATAACTAATGAGAATGCAATTCACAAACTTTTAGAGAAACTTCCTCTTCAAGACACTAAGGGATTAGGATATCAAAATCCTTATCCCTCTGCATCTTCTAAGGATACAAATTTCCTCCCTCACAATGATGAAGTAATGTCTCACAAGGATGATAGGAACACTTTAGGTCCTTCTCCTTCTAACCCACCTCAACAAGATCCTCAAACAAGAAAGAAATCCAAACCTTACAAACTCAAGAAATTTCCACTCCTACATACTGAATCACAAACTAAATGAAAAATGGAACACCTTCTTCAAATAGGATGGCTTGCATTGCCACCCCCTATTAAGGGTAAAAAGCCTAAAACATGAATTATTGAACATATCATAAAACTCTTTGTAATCTTACTAATGAGTTTCATGCTTTACAAAGGATCTTGGACAAATTTGATATGAAAGAGATAGTCCCTTAAAGCATGTGCTTTGCTCCTTAACAACTAATAGTTGTAGGATCCTAGTATGCTCATTATTAAATGTTTTACATTCATTGCAAATCATTTTCTTTATTGCAAGGAGCTCATTCTCATCACTCATCTCAGATCATCCTTGTCCTGCACTTAGTGGGGCCAAGAGGTTAGATAGCCTTGTCCTAGTTTTGGAACTTGATGTTATCCCTTTGGCTAGTTATTCGCCTTCCACATATACTGAACAAGATTGGGATGCAGATGACCTACTATAGGTTGACTTGCATGTGCCCTACTAGTCTTTTGCATTTCTTTCTTTGTCATGTTCTTTGTGTGGTTGCATGTGTGTAATGTGATCCCCCTGTACTATTTTGTTTTATGTATCTCTCTTTTTGTGCATTCCTCTATGTGTACCTACATTTTTCTATATGTCATAAACATTTATATTTTTTTGTTTGTCTTGTGTTTTTCCTTTTTGGGATGATGCAAGGCATCGAGACATTTAGGTCTCTTCAATGTTGACCCAAAATATTTTTCTTTGTTTTCACTCTCTATGTTTCATTCTTCTTGTTCTACGAGTATTTGTGGAATGATGATGTTTTTGAGCTCTATAACAACATTGTAGCAAAGACATACTGACCCCGAATCTGTAGATTCCTTATGTGTTTTTGGGTGTAACTCCTTCCTTTTTCATGATGTAGGCTCATTTTAGGAACATATGACTTGGCATAGAGCTTTCTAAGTAAGCTCTCATGTATTAGGATTAAACATTGGCTACTTTAAAGCAATTTCTTATAGAAAGGGTCTAGCAATTTCTTTAAAGTGGGGGCATACATTGACAATACCTTTTGACATTTATCATGTTTCATGGTGCAATTTTCTTTCTTCCTGTGATGCGTCCTTTTCTTGGTGGTGTCATTGGCTTTGCTGTCCTCCAAGAGTGCAATATTTCTTATCATAAGACTTTCCTCTTAGTGGTGATGTGACACATTGCATTCCATAAGATGTGAATCTTTTACTTTTGAATTGTCCTCTCTTGGAGACATTAGGAACATTTTTTCCTAAGAAGAAGACCTTACACAAACTAAGCAAAATCCCTTTGAACAAACTTTTACTAGCATTAATGTTTATAAGTGTTTAGCATAATACAACTTGTTAACCTTGTGAAGCTCTAACCCCTAAATTCAAGGCCACCAAGCTTAACACACCTTGATTTCTAGTGGATCCTTTCCCTTGTTCATAGGTTCTTAGCATAATGATTCTTGTTAAGCCCTATGGAGCCTGAAACCCTCTTCAAGGCCACCAAGAATAACACACCTTGCTTGCTAGGGGGGCCTTACCTTGTTCATAGGTGCTTAGCATAACACAATTTGTTGAGCCTTATGAATCATGAAACATTATCTTTTCACACCTTATTGAATTTTTTAGAGGGACAGCTTCAATATGGTTTTCCACCCATTAGGATACTCACATAGTGGACAGCCTAAGGTTCCACTACCCCGAAGTGAGCACGCGATGAAAATCTTAGGTGTTTTTTCCACCACATTAAATAGTCGAGGCTTGATTTTCTTGGTCTTTGATGTTGTATAATTGAGTATCTTTTTCATTGGTGCATACAAATGTCTTGAATGTCTACTTTAGTGTGACCTTGACATGAGGTCATCCTCTCACTAAAGTGGGGGTTAAATATAGTGTAGGAAAAACTATCCCTTTTTTGAACTTAATTTGGAATTAATTAAAATGAGCTTAATTATTGTAGTAATGGAAAAAGTATCCCTCTTCCTTACTTGATTTGGGAATAATTGTCATTGAATTAAACTAATTTTTCCTAGGTCTAATGTTGTAATGTGTTGTACACATTCACATTGATCTTGGGCCCCTTTTTAATAAAATCCGCCTAAATTGTACCTTATTTATGGTGTTGTAAAGTGTTGTAATACACTTTAACACTTATCTAGGGTCTCATTAATTAATTGTGGTTAATTAGAGTTAATTATCCCCTTTAATTCAAATTTAAGCCTTATTTTTGATACCTTTTGAGGATCCATTCTGACACCCATAATTCAAATTGTAAAAAATTTAATTGGGGAAAATCAAGGTCCTAGAAATTGGTGCTAGGATGCATTCACGCTAGGTGGCGAATGGATTCTCCCTCTATAGGACCCCCCTTTCTTTGCACATTTGACATGTGTTTTTGATGTTATTTCACCCCCCGAAAGCAAGGTCCTGGAAACTTGTGCTAGGACCCATTCACCCTAGGTGGAAAATGGGTCCTCCCTTAATGAGAACCCCCTTTTTGAATTTTATTTTGTCGATATTTTAGTAATATTCATTTCTAGATCTAGTGTCGGCTTGAATGGCTTGAATTTCAGGGTTAATCTCTAGATTTAGTATAAATAAAGGGTTAATTCACATTGTTTCTCCTAGCAAGTTTACAAGAGGCCTAAGCACTCAAGTTTTCAAGCATTAGAGCGTTATAGAAGCATTTCAAAGGAATTTCAAGGCAGACTATCAAGAGTTCATTGCAACATTCGGGATCATTTCATCATGTCTAAGGCATAGTGCATTCCTACATGTTGAGCTAAGATAGTGGATGTAACATTAAAGATTTACTTGCAAGCATTGTTTCACATCTGTTTGAGATCAAGATATACATTCTTCATGGCCACTACATGTTAGTTTGTAGATTTACTCTCGAATATAACATCCAAGGTATCAACAATTACATGTTTCATGTTTCATGCTTCAATTTCCTTATTTCATCATTTGGTTTAATTACCTAAACAAGGTTTGACTTAGGAAAACCCCTATTCACTAACAATCAACAAGTTTTTCTCCTCTTGAGTGTGTGTTTGTAGATTCACAGGTTGAAGATCAAGTGAAGAAGAAGTTTAGAGAAAAATTGTCAGAGTTGTCAAGTTGCAAAGTTGACCTTCATAGTGCAAGAACAAAGAAAGGAAGTTATAGAATTTACTACAAGCTTTCAGGAGCTGACAATCAAGGATATGAGAGTGCATACATAAAGGAAAATAACCCAAATCTAAGTTTCAACAACCCTAACAGGGACCTATTCGCTACTAAAGGCGAATGAGTCCTTTATGCCCTAAAAATAGGCTTCTTATAGCAAGGTACACTCCATTTTTAGCTCTAAAAACTTCCCTCATAGTTGCTATAATAGTTAGGTTTAGTTTTTTATTGTTATTTACATCTTATCACACACAAAATCACATAATATTAGGGTGAAAATCATAATGGTTTATCATCTTGATCAATTCATTTTGGTAAACCCTATTTTCCACCTAATCATTAATGGTGAACCCGACATATTGAATATTGCAATTTTCTGATTTTAAAGTCTTTTATTGCATCCTAGGTTAGATCTTGCACTCATTTTCATCTCATTTGCATTGAACTAGATATTATTTAGGGTTTCTTTCTTTGCATTTAAAACTTGCATCTTATTTAGGGTTTAGATTTGCATTGTTTTGCATCTCTCTAAATCTGAAAAATACAAAAAACAAATTAGTCATTGTACATATCATTTAGATTCCATAAAATTGCATTTGAAAATCAAAACAAAATTGCATTCCTAGGTCTTTTCATATATTATTTCATTGCATTTTCACATTGAATTTTTGGAAAATCTCAAACTGAAACTTACTACCTCAAAGCTAGAATTGAAAGACATCACTAAAAGCTTGAAAATCATGCAAAAATAGTTTCAAAACCCTAATCAAGGACCCATTTTCCTTTATTGGTGAATGATTCCCTAATCGGGTCAAACCTGAACCTTCTAGCATCTAAAAAAGGATTAAAATCACTTAGAAATCAACAAAAACATCTAAAATGTACCTAACCAAGACCCATTCACCCTTACTAGCAAATGAGTCCCTATCAGATCCTGATTTACATTTTTTGGAAATTAAAATCTCGGTTTAGGCTTCTATTTGCTCCTATTACTTTCCTGTTTCAATTTCCTGATTTTTGGTTTCATCAAATTTATTGCATATAGCTTAAATTGCTTCATTTAGTGCATTTTCAAAATTCAAACTATCACTCAAACATTTCATTTTTAGTTTATTGCATTGTGTAATCAGTAAATTGTATTGCTTAGAATCTAAAAATTGCATTCCATTCTAGGTCATTGAATTAAAATATTTTCCATTTCAGGTTTGCACACTAGGTTTCTAGAACTTGTATAAGCTTTACAACTTGGTGTCCTATTAGCAATACTATTGTAAGATGTAGTTTGAGGCTCATGTCATCCCGTGATATCTCACTCATCGTGGATCTTGGGTTTACTAACTCTCTTTATGATTGTGTTGATAATCAACCCTCCATGGCTCATAGTTTGCATACTATGCTTCCCATGACTCCATCTCCTACAACTAGTGTGCTTCTTTTTAACAACATTGTCCCTACTTCCACTCAAGCTTCGGGATCTACTCTAAGCCAAGGTGGAATTCCAATTCCATCCTCCATGATACCAATGTCCATTCCTACATACACTAGTACACAACCCACAACAACCTTTCAACCTACAACAACCTTGCAACCTACCACAACCATTCAACAAACCACAACAATCATACCTACTAGCACTGTGTACACTTCCATAGGTATTCCCATTGGAAATACTTCCAGCCTTGTCCATTAGAACACAATAACTCCTCAATAGTCCACCTACACCAACTTACAATTCACTAGCCCTCTGCATACATACACCACTCCACCTTATTCCCCTCAACCTTACAATAAAAATGATCCTCTCATTAGCTCACTTTTGTAAACTATGACATCCCTCTAACAACAAGTTGCAATATTACAACAAGAAAACAACAATCAACCTTTGCAATACATCAAATGCCACAAGGTATAGAAGTCCCTCGATTCAAGAAATTTGGTGGAAAAGGAGATCCTATAAGCCATGTTTCTACTTTCATAGACTTGTGTATTGATTTCATCTTTGAGGATAAACTTTTGGCTAAGTTATTCCCTAGGTCCTTGAAGGATACCGCTTCAAAGTGGTTCTCTTCTTTACATAAAACAATTCAATTGGTTCATTCAACAAACACATTGATGCCTTTTACAACCACTTTCATATTCACATGGGTCCCAAGATGACCCTTGCTGATTTAAAGACATGCAAACAAGAAGAGGATGATAAAGTGACTAATTTCATTGCAAGATGCCAAAAAAATTATTCATAAGTAAACATTAAGATTATTGATGCCGACCTTCAACGAATGTTTATTTCCAACTTACAAGATAAATTCCAAATAAAACTTGAACTATTGAGATTTCCATCCTTCACACAGTTATGTACAACCCTTTGTGATTATCAAAATTTGACTTCTGTCATGATGTGAAAAATACCCCTAGTCATACCAAAAAATCCAAATCTATAACTCAAAATAGCTATCAAACTTTCAAGAAGTAGAAAAATGGACTTTTACAACTAAATTCCCCTCAAAGAATTCAACAAACTAATAATCAATTGGCTACTATCAAGATGAAATCTCATTTCAGGGAAAGGGAGAGAGAGTTCACTCCTTTACCCGATACCCTTCATAATATGATGTTGTAGCTTATTGACAAGAACATGCTTACATTACCTCATGTTCGAGAATGTGAACCTAATACACCATTTCATCTAGAGGCTTTCAAAAAAATTCTTGTTGTCATTACCATCAACAAAATAGACATAGTACAAAATTTTGTAAGCGTCTTAAACATCTTGTGCAAGACCTTATTAACAATAATCAACTTCAAATCGGAGATGATAATGATCAAGATGATAAGTATGTAGCTCCTCCTAATCAAAATTTTCAAATCTTTACAAATCCCATGCCTAAGCACAATATTTCATTTGTAAAAGATAGAAAAATGAAGAATGAAGTGATGAATGTTGGCACGGATGATGAAAACATAAATGAAGAACAATCAATTGAAATGCTAGAATTTATCGAAGCTAGACCTCGTAAGGGCTCAACTAAAGAGCCTCTTGACATTGCTTTCTCACAAAATGGCATACTTAAAAGTGCACCTGATGGTCCTCTTTACATACCTGGCTGAATCAATGATGAGCCCACTAATGAGATATTGATTGATCTCGTCTATGGAGAGAATGTGATCATTGAAGAATTATTATATGTGCATGAGCTATATCAAAAAACATATGAAAAATAAAAAGCATGGATCAAGATGCATAATGGGTTTGCTTTACCTATGATAGGCTTGATAGATCTCCCTTTAAAGGTTGGACCAAAAAACACTAAATGTATCATTTTCCATCATCCCACAATCAGACCAATTTTGTGTGAAGCTAAGCTATAGATGGATTCACTCCATGAATTTCATCCCTTCGGTTGTGTGTAAATGTCTAAATTTTCCATTTGGAAATGATATATTTACCATGCATCATAGTGGATTTAATCCTACCTCAACTCGAGGGAATTTTTCATTTGATTTGTTTTGGACCGAGCTTATGGAACCTATGAAACCTCATGAGGATTTATTTTTTCAAATCATATAAAAAGTTCAAGGAAAATAAAATATTAGAATTATCCTTGTAAGAGAGGGGGCCAACCACATTCAAGGCCCCAGGTCACAAAGATTCAAGAGTGGAAGGATGCCCTAACTTACCTCAACTTAACGGGGTGTTAGGAAATGCAAGGTGAGAATGATGAGGACTATAAAGCCCCTAAATCACTCTACAAACTTGAAACATGGAATGGCGATAGGTGAGCTAGTTTTCAAGTTTAACTCTATTCCTTAGGAAGCTCTCTACCTGAGGACAAAAGTGCGGTTCTAGGACGACAGCACGACACGCTGGCATCTCTCAGGTGTGTTGGTGCCCGTATGACTAGAGGACTAAAGAAGTAAGGTCAAATGCTAGAAAATAGACTAACAACCTAGCTAACTATTTTCAAAGGGCCAAAACAAAGCTATGAAGTAGGAAAGATACGTACGAATATGATAAAGCAAATAAACAAGAGTTAGAATGACAAGAATAACCTCACAAAGGAACTTGTTTGCCAGCTAACTCCAAGCCACAAGTCCACCTACACACAATGAAGAGGAAAGTTGTTGGGTGGTTGTATAGGGGCTTGCCTCAGTCAAACCCCGTTTAAGTGTTTCCACCTCCACATAAAGCCAAGAAAGCGATAATGGAGAAATAGTATGATAAAGAAAGAAATGAAGTAAAGAACACTAAAAAACTAAAAAAAGTAACGTGCGACTCAACCAAATAATAGAGGAGAGGAGTAGAAAGCTTACCACCTCCACCAAGAGCACTCAAGCCTAATGGGGGAGAAAATGAGAGGACTCAAGCCTCTGTTGCAATGGTGTTGTTCCACACTTTCTCTACTAAATTGATGGAGTGATGTTGTTGTTGCTATGGAGTGCAAGAGTACTGCTAGAATGCTTAAGATTGTGAGAGAGATTGCTTGGAGAGTGCCAAAGAAGTTGTGAGGAAGTTGAAATGCATGTAGAAGGAGTGAATTTGAAGGAAAGATGAAGAAAACGACCATATTTGTGTCGATCAGTTGAAGGGGGCATTACAAGTCGACTTCTAATGACAAGTGTAACACCTTTGCAAACTCCAGACGTATGAATCTCCTAGGGATGTAAGCGCATTGCATGTATGTTTGTGTGTTACACGAGTGTCCTCGATAGTTATTCCTCTGCTAACACACAAAACAACTGCCAAGTGGAACAAAGGCATTAGGCTTATGTGGAATTTAGCCTTCAAATTTGGTTTTCTAAAGTGAAGAAGGGAAAAAGGAGAATTTGCATAAGGGGTGCAAATTCACTCCTATACAACCCTTCAAAATATACCTCAAACTATAACTAAAACACCTATCCTTAATGAAGAAATGATTGAATTGAAAGCCCTTCTGAACATACAAGAACAACCTATAGAGAAACCTCCTACCATTTCCTACAAGAGACCATTGGATAACACAAACAATTCCATTGTCCCTCCTAGATTCAAACAAGTTTACAAAGTCAAAGAGAAAGCGATTAAACAAGCTACTATTGTTTCTTTTATTCCTTTGAAGGAAGAGAAGACACTTATAATTGACAAACCCACTCTTACACAAACAAAAATTGACAATAGATTAAAAAAGAATCAAAGTGCTAGAGAGCATAGGCATTCACGACATGCTATTGCTCGTAAGTTACAAACTAAAGAAGAGAACAACATAGAAAATAAAAATCCAAACTTACCTTAAGCAATGCATGATGACTCTATCTCCTCACCACAACATAAATAAGAGCATTCCATGGACATTGTCATTTGACCTCTCATTGTGATAAATCTAGATGTTGACATTGAAATTGCAAAGATTGATGAACAAGTGTATGATGAGTTGAATACATTGTTTTCTTCTTCTATTAGCTTAAATGAAAAATATCCTAAAAAGAGTGTTGAACTTGGTGCTTCCCCTAGTTCAAAACTTGCTCTTATCCCTTTGGCTAGTTGTCCACCTTCCATTTATACTAATTGAGATTGAGATGCAAATGACTTGCCTTAGGTTGACTCACATGTGCCTTATTAGTCTTTTTTTTTCATGTTTCTTTATGTGATTGCATGTGTGTAATGTGATCCCCTGTGATGTTTCATTTGATGTATCTCTCTCTCTCCTTGTGCATTCCTCTATATGTTCCTACATTCTTCTCTATGTCATAAGAATTTTTCACTTGTCTTGTGTTTTTCCTTTTGGGGATGACACAAGGCATCAAGACATTTAGGTCTCTTCCATGTTGACCCAAAAGCTTTTTCTCTTCTCTTCTTTTGTATTTCTCTTGTTTTTTCCTTTTGGGGATGACGCAAGGCATTGAGACATTTAGGTCTCTTCCATGTTGACCTGAGAGGATTTTTCTTTGTTTTCCCTCTCTTTGTGCTATTCTTCTAGTTCTATAAGTATTTGGAGAGTGATGATAGTTCCATTCTCTATGACATTGTAGCAAGACATACTAACCCTGAATCCATAGATCTCTTATGTATTTGTGGGGGCAACCCTTCTTTCCTATTTCATGACATAACATATTTCAGAAACATATGACTTGGCATAGGGTTCCCAAGGAAATCTCTCATGTCTCAAGGAGAACCATTGGCTACTTTAAAGAAATTTCTCATAGTGATGGTGTAGCAACTGCTCTAAAGTGAGAGCATACATTAATGACATTTATCAATATATTTCATGGTATGATTTTTCTTTTCTTTTTTGTGGTGTGTCACTTTTCTTGGTGGTGTAATTGGGTTTGATGTCCTTAAAGAGTGATATTTCTAAGCATACGATCTCCCTTCGTGGCATGATATGAACGAGCCATAAGTGGTGATCTAATATCCTTAACTTGTCTTCTCTTGGAGACATTAGGCACAATGCTCCCTAAGAAGAAGACCTTTCTCAAATAAAGAAAAATCCACTTTTAACAAAAGCTTACATACATGACATTGCAAAAGCATTTACGAAAAGCATTACATTGTGGTGCCTTATTGAAGTTGTCAGGAGGATAACTTTGGTATGGTATGAGAGACTAATATGATTCTCTCATTTTCCACCTCATTGGGATAGCTCACCTAGTGGACAGATTGAGGTTCCACTACCCCAGAGTGAGCGTATATATATATTGGGATAACTCACCTAGTGGAAAGACTGAAGTTCCACTACCCCAGAGTAAGCATCATATGTTATAGATAAACAACCCCATTGCACATCGCATTAGAATGGTTGTGCTTGATCCTTTTGTTTTTCTTTATTTTTCTTCACCTTTGAGAGGGTCTGATTATGTATCTTTGATATTGCTACATACATTAGTTTCTTGAATGTCTAAAGTGGGGGAAAAATGTAGTAACAAAAAGGGTATCACTTCTCCTTACTTAATTTGGGAATAATTTTCATTGAATTAACCTAATTTTTCCTAGGTCTAATATTTTAATGTGTTATACACATTACAATAGGGTCATCCTCTCACTGAAGTGGGGGAAAAATGAAGTAACAAAAAATGTTTCACTTTTCCTTACTTAATTTGGGAATAATTGTCATTGAATTAACCTAATTTTGCCTAGGTCTAATATTGTAATGTGTTATACACATTCACATTGATCTTGGGCCCCTTTTTAATAAAATGCACCAAAATTGCACCCTATTTTTGGTGTTGTAAAGTATTGTAACACACTTCCACACTTATCTAGGGTCTGATTAATTAATTATGGTTAATTAGAGTTAATTAGCTCTTTTGATTCAAATTTAAACCTTATTTGTGACCCCTTCTGAGGATCCATCCTGACACCCATAATTCAAATTGTAAAACATTTAATTGGAAAAAATGAAGGTCCTAGAACTTGGTGCTAGGACCTATTATCCCTAGGTGGAAAATGGGTCCTCCCTCTATAGGACCCCCCTTTCTTTGCACATTTGACATGGGTTTCTAATGTTATTTCACCCCTTGAAGGCAAGGTCCTAGAAACTTGTGCTAAGACCCATTCGCCCTAGGTGGCGAATGGGTCCTCCCTTAACTAGGACCCCCTTTTTTAATATGATTCTAGAGGGATTTTAGTAATATTCATTTCTAGATCTGGTGTCAGCTTGAATTGTTTGAATTTTAGGATTAATCTCTAGATTTTGTATAAATAAGGGGTTAATTCACATTTTTTCTCCTAGCAAGTTTACAAGAGGCATAAGAATTCAAGTCTTCAATCATTAGATAATTACAAGAGCATTTCAAAGGAATTTCAAGGTAGATTATGAAGAGTTCATTGTAGCAATTCAAGATCATTTCATCATGTCTAAGGCATAGTGCATTCCAATATGTTGTTGAGCCAAGATAGTGGATGTCACATTGAAGATCTACTTGCAAGAGTTGTTTCACATCTATTTGAGATCAAGATCTACATTCTTCATGGCCACTACATGTTAGTTTGTAGATTTACACTCCAAGACAACATCTAAGGTATCATCAATTACATATTTCATGTTTCATTCTTCAATTTCCATATATCATCATTTGGTTTAATTACCTAAATGAGGATTGACTTAGGAAAAACCCTATTCACTAACAATCAACATCTTTTTATCCTCTTGAGTGTGTATTTGTAGATTCATAGGTTGAAGATCAACTGGAGAAGAAGTTTAGAGAAAAATTTGCAGAGTTGTCAAGTTGCAAAGTTGACCTTTATAGTGCAAGAACAAAGAAAGGAAGCTACAAAATTTATTATAGGTTTTCAAGAGCTGAAAACAGAGGATCTAAGAGTGTAGACATTATGGAAAATAACCCATATCTCAGTTTTAGGAACCCTAACAGGGGCCCATTCACCACTAAAGGCGAATGAGTCCTTTGTGCCCTAAAAATAAGCTTCTTGTATCAAGGTACATACCATTTTGATCTCTACAAACTATTGAGAAGTTGTTGAGATGACTTAGCATTGTTTTAATTGATGTCGATACCTGGGATCAGGAAGGTTGTGCTTTAGATGATATACAAAAATGATCTATCCTATTGAGTGCTATAATGTTGCGTAATGTGGATATTATCCTTGATTTGGATATGGAAGTACTTCTTTTTGGGACATCCGTGGAAGTCAGCTAATGCAAAATAATGAAGACTAATCTTTTGATGTTGGTTGTTGTGCTTAAAGCTTATTTTGGGTATCCTTGCTATCTGGACATTCATGTAGCATGTTACAAGTTTTGGTGTGTCTAATTGTGCTTCTCTAGTTGGTACTGAAATTGATGAAAATAAAGATTTGGTCTTGGTTGTGGCATTCCCATCATCTCTAGAATATATTTCATGTAATTCAAATTTTTCTATCTTTTGATAATTATGTTATGTGATAAACCGATCTTATGTATGACCTATTTATGGGTCCCTTGGTAAGGTGGTAAGAAGATATTTATGTGTGACCTATCTTTTGGGTCCAGTGCTAGCATGCCAAGACTTATTGAATATTTGAAGGTTGTTCTTCAAGCCGACTTAGGATATTATGAAGACATTTTGATTAGATGACTTATTTTCTTCTATGGGTAAATATATAAATTAAACATCTCATTGGTCCTGAACAAGAGATAAGAAGTGTGGTGTGTGTGAGAAGATATAAGGGTGCAAAGGATTATGTGATAAGAAAGCCTAAGGCAAGTGTCAGGAAGAAGTAATCTACTTTGCAGAGGTTGTGCTAGGAAGGTTTGTAGAAGATTCTTGATCGGATTTGTTGCAGACAGATATTGTGCTCTTAACTGGAACTGAATTAATGCATATGTAGATGCAGCTTCATCAGTTCATTTTTGTCAGTGAGACTATTTTGTAATTATATTTTTTAATTGGGCAGTGAGCCCACCAACAGTGAGCCTTTCTCTTTTTTTAGTGAGCCTTTTTATCTTTGGTTGTAATAGCTTGGCAGTGAGCCTACCGATAGTGAGCCTTACCAACAACATGAGAATTTTGGCAGTGATCCCTTGTAAAAATCACCTAAACTGGTGTTTTATAGTTGATAATTATCATTCTCTATGGTTTTTCCCTTCTTGGCTTTCCACGTAAATTTTGGTGTTCATTGTGCATCATGTTGTTGCATGCTTCCATGTTCATATCTGTTTGATTATTATCTGATTGATATAAGCTTTCTTTGGATTAATTAAATTCAAGAAAATTGTTTTATGATAATAATTCACCCCCCCTCTTAGTTTTCTATATTGTTCAACAATTGGTATCAGAGCCTCATCCCGTGTAGACAGAGATTAACCACTTGAGGGAGATCTCAAGTAGTTTGAACAAATGGTAAGAGATTATTACTTTGAGGAAGAACTGGAGATAATGTTAGATGATATGGAAAGCAAAAAATATGAAAATGAAGAATTTAAATAAAACCTCAAGGACGCAAATTCTTGTATCTCAAAGCTAAGGGAGAAAATTCAGAAATTCAAAGCAAGACACATAGAAGTTAGCCAGGAATTAAAGGAGTCGAAGGGAAGTATTATGGATTTAAAGCAGTGATTGGATGAATGAAAGAAGACTAAAGAAGATATCAAAAATACCATCAAACAAAAAATGGAAGAATGGAAGAGGACTGAAGAAAATCTCAAGGATAACATGAAACAAAAATCAGAAGAAAATGAGAAGTTAGATCAAGACTTAAGAAGGCTGAAATTAGAAGCAAGATTATGTGAAAGTGGCATAATTCTAGATCAACTCTTGTCCCTATAGAAATGCCACAAGGATAAGGGAGGACTTGGCTTCTCTGGTGAAAGCTCAAATTAGAACACTAAGGGTGAAAACAAAGCAATTGAAGCTGAAGAGAGATCAGTTGTAACAAGCAAGGTTTGAAACTCTAGAACATCTACAAAAAGACGTCTAGTCAGGAAACCAAATGCTCAAACGTACTTATCATTTTCTATGGAAAAATTTTGGACATAAGGTTGTAGAGTATAGAAGCAAGAAGGAACTGAGTATTCAATGCTTTAACAGTCACAAGTTTGGTCACAAAGCAAGTCATTGCAAACGTCAATTATCTAATCCAGCTAGAAGGAATGGAATGGATAATCTCTTTCATAGTTATTGCTATCCATGCCATGGTTATGGTCACAAAGCTAATGAGTGTAGATCTAGGGTTCACTCAATTATGTTAGGAAAAATATGTTACAAGTGCTGTCAACCCAGACATTATGCTAACACATGCAGATATGTTGCTTTGGAAAAACCTAAAAATAGAAAGAAGGTTGTAGAATCAAATGAATCTTAGAAGAAGACAGTCATGGTTTGGAAGAAAATGAAATGAGTGTGGGGAGCTCTTCTGTGATACCAGATCTTAGTATGAGCTCTTCCAGAATCTGATCCAACTACCTTGGCTCAAGGGGAGTTTTGCAATGCATATCCTATTGGTTCCCCATCTTTGAAGTAATATTGATGTGTTTTTGGCATGCCTAAGTTCGATCCAATTGGTGATGTAGACTGAAGCTTAATCTAGTTTCTGATTGAAAAGTGAAGTACTATTGATGGCATCGTCAATGTAAGTTTTTGGTGGCAAAATCGTCATGACAAATTAAGGATAAAAGATGAAGTTTCAAATCATTACTC
This sequence comes from Sequoia sempervirens, assembly GCA_007258455.2. Taxonomy (NCBI): domain Eukaryota; kingdom Viridiplantae; phylum Streptophyta; class Pinopsida; order Cupressales; family Cupressaceae; genus Sequoia; species Sequoia sempervirens. Next base: position 250,188,992 of record VDFB02075321.1, on the reverse strand, counting down.
ATAGTTTGCAAAGAAGGAGAATAGGTTTCGTTGAGCAATAAAAATATTGAAGAAGCTAAGCATGACAATGGAATCTACATTAGCTGACAATGAATGCAGTGGCGGTATTTCGTTGATGCTAAAGAGAGTAGATTTAGATGAATTTTATCATCAGAGGATGAAGGAAATGGAACTAGGGTTCAAGACTGATGAGTTATAGAATGTAAGTTCCCTGGGTATGGATTTATGGGGATAATTTCCCTGGTTTGCTGACAAAGATTCTATCTTGTTCCTATTGAATTGATTCAAAGATGGCATAATCATTTTGGAAAAACCCTATCTGGTCACTAAGGAAGCCATTGAAGCTATTACTAGACTGTGCAGTGTTGGTGACCTCCCTAGGAATAAAATGATGAAATACAGAGATGTGGAGGAACTTAATGGTATTGAAAAAGACCCCCGAGCTCTATTAATAACTACCATTTATGATCTTGTAGTAAGGTATGTTTCTTATTGTATCACTTACAAAATATAGTTTTGAAATCATGAAGGTTCTGCATTGGCTATTGTTGTGTATCTCACACATAAGATGGTGAAGGAAAATAAATAGTTTGACTTGTGTAGCCTAATAATTGAAAACCTAATTGAGAATTTTAGAATGTCTTTGGTTGAGAGTTATCCCTTCTGGTTTGGGTCTTTGCCCATATGTTTAGTATTTTATTTTCTGAGTTCACTACCATCAAAGGAGAATGTTATGTGGAACTCAAGCATCCAAGTTGGAAAGCAAGTTTACAGATATTTGGAATATATGGAAGATAAATCAAGTGCATGCAAAGTTTATTTCTCATCCTTGCAAATGAATTTGTGCTCTAGTGTGACAGTGTCTAGTATTGTGCCTATCAATCAAGTTGAGGAGGGTTCCTCCTTCAGTAAGGAGTTAAAGGTTGTCATTGGTCGTTCCCCTCTGGAACCTAAAAGGAGGAAAATTAATACAAAGGATGTCATCACTATATCAGAAGAGAAGGAGAAGGAAGAAAAGTCTCTACCAAGATCTAACTCTTTCAATCTAGATGAAGTTTGTTCAGTGTTGGATGAAGGTAATATGAAAAATATTGGTGAAATGTTGTATGCATGCTCTCAGCTCAGTAGGATTATAATTGAGAATGATTTAGTTGATTATCTACTCAAAAAGGGTACTACTATTTTAGTTGTTTCCGACGCATTACCAGATGATCTGGCAGAAGTTGTTATAGGAATGCTGTTGTGAGAAGGATTTGAAGGACATAATATCCAAGATATGATTGAGAGAAGGTGTTTCAAAGCCAAAAAAAAAAAATCCAAGCTCATTGGTGAGGCAAGAGAATGCATTAAGGAGATATCTGACATCTACAGGTATTGTCTCTAGTGGTCTGTTGTTGATATTTTTAGGAGGAGAATTTAAGCTATTGAATATGAATTGAATGATATTGGAAAGTGTTTTGACTTCTTCAAAGATAAATATGGAAAAAAAAAGAATAAGATTTGGAGAGTTGCACGCTAATTTATTGTCTACTCGGAGATAGAGGAAAGTTTTGGTTAAAAATTTCTAGTTGGTGAAAGAAATTGTTGAGGTTCGGTTGGATCATCTCTCAAAGATACTTTCTAATGTAGAGGATTGTGAACGACAGTGCTTGTCTCCAGAGTGGTCATCTTCATTTATGTTATTGACTCTACTATTAGTATGTGTGTCAGAATGGCTTATGTAGTGCAAGCTTGGAAGAGGATTCTTCCAACTGTGAAAGAAAGGTATAAGAAAATTTTTCATGTGAAAAGTGTTATTTTTACTTGATCTCCTGAATGTTCTTATTTGGACCTTTTCCTTTCATGGGAAAAAGGTAGAGAAAATGAAGAGAAAAAAAAACAAGAAGAGGCATTGAATTGCTTGACAAAGGGGGAGTGCTTGAAGTTTTGGAGTTTTGTGTTTTTGAGTTTTTACTATTTTTCCATCAATGCCAAAGGGGGAGATTGTTGAGAATTTGTTGATATGAATTAGCATTATTGTCATTGATGTCAAAGCCTAGGATCTGAAAGGTTGTGCTCTAGATGATATATAGAAATGATCTATCCTATCGAGTGTTATGATGCTGTGTTGTGTGGATATTATCCTTGATTTGGATATGGCACTACTTTTTGGGACATCCGTGGAAGTCAACTAATGCAGAATAATGAAGACTAATCTTTTAATGTTGGTTGTTATACTCAAAGCGTATTTTGGGTATCCTTGCTATCTAGACATTCATGTAGCATGTTACAAGTTTTGGTGTGTCTAATTTTGCTTCTCCAGTTGGTACTAAAATTGATGAAAATCAAGATTTGGTCTTGGTTGTGGAATTCCCATCAGCTTTGGAATATATTTAATGTAAATCAAAGTTTGCTATATTTTGATAATTATGTTATGTGATTAGTTTATCTTATCTATGACCTATTTGTGGGTCCCTTGGTAATGTGGTAAGAAGATCTTTATGTGTGACCTATATTTTGGGTCTAGTGTTAGTGTGCCAAGCCTTATTGAATATTTGAAGGATGTTCTTCAAGCTGACATGTTTTTCTAGGATGACTTAGGAGATTATGAAGATATTGTGTTTGGCCGACTTATTTTGTTCTATGGGTACATATATATTGAACATCTCATTGATTTTGAACAAGAGATAAGAAGTGTGGTGTGTGCGAGAAGGTAGGTGTGAAGGATTATGTGATAATAAAACTAAAGGCAAGTGTCATGAAGAAGTAATTTTCTTTGCAAAGGTTGTGTGAGGAAGGTGTGAAGACATATATTGTGCTCTTAATCAGAACTAAATTCATGCATATGTAGATGCAACTTCATCAATTCATTTTTGTCAGTGAGACTATTTTGTAATCAAATTTTTTAATTGGTTAGTGAGCCCACCGACAGTGAACCTTTCTTTGTATGTAGTAAGCCTTTCTCTTTTGGTAGTGAGCCTTTTTTATCTTTGGTTGTAATAGCCAGGAAGTGAGCCCACTAGCAGTGAGCCTTACCTATAGTGATCATTTTGGCAGTGAGCCCTTGTAAAAATCACCTTAACTGGTGTTTTATAATTGAGAATTAACATTCTCTATGGTTTTTCCCTTCTTGGGTTTCCATGTAAATTCTTGCGTTCATTGTGCATGGTGTTGTTGTGTGATTTCATGTTCATACCTTTTTTATTATTATCTGATTGATATAAGCTTGCTCCAAATTAATTAAAGTCAAGAAAATTTTTTTATGATAACTGATTCACCCCCCCTCTTAGTTATCCTCACTATTCAACAAAAACTTCCCTCATAGTTTCTATAATAATTAAATTTAGTTTATGATTGTTATTTGCATCTTATCACACATAAAATCACATAATATTAGGGTGAAAAGCATAGTGTTTTATCATCTTGATCAATTCATTTTGGCTAACCCTATTTTCCACCTAATCAATTATACCTTAATTTAGTGTTGTAATATGCATTTTACATATTCACATTATGTTTAGGACCTTATTTATTAAATTGGACTTAGTTGTTCCTTATTTTAGTGTTATAAAGTGTACCTTTACACTTTCACACTTATCTAGGACCTCATTAATTAATTGAGGTTAATTATGCCTTAATTGGCCCGTTTAATTCAAATCCACACATAATTAATTGCAATTTCTGAAGATGAAACCTAACATTCATTAATGCCATGACATAGCACTCATCCTTGAAGAATTTGTGTCCTAGGTAAGTGACCTAGGACCCATTCACCGTAGGATGAATGGGTCCTCACTTAAGCCTAGGACCTAAATTTAAACTATGTTTCTGGTGGTATTTTATTGATTTCAAATCCATATTCAAATGCCAGGTTGTGATATTTGAATTTTAGGAATTAATGTTAACATATGTATAAATAAGAGGTCATTTCACTATGTTTCACCTAGAACGTTTGACCTAAGAAGTCCTAGAATATTTCAAGCAAGTTAAGAGAATTCAAGTGAGCATTATCAAGATAAATTCAAGAGCATTTCAAGGCATTCAAGAGAAAATTTATTGAATATTATTGCAGCAATCAAGATTCCATTATCATGTCAAATTCCTCTTGCATCATGCATGTTGTTTGAGCTAATATGGTGATGTAGAGCTTGTGATCCTTCTAAGCATTCAAGGAAATCATTTCAAATCAAGTTTCAAGATCAAAATTTACATCCATTAAGGCTACTTCATGCTAGCTGCATATTTACATTCCAAGGTTTAATCAAAGGTTTTGTGAGTGGTGACATTGCATCATTCATTGATCATTTCCTTCATGCTATTTTATTTCATTTGAAAGTTTAAATACTCAAAGGGGGTTTGACCAAGGAAAACCCCCATCACAAAAGACAACATTTTTCTCCTCTTGTGTTTGTATTTGTAGGTTTTAGGTGGAAGATCCTTTGAAGAGAAAAATTGAATAACGTTGCAAAGTTGTCATCTCATGGAAACTCTTCTACAAGATTTATTTCCGGCTTTCCAACTATGAAACTTGGGAATTTGGGAGTGCAGACACAAGAGCAGAGAACCTAGAAATCATTTTTACAGATCCCTTTCCATGACCCATTCATCATAGGTCGAATGAGTCCTTAGTAAGCTTCAAAGGAACTTTTGGTGACTGGTACACAACATTTTCCCTTTCTCAAATTTTCCTTTTGATTACTGGTTCCAGTAGTTTTGAGTATAGTCTTTCAGTTATGCTTGATAGCTTACATTTTGGAGTTTATTGGATATTTTTAATATTTCTCCCCAAAGTGTTATTTGACTTAGATCCCCATCCTTGTATAAAAAGGGAAATATTTAGATTCATACCTTTATTTGACTCACCTTTTGTTTTTTAGTCATTTCATGATTTGGATCTCATTTTTTGAAAGAAATAGTGGAAAATAGGGTTATTTGTTATCATTTTGGTGAACCCCCTTTTATCATAACCCCATTTTTTTCTTCATTTCAAAACCTATCTAGCACATCTAGGTTCCTTAGTCACATTTTTCCTACATTTTGGGGCTCAGATTTCTATGTCAGGGACCATGTAGAGCTCTCTATCTAGATTTGTTGTCTGCTTTCCAGTTACCTAGTGCATAATAGTTTAAACCTTATTGAAAGAATCATATGGTCATAATGGCTCAATATTTTGGTAAGATGTTGAACTCTTTGAAATCCTTGGTTGATATTTCAAGTTGTGTGTTTTGTAATGACCCTAATTCAAATGATGATATTCATGATTCGTATCTCTCAATGTTGTCTTCTTAATGATGATATCTTGAGTCAAGAAGAGGACATTGTGGATCATGAATTTATGAATAAAACCTTACCCAACCTTTATAACAATGTGGTCCTTTATCCTTAAATAGAATAGCCTAATAACCCATATAAACAATCAACACCACCTACCATACCACACCTTGAAATTATATCCTTTTTTAGGGTATGTGCAAGATCATCATGGAAAAAACAAGCCCTTAAGTGGCAAAAATTTCAAAAAAATCAGAGTTAGGCAACTTGACTTAAAAATTTGAATAATTTATCTATATTATTTCAAAAATATGTAAGAATAGAATCTGTAGCAAATTGAATGTATTTTCTAAACTACTAGGTTTATTTTTTTTAAAGTCTATTTGGTGAAAATTTGAAATTTCAATGCAAGTACTTAAATTTTAGGGAAAAAATAAGTAGGTGTCTGACCACCCTAACCACAATAAAATGATAATATTTTTATAAGATTTTAGATATAAGTAGAGGACTCATGTCTAGATGTGATGCATATTTTGTATAATTTTTTTCCAAGTAAATAATTGATTATAAAAATTTTATTACAAATTTTAAAAAATATAAAAACCCGTATGTCTGACCACCTTAACTTGGTCAAAACTTCATGAAAATAATTTTTTTTTAATCCTATAGTATGTGAAGCATATAATGTGATGCATGTTTTGGATTCAAAAAATGTTATACCATTTGAAAGCTATAGATGTTTTTCAATCAACCTATCAATCAAGATGTTAGTTGTAATTCAAATAGAAAATGAATAATAATTATTTATTAAATTCAAAGTAAATCATAATTTATATTGGTGGAAAGCTGAGAATCTCCTTTAAAAACCCTTTTTATTTCATCAATTTCAGGTAAAACAAAATTCGTCGGCCACATACCCATTATATCACCACTTTTTAGCCCATCATGATCTTGCACATACCCTTTAGACTCATAGGAAGTCACAGAGTTGTGAGATTGTTGGTAAGAAAGTGGAGGAGGCCCATAATGGTGCTCCTTTTTTGGGGTTGTGTAAGGTCTTTCTTATTCACCCATATGTGGAGAACTTGACTCCCATTCAAAAGGATTTCATGTTGCATAGTGTTAACAAAGTAGAGGATGCTTCCACTCATAGGGTTCTTGCTTCCCCTAATCTGTGTGGGGATGTAGCTCTTGTTATCTATCAAGGAATGAGGGTTTGGTTTGTGAAGGTTATGGTGCTCTTGGGGTAGTTTATTCTTCTCCAAATTTTGTGGTGATGGTCATGTCTCTTGTGGCTACTATTTACTCACCTCATATGGTTTCCCCTGCTCCTAAACCTATGATTTTGGAGGATCTCTATGTGAAGTGGATTGAAATAGATGTTCCTAAATCTCTACTTGATGAGTCACTAGATTGGCACTCAAGTTCATTTCTTGGGAAATTTAGTGGTAATTGTACTAATATTGATTCAGATAGAAGATGGGTTCCTAGGCTATGTCATCTAAGATGCTAGGTTAAGGTAACTTCTATGTAGAATATTTTTTTTCTTTTTTCCTTTTTCAATATGGAAGATTGCATAAGGATTCATAGTGAAGCGCCTTGGTTCCTATGTATGAATGACCTTTTTCTCACAAAGTGGTCTCCTAGTTTCAACTCATGAAATGAATTTGAGTTCCCTATTTTGGTTTACCTGCTAGGGCTGCCATTGGAATACTAGAATGAAAAGGTTTTTATGATAATTACTAATTCTTTTGGGTAGTTTTGTGCTAATGAATATATTACCACAAAAAATAAGTATTTGGTGTTTGGTATATTTTGTGTTTTTATGGAGAAGAACAAGGTGCTTCCCACTCAATTTACCTTATCTTCCAAATACAATATTTGGGTATTGTATATGGAATTTGAAATCTCTCCTATTATTTGTAATGCTTGTAAGAAAGTGGGACATCCTACTACTACTTGTTTGGCCAATATGGAACACCAATTCATTTGGAGGAAAAAGGAACAAATGTCTTCTATTAATAAGTAGTCTTCTTCTTGCATGGAAGAGCAGATGGTGGGATATTAGGGTAAATCTCCTATAGATAATTTTACTTTTACTAAATAAACAAGGTTGCATGATGGATCTACTAGTGTCTTTTTGTATTCTCCTTCTAATAAGAAAAATAGATTGGGAGAGAAGGATCTTGGGTCAAAGGTTAACCAAAAACCTTTAGAACATTTCTTTAAACCACCTTGATTTTAATTTTATTTTTTGCTATCGCCTTGTAGGTCCTCTAATTTTCTTTTTAGTTATTTTGTTGTAGTTCCTCTTGTTTTTTCCTTTTTTTGTGGTGTGAAAATCTCTATATTTATATTTGTACAAGGTTCAAGGCCCTCTTGAAACCCCACTTACCTAATAAAAAAAGGGAAAAAAAACTCTACCCACACACAAATAAAACTACATCAACAATCTAGACAATGTACAAGAAGTGTATGAGTGATCCAACCAAAATAAATTCCCCAAACTATAATATCTAAGATAGTTATTTCTCTTAAATTATAGGGAAATAACTTCATTTATAACTCTTGGCTAATGATTTGGAACTATTGAGTTTCAAAGTACTCTTTAACTAGCATTAACTATAGCTTTATTTACTTCCCTACTATGAACTTCTTTCAAATTTGATCTCCATATCTTAAGTCTATTGGAAATTATCATTTGATGTTATATTTTGATATTAGATTCTCCAAAATAATATCAGATCCATGAATTGCAAGTACCCTCCTAAATTTCAATAAATTCAACATTGAGTCCTATAATTGACAAAGCATTGTGCAGCCAAAAAAGCATTATTGTTGAGTCCAAGGCCCAAGGAATGAAAGATAGAGTTTCATTTCATCAAGTTTGACAACAATAATATTTTATAATTTTTTTAGTACTCTACTATACTATTTGGAATCAATAAAAATTTATACTTGCATAGAATTCTTTTAAAAATACTTATTTTTGCAAAGTAACCCTTGGCTTAGTCACCCTTTGCAAACTACTTGCCTCTATTTTTTAATTGAACATATTTCCAAGTGTTAAGGGTTTGGTGTTTCTTTTGTGTTGTCAATGTGAGGAGGCCTCCAACATAGTTCCAACTAGTTCAAAGGCATAGGCTCCAAGAACCCTTTTTTTCACAACACCCAAACCAAAGGTTTTCAACACTTCTTAGGAAAATGAACCTTTAGCTTCAATCCTTGCACCTTTCCTCAAATTTCACAAGTAGTGTGCACTCATAATCCATAGCCTCCACACTAGGTCTCAACTCAATCAACACTTAATTCACAACCTCCCATAGGAAATTTCACCTTCCTAGCACTCTTGTGGTCTCACCACTTGCATCTATGCATGATAATAGACACATATTTGAGCACATATCCTCCCATAAATAGTTAATCAGGTATAGTAGAGCTAGGACATAGGTGTAATATAGCAATTAACAAGCTTCCTAATCATGAAGTTCATATTTGTTCTTTTGACCACTCACATTAATTTTATCTATTGATCCTATATTAATTTTGGATTTTTTAAATGGCCAAAACTCCCTTTTACAAAAGATAAAATAGATCTAACAATTAAGCCTAAATGTTTAACGTACAAACAACTAGCAAGGGAAAAAAAACTCCACCTACAAATAAATAAAACTACACAAAAAAGAGGTAATGTACCAACACTAAAAGGCACATAAGAGTGAGGTTTGGAAATATTGATTTTCCAAATATGATAACTAGCATTAGCTAGTATCTTTCTATGTTTCTCTACTATGAACTTCCTTTACATTTAATTTATATATCCTATATATATTAGTTTCTTCACATTTCAAGTTTTTTAAATTGGTGACTATTCTAAAACTTCGTATAAATTTGAGGTAGGGTAGGTTCATTAAGACTTAGGAACAAGAGATAATTCAACATCAATAAGATCCTTATTGTTGCAAGAGTTTCTCCCTTGGTCACCTTATGCTATGACACTTGGGTTTGTGACATGGATTAACTGCCTCTTGTGGATCTTGGATCTTGTATAAATCTATAAATTGTATTGAGCATTTACATGCTGATCTTTTGGTGCAATGGTAGCCTGTGCAACAATTGGTATTAGAGCCAATGTCACAGGTTCGAATCCCTCACTTGCACTAGGGGGATTTTTGCAAGAGTTTCACCCTTGGTCTCCTTGTGCTATTTAGTGCAATGCTTGGGTTCGTGACATGGATTAAATGCCTCTTGTGGATTTTGGATCTTGTATAAATCTAGTGGTTGTATCAAGCATTGGCTAGTTGATCTTTTGGTGTAATGATCACTGCCTGTGCAACACTTATTACTACTTTATCCTTTCTCAAATATTAAACATCCAAAATTATTTCAACACCTCTCCTATTCTTCCTAATAAAATCCACAAGAAAATTTCTCCATTCTTCCTCTTCATTAAGCATTATTTGTTCTTCAACACTTGTGGGAGTCACTACATGTAATATATTGATCTAAGTAGAACCAAAGTCTACAAGTAGTCATCTAAGAATTATTTCTCTCATCATCTCTATAATTTTTACCTAGATTTTAACCTCCTCAAATTTATTTTCCTTTTCTTCAAGAATATTCTTTTGGTCAATATTTTCCTTCTTAAAAACCCTCTAATATATTTTTGTGTTTCTGAATAATATTTTGCAATGGAATAGTATATGGAAATTCAATTATGCAAATAAATTTATCTCATATTATATATGTTGAACGCAATTGCAAAATTTTAAATATAGATTTATAGTTGAATGGAGATGCTTATCGATATTGACAGCCACACAAAATATAAACTAGACATTTTCAAGATTTAATTATAAAATCAAAAGAAATAAGATGTCCAAAGGATTAGGAAATTCCCATGTTGATTCCATCCACCCAATATTCAACTAATAGGATTGGTAACCTAACCTAGATAGGGACATGGTTTACATTCCTCACCTTTTGACATAACTATTGATCACGATGTTAGTCGCAACAACAATGCAAATAAAATCTTCATAGGAAAACTGTGACAAACCTATCTTTACTTGAAAGACTGAACTAGGGCAACCTAAAAGGGAAGATAAATTCCAGGGAAAAGGTTGACTTAGCTTAATCCCAAGGATTTGGTACTTAGGTCTTGACAATACTAGGTTCACTTTAGGGTATGATGTGATATTGCTGTTAATCTCAAGGGGTATGTGGTTATCTCTAGTTTTATGTAAAAGAATTATAAGTATCAAATGTAAGATTTTCAATCCGATCATTAAACTATTTCATGAACTCAAAAGATTTGTAATAATATTTCATAAAAATCAAATAACTTTGCTATCATATAAAGTAGATTTATCTTTAAGAATTCATCAATTTTATCATAAATTTCAAATAAATTTGCTATCACTTAAATAGATTTAGCTTTAAGAATTCAGCAATTTCATGGAAATGAAATATTTTCAATAATATTTCCATTCATTCATCTCTGTTTTGGAACATTTTTTGAATTTAAACATCTAATCTAAAATAGAGCATCAAAATACTTGAAAAATAAAATTCTCCCAAGTATTCTCCATGCACGCTTCAAGATTTAATCAAATCAAAGCAAATTGCTCTATACTTCACTAGATTGCTTCATAGCTAGGGATAGAACAGTGCAAGATTTTAAAGAAGGGGGTTTAGTTTGGACACCGAGTATGTTCTATATGCACCCTTAAATGATGCAACATACATTCTTGTCTGGTTGAATGAACAAACTAGCTACAAAATATTCATGAGATAGGTAGCTATCAAATTGGATTCAATATTGATTAATTTCTATGTGCATATAAGTTTTTAATCTAGAATGATTTAAATAACAAGAAAAAAGAACAAAACTTAAAGAAGTTTTGGCTCTTCTGACATCCAAATATTATGAACATAGCTTAGAAAGAAGTATCCCCTAGTCTTTTATAGAAACAAGACACAAGTAGGATAAGACAAATACATGAGAGGGAATCCAATGGATGAATCAAATCGAGGCATGTGGAATATGACAACTAGCAAGAGAATTGCAAATAAAGTCAACAAAGGTCAACCTTTGTCTACACGTTGATGCCCTTCGGGTGTTTCTTCTTCTTATTATCGCTAGGATAATAACTTGAATTAGGATAGTATATAGAAACTTTCCCATATATTCAGAATGATTGCTTTATCATCATATTCCTACATTTTAGTTCTGCCTCAAGCTTTCTACTATTGGGAATGGGCTTCCCTGAAGGTTGGTGCTTTCCTTCCCTACATGCGCAATACCAAGATCCCTGGTATTTCAATGACTCAATAGATCCTCCTTCACATAACTTCCTGAAATATGTAGCTTGATTTGGACATGATTCTATCTATGATCCAAATTTATCTAACCATCCATTCCAAAACTTTGCATTGCAATTTGCTTCTACAATCACCAATTCCAACTATTAAATACCTTTTAAAACATTTATAAAAAATATCATGTAAATAAAACCATCATCTATTAATCATCATTTTAAATCCATTATAAATAACACGCTTTCAAAAAATATCATATATTCTCATGTAATTATTCCTTTTAGCTAGTTTACCAGACCATCAAACCTTTTGGATAACATTAAAATTTTGAAACTTCACTTTGCATTGTTACTCGGTACCCCATACCTGGTGTTCAGCTTTTACCCATAATTTTCCTAGACCTTGGATTTTACTAGAACTTCCATATTTACCAGACCTATACTCTCAAACCGAAACACTTTGTACAACACCGTGTGTTACCTTTTACACTTTTGGCTTTCTCAGTTCTTGATTCTTGGTACCTAGAAAACTTGAATTATGAAGTACTCTTTCAAAAGATTTCCTTGTTTTTTACTTTTCACTTTCAGTGATCTTTCCAACTAGCCAACACCTGCCATAAGCATTAGTTTTCATTTTTGGTCCCCAAGTCTTATAGTCTTGGGGTGTGTTGTGAGACCACTCAATAACTTGCAACCAATAAAACCAAATTTAAACAAAAAATTGGGATTAAATCACCAGTCATAAATCGTAATTATGCATATTTTAAAATAATAGCTCTTTAACTTTATCTATATTCTGACATAAAAATAGTAAAATTTCCCTAAAAAATATTCATGTGTGCTTTATTTAATTCCAATTTCTGAAACTCAGTGAAAAAATTAGTTCATTGACATTGAACTACATAATTTGGTAATCCTCCAAAGCCAACCATGGATAGAGCCTTGTTGCCAGTCAAGCATCCATAGCCTCAACAAGGTTATCTTTTTAATTCCCCCAAACATATCTCTACTACTAGCCAAGCGTCTATAGCTTAGGTAGAGATATTTTTATAGCCTAAAGAGTTGATTTCTCTTTCTTTTTTCTATATATCTCTTTTGATATTTCACTGATAGTTCATTTTTATTTTGATATTTCATTGATAGCTCATTTCAACTTGCAAGCAATGAAGCCCGCTATTAGGTTGGGAATTATATTGGTAGTGAAGGTTACCTTTTGATTTTTCATTCATTGTAAATCCCTCCATCATTTCACTATTTCCCAAAAACTCATTTAATTATTCCCTATTGGAGTGTATTCTCGGCTAAACTTTACCACTTTTATGCCAAATCCTAGCTAACTACAACTCACTACATGTTAGAAGATATGCATAATTTAAAATTTAGTAGCAAACAATTTAATCACAAAATTTAAATCTAAATTTAGAACCATTAGTCACCACCCTTCTATTTTAATTTTATGGCAACTACTAAATACTCGACTAGAAATTCCAATTTTAAAATGTTGTACCACATTAATGGATCATAAATGTCATGATGACACTTAATGTGATCACATCATTCTGCATTAAATTTGCACGCCTCAATGCACATGTATGATTTCTTTCAAATTTTCTAGGTGATGACGTGTGCTTCCTTGTCGACTTCATTTTTCCTTTCTACATCGCACACATGGGAACCTTCATGATTAATATAGCTTAATAAAAACATAATGAAATGACCACCATCAATTTTGAAATCTTTAACTTGCTTGATTTGCAATCTTTGTATTGGCCAACTTTGAAGAAAATTGTCACCAATTGTGTAAGAATTAATTTGATTTAACATTCTGCTATGGAGAAACTCATCTGATTGCCACATCAACTTGTGATTTCCAAGACTCCAATCTAGGAAACTTTGTACCACAACTTCCTCATAGTTTTCTATAAATTTCACACTTCTCTCGAATTCTTCACACCTTTTCTTTTTCTCTCAATTATCATTTTGCATTTTTGTTATGCTAGTGCTTGCTTGCTTCTAGGTCATGGATACTCCAATTTTCTTGACCTGCTCTTGCCACTAGAATCTTTTCATGGGCCATATCATGGCTCAGACGCTTGAAAAGTTTTTCTTCATTCAGACTACCAGTTTCACTATGCAAAACTTGTGCTTAGTCCTTGGGGAAAAATATGTCAAATCTAGAGTGTACTAGACTATATTTAGACTTGGTTTTGCACTTTGTTGAAGATGTTTGCTCAGCTACAAATATGATAGTGCATCCTGAATATTTGGGAAATATTGATACTGTTCTATTTGTTGCATAGCTGACCATTGTAATCCCCTCCATGGATGATATTCCTCGGTTCCTAGAACACAGGGAAGAGGTTCCACTCTGGCCGTTCTTGACTGACCTTCATACCTCTAACTTTGAAATTCATTAGGAAATTGCCTACATAGGCTATTTGGCTTTGGTAGATGAGGTATCCTAGATTTATTGAATAACCACCCTCTTCTACAACTCAACTCCCTCTTTTTGCACTTTTTTGCACTTTTTTATAGTGATAATTTTGATATTTCCATGTATATATGCAATATACACACATATATATAGCTTTATAGTACCTTTTAAAAGTGTTTATTTACTATCTATGGTTTATTTTTTCTTATTTCACAACACAATGTTATAGAATGTTTGAATTTACTCTCATGCATATGATAAGAAAATTTTGCAAATGTAGAGGGAAAAACTAGAAAAAAAGAGAAGAAAAAAATGAAAACAAACCCTACGAAATAAAACTAACCCTAACTAACCAAAACTTACCATAACAAATGACTAATCCTAACTAAGAAATTTATTTTAAGCTCAATTACTATTTTCATTGTTGTTTTTGTACAAATTACAACATGTTTATCTTTAAATTCACTGGAATAAATTTCAAATGTCCTATTGTAACAAGAATTATCTTAAATTTTCTACATTTAACAAATGTAAATTCAAAGGCATACTTACTAATAAATTGGCTCATGTGTATGAAAATGACCTCATTAAAAATTGATTGCACACACTTTTGTTGATTCCTCAATACTCTACTCTCTTCCAGTCTTGGTTCATGGTTTTCTTCTTTACTCTATTCAGCTCCATGAATGATTGCATTCATTTCTTGATTTTAGACCAAGCAGTACCACAATTTATATTTTTATCGAAAAAAGAGAAACTAAAAATTTGATACTCTATATCTTGCATTAAATCAAGAAGATTTCCCTTTTTAGCTTATGAATTTTTAGTTTGGAAAGAAAAACATGCATCTCCCGCTCAATTTTCCTACTTCTTCTCTTCACCAACATTTTCCATGTGTGAAAATAATGATGACTCATTGCTACTATTTCCTCGTTTTCGGTGCAATATTTTTGAGTCTCGATATTCTTGATTTTCTTGCTACAAAACCTTAGGATTTTGTTCATAACAATTGCAACTAACAAACCATTTTGATATACTAACTAATTTTTTAATATTTTTAGTTCTACTATGGTTACACTCTTTTTAAGAATTCAAAGTATTTCTCATTAACGATCCCTTTCTTTAAGCAGTTAAAACTTCTTTTGTTAACAAAATCACTTTATGTGTGGCTAAACTTACCCTAGTTAAAAAAAATTCACAATCAAGTTCACCGTGATCAGTTTTATCATGAACTCTACACTCAATGACTCTACCAAAGGTGAACAAACTCAAAGGATGTAATCTTCGGTTAAGAATTTTATGGAGTTTCTCAATTTTCATTTTCAAACCACCAACTTGTATAGACTTTTGTGTTACAAGCTACCTTCAAATCTAGAACTGATACAAATTCTTAAAAAAAACCAAGAGGGAAAGATATAAAGCCCCTCCTAGTGCCAGTTCATGTTGATCACAGTGTTAGTCACAATAATAGAGCAGATAAAATCTTCACAAGCAAACTGCAAAGAACCTATCTTTACTTGAAAGACTGAACTAGGGTAACCTAAAAGGGCTGAGAAATTCCACGAAAAAGGTTTACTTAGCCTAATCCCAAGGCTCAGGTAATTAGGTCTTGACCATACTGGGTTTTCCTTAGGGTATGATGTGATATTGTTGTTAATGTCAATGGGTATATGGTTATCTCCAGTTTTTTGTAAAGGAATTATAAGTATCAAATGAAATATTTTCAATCCGATCATTAAACAATTTCATGAACACAAAAGAATTGCAATAATATTTCATGAACATCAAATAAATTTACTATCACTTAAGTAGATTTAGCTTTAAGCATTCAACAATTTCATGGAAACAAAATATTTTCAATAATATCTCCATTCATTCATGTCTTCTTTGGAACATATTTTGAATTTAAACATCTAATCTAAAATAAAGCATCAAAATAATTGAAAAATAAAATTTCTCCTGAGTATTCTCCATGCATGCCCCAAGATTTAATCAAATCAAAGGAAACCGCTCTATACTTCAACAAATTTCTTTGCAGCTAGGCATAGAACAGTGTGAGCTTTTAGAAAAGGGGGTTTAGTTTGGACATCGAGTAGGTTTTGTATTCACCCTTAAATGGTGCAACATACAGACTTGTCTGGCTAAATGAACAAACCAACTACAAAAGATTCATGAGATAGGTAACTATCAAAATGGATTTGATATTGATTAAGATCTATGTGCATACACATTTTTAATATGGAATGATTTAGAAAATAGGAAAAAAGAACAAAACTTAAAGAATTTTTGGCTCTTCCAACATCCACAAATTCTAAACTTAACTTAGAAAGAAGTATGCCCCAACCTTTTATAGAAACAAGATGAAAGTAGGATAAGAAAAATACATGAGAGGGAATCCAAGGGATGAATCACATCAAGGCATGTGGAATATGACAACTGGAAAGAGAATTGCAAATGAAGTCAACGGAGGTCAACCTTCGTCTACACATTGATGTGCTTCAGGTGTTTCTTCTTATTATTGCCAGGATAATAACTTTAATTAGGATAGTATGTAGGAACTTTCCAATATATTTAGAATAGTTACTTTATCATCCTGTTCCTACATTCTGGTTCTACCTCAGGCTTTCTACTCTCAGGAATGGGCTTCCCTAGAGGTTGGTGCTTTCCTTTGTTGCATGCATAATACCAGGATCCCTGGTATTTCAACGACTTGAGGTCCTCCTTTGTATAACTTCCTTGAATATGTAGCCCAATCTGGATATGATTCTATCCATGATCCAAATTTTTCTAACTGTCCATACCCAAAATTTTCATCATAATATGCTTCTCCTGCAACCACCAATTCCAAGTATTAAATTTCTTTTAAAACATTTATAAAAAATCTCACGTAAATAAAACCATCATCTATTAATCATCATTTTAAATCTATTATAAATAACACACTTTCAAAAAAGATCATATATTCTTGTGTAATTATTCCTTTTAGCTAGGTTACTAGACCATCTAACCTTTTGGATAACATTAAAATTTTGAAACTTCACTTTGCATTGTTACCTGGCACTTGGTACCCGATGTTCAACTTTTACCCATAATTTTCCCAAACCTTGGCTTTTATCGAAACTTCCATATTTACTAGACCTGTACTCCTAGACTGGAACACTTTTTACAACACCTTGTGTTATGCTTTACACTTCTGGCTTTCCCGGCTCCTGGTACCTGGTGCTTGGAACATTTGAATTACAAAGTACTCTTTCAAAATATTTCCTTTTTTTTTTTCTTTTCACTTTCGATGATGTTTCCAACTAGCCAAAACCTTCCATAAGTGTTAGTTTTCACTTTTGGACCTCAAGTCTTACATTCTTGGGGCATGTTGTGAGACCACACAACAATACCCAACAAGATTTGGAAACAATCCTCATTATTACAAAAGAAATCAATTAAAATATTTTCCCTACTATATATCTCTCAATCTAAATTTTTATCTTTCATTTTCTATAAGCACAACTCTTAAATATATCAATATTAGGCTTATAACCTAGGAACTTCCCTATGAGAGTTTTTTCAAATATAATTCAAGATCTTACAACCACAAAGTTAAGGAACATTCTATGGTGTTAGAATTGGCTATGGTTGCCAAGACCTAGAGGCCAAATGGAAAGCACTAAGAGAGAGAATTGAATGTGAAAATAATAAACTATATTCTTATCAATATGATTCAATGATATGATGTGATATACAATGAGAGAGACCCCTTGGTTATATAGCCAAGGTGAGATACAAGATGTCATAGGATTATGAAAAGTGTCTTAATCATACGACATGAGACAAATAATCACACTTATCTAGGTTCACATGTGTTACAAGTCAAAAGATAAGATGACAACTAATGACAACACCTTCTAGAAAGATTCCTTCCTATGACCTAAGTAAACTTAACATGTGTAAATAAGTCCCCTAGTAATTAATTAACTACGTACAAGATTTTATTTACACCAACACCCCCCCTTAAGTGCAAGTTAGGGAGTAGCAGATTATTATGCAAATGAAACAAAGATGCAAGAATGGGTCCCTACTACTAGTCCATGTTAGGTACCCATGTATATATGTAATGCAATCTCTCACAACTGAAGAAAAGGAGAAAACCTAGTTGGAAAAAACTCCTCCACAAAAGAGAGATGAAATACAAAAAAGAAATGCTCTCAATGATGCATGAGAAGACCAAAACCCCATGTGAGGAAAAAGACCCTCTCAATGACGCATGAGAAGGCCAAAACCCCATGTGAGGAAAAGGACCCTCCCATAAGAGAGAAGTAGAAGAGAGACAAGGCATCCCCCCTCAATGTTGAGTCTCTTTTAATGATGGCAGAAGCTCGGCATTGAATGTTGAAGATGAATGGTGTATGATATCTCTGAAGCATGCTCAAGTGTCTCCATGTCAATGTCGAAAGTTGAGACACTCCAAACAGGGATTTTTCGGCCACACTACTGAAGAGGAAAATACAACATCTAGTAGAGATGAGTTTAGAACATGATCCAAACATAAATATATCCCCTATGAAGACAAAGAAGCCTCCTCCAAATTTTATCCAAAAGTATCCACACTCATGCCAAATTGCAAAGAATGATCATGTAGAGAATGAACAAGAGGGTCAAGGTGTTCCCTCACAACAACTGAAGAAGAAGCATCTTCATCAAAGAGAAGATGAATGTCACCAATGGTGTCCCCAAAATATGCAATATGAGACTCCACAAAAAGTTATGAAATACCCATCAGGAGGCCATCACAAGTAGCCAAATCTAAAAGACAATCAGGATCCTGTTGCACTAAATCACAAGGAACCCAAACTGTGGAAACACAGGCATCATCAACTATAACAATAAATGGAGGAGATGAAATGGATGACTCAAGAATTGGATCTGATGTGAGAACTCCCAAGTTTAAGAAGCCAAATATCTCCTTTGAATCATGGTTCATGTGATCAAAAGTCAAAGAAACAATGTCACCATCAAAAGCAAGATATACAAAGGTATACAATTGAGTTGAATGATTAACTATCCCAGTAGCAATGATCTCTCTACTCTTCAAGTCTTGAATGATGACTGAATCAGGTGTGAACTCCATAGTTCTCCCATCTCCACCATGTGTAATCTGATAAATGGAAAGAATATTGTTCATCAAATGAGGAACACACAAGACATCATAAAAATTGTTGTCCTCAAAACTAATAGATCCCTTCCTAATTACACTCATGTATGTATTGTTTCCTTTTAAAATAGGAGACATAGTACAAGGTTGAAATGAAGAGAATATAGATTGCAAAGATTCCATATAATGATATGCTCCTAAATCTAGAAGTCATTTCCCTGATCCTGGACCTGAAAAAGCATAGAGAGCTTGTCCTTTATTTCCTGATGTAGATGCTTGACCTTTTTCCTTTTTATACTATTTTGAAGTAGTAGAAGAAGAAGATTCAGAAATTCTAGAAGGAAAATCAATGTAATTCCTTTTGAGAAGATTTTTCAACTCATCAATTTCCTTTTTATAACAATACTATTATTCATGTCCATCCTTCTTGCAATATGCACAAAAAGGCCTCTCCTTCTTAGATGATTATCCTTTTGAGGATGAGGATTTTGATTCTTTATGTGGCTTGTTCTTTTTCTTCTTTTGCTTCTTATCAAGATTCCCTGATTCTTTATGTCCCTTTGACTCACTAGCGAACAATGCTTGTGACTTAGAAGACTTGATTAGACCCATGTTCATTAACTTAGCTTCCTCTTGAATTAGGAGATTTGTAAATTCATCAAACTTAGGATCAACATATGATTCTCCCATAGAAAGTCAATGGCTATGAAATCCAAAGACAAATATTGAATAATCAGGACCAAGCTTGGATAACACATTTAGAATCAACTGTAAATATTCTTTATCAATGTTGCACTCTTTCAACTATGTTCTTAGTTGCTTGATTTTGGAGATGTAGTCTTTGATGTGGTCAAAAAAACTTGGATTAAGATTCATCAAATCATTATCAATCTAATATCCCCTAATCTTATCTATTTTACCATGTACAATTTTTCAAAAGTATCCCAAGCTTCTTTAGGTTTTTTACATGATTCAATATGAAATTGTAAATCAAATGAGACTAATGAACATATGCATCCAAGTGTTTTCTCATGATTAATCTCCCATCTTGCCAATTTTGAAGCATCAGTAGGTTGAGAAATGGTTTCCTTTAGATATCCTATTAGACCTTTTTCCCATGAGATAGGTCCATACTGATTTTCTCCTTGTAGCATAATTATGTTCTGTTAGGAGTTGAATTTGATATTTCCCCATTGCAAGAACACAAACCAAGCAAAAGAATACAACCAACCATTGCAATATTATCTCCCCAAATCAATCAATCATTAAATAACCCCAATAATATATGAGCTTGGAACTTTATGAGTAGTGTGTTTATAGTTGCCACTTACGAAAAACAATGAAGTGGTCTTTGATCTTGGTACATGCAAATACCAAATTTTTCCATAGAATAAAATACAATTTTTGGTACAAAATGAGATCAATTTGATCATACCACTAAGAAGTACACAAAAAATTATGTACTTTAAAAAAAAAATACACCCAAAAATGTTACCGTAGGAGCAAGATCTGAGCTCCCAAAGTTCCCAAAATGAGGACAAAGTAGAAACACCTATGATAATCTACAATTTTTGGAAAAAATAGGTACCAAAACCAAAAAAATATTGCACCAATATGAAGAGCATGAAATTCTGGCCCAAATAAATAAAAATTTCTCTAAAAAAGGAGTTAAAATCACTAAAATATGTGGCTTTGAAGTTGAACTAGAAAATTGAAAATTCCAACTGTGAGGAGGCATAAAATTTCAAAACTGCACTGATGTCACCTTTTTACAGACTTAAAATTGATGGTCATATGACCGACATGTGTTGAATGAGCTTAATTTTGATGGTCGAATGGCCGTCACAGATCGTTGTGTGCCATGTTGGAATATGTCGTCGGAATATTTTGTTTTATCGATAGTGGAGGGAATGTGCGGTTGAATTAGAATATTTAGAGAATATTTTTTCTTGTCGGTTTATCCATTTTATTCACTAAATTTTTTTATCTTAACCTCGACCACCGGTACCTTCAGGTGGTTAGAGGCCATGTGGGCGAGTAGACTGCTACCACATGGTAGCCTGCAGGGCTTGTACCACCTGTCATGGGTATGACAATACCATGCGGTCTTTAGTACCTGGTACTATGAATAAATATTTGTAGATTTATTTTTATTTTGTTTTTATTTATTTTGATTTTTAAATAAAAACCTTGCAGAATTTAAATCGATATTTTTCAAAAAATTTAAATAATTTTTTTCTGCAATTTGTACTATGCACAATGATGATGCCTGGGGGGTTGTACAACTCTATGGGCAATTTTTTTTTGCCTCACTGGACAATTGCTCTGATTTGGCTCCGATTTGGATGAATTGACAATTGATCTTAATGTTTTTGGCCCTTCTAGACGTGATGGCAGGGTCAGATTTGACCCAAAATGCTCAAAAAGTGCAACTACCTTCTAGATTTGGAAACCACTCTTTAGCTTCAAACCCTCATAGATTTTGCGTTGTATGTCTGATTTGGAAAAACCAAAAGGAAAAATCAACTTTCTCAAACCTTTCAGACGTAATTGTGAGCTTAGATTTGCACCATCAAGCTCTGATTTACCATCTCTCTTCAGAAAAAGACTATCCAATGGCACCCAACCTGCTTTGATACCATGTTATAATTGGCTAGGGTTGCCAATACCTAGAGGCCAAATCGAAAGCACAAAGAGAGAGAATGGAATATGATAAGAATAAACTATATTCTTATCAAATATGATTCAATGATATGATGTGATATACAATGATAGAGACCCCTTGGTTATATAACCAAGGTGAGATGCAAGATGTCATAGGATTATGAAAAGTGTCTTAATCATATGACATTGGACAACTAATCACACTTACCTAGGTTCACATGTGTTACAAGTCAGAAGATAAAATTTCAACTAATGAAAACTAAAACCTTCTAGAAAGATTCCTTCCTATGACCTAAGTAAACTTAACATGTGTAAATAAGTCCCCTAGTAATGAATTAACTAGGTACAAGACTTTATTTACACCAACATATGGAGACCCTCACCATTAATTATTACACCAATGAAGCATGACATAATGGGATGTGATTAATTTTTACCTTTTAATAACCCCTTCAATGAATTCTACTCTTCTCTTTGAATATTCCCTAAAGGATCTAGTAACTCATCTCCTCTATCCTAGATGAGGATATCTTATTTATATTGGTTATTTTTTCAAAATTATTTTTCCCCCAAATCATCTTTTTGTCTCCTCTAATATTTTATGAAGCTCCACAAGGGTAATTAACACCATCCTAAACACTTGAGGATACTATAACACTTCATATATTCTCTCATTTACCCTTTGAAACCTTAACTTTCATCCAATCAATGTCCCCCTTGGGAGCAATTCATAGATTTTATATGGGACCATGCTTACATACTTTATATGAGTATAAAAATAAAAATTATTACAATAATGAAAATATTAAATGCACTCTTACTAGTTTTTAAGGATCTTTTTTGAACCTTTATCTTGAACACACTAGTCCTATTTGTTATAATCCATTGCCAAGAGAGAAGAAAGAAAAAATCCCTAATTCAAACAATTAACAAATTCGAATAAATTAAATAGATTAACCACATAAAAATTCCTTTCTATCATCAAATACTAATATGGATGCATCATAGACTTTGCGATAACATGTCTCCCTAAACTTGACAAAATGCTAGTGGCCTATCTAGATCCAAATTATAGGTTGTCATCATCATCATATATTTTATTGAGTAACTCAAGATACCTTGACTTATAATACAAGCTCATGTACTGCTACCTTTATCCATAAACTTTATGCCTATTCCCCTAACCACTTTTTAAACATTAATATTTGCTCTCTTTTATAGACTTTACTATCTTAGAATACTACTAACCTAATTTTTAGAATTTTTTTTATTAACATAGGATACATGATTAATTCTATATTGTAAATAGTTTTGTGGGAATGATATGGTCCTCCAATTTTAAAATTATATTTTCCTACTTTCAAGATCAATAATGTCAAGTGATGAGCCTATTTTATGGTCTATTTTTTAGTAGAATTTGTGATTTAGTTGCTGGTGTTATCATGGAATTTGACATTAAGTGTTGATACTGTTATGATATTTTCCTCAAAATATAGACATTGGGCTTAATCTTATTTCTGCAAACCTTTAATGATAAATCACATGTTAAATGGACTGTCTATATTAATTTTTCATGTGGTTAATGAATGTTCCTTAAGGTGGTTACAGATATGAAATTATTGTGTGTACTAACATCGCCATGCAAATTTAATTTGAGGATGCTAAATTGAGGACGACACTGCCAGTTGGGTATGCACCATAATGTCCAACAAGGGAATTGTTCAAAGGTCAAAGGAGGTCGACGACAGGAGATTCCTCATGCAAACCAAACGTAACCACCTTATAGTGGACTTTAATGTTGTTGAGCAGTTGTGGGCATTACTGTTGTGTTGAATATGTGGTTGGAAATGCACGTCCGACCAGATTCCATGCATGCATAACCACCACCCCACTTTCTCTATTTTCCCTAAATGGCATCCTCCCAGTTCGTGGAGTTGACTGCCTTGTTTGATTGTAGTATAAATAAAGATATGATGCTCCTTCTTTGGAGGTTGTGTGATTTGATATTGTAATTGCATTCTTTAGTTTCCAGTGATCTAGACATATTACTCTTTTGTACTCATGATTTATAGTGAATAAAATAAAGTTATGAGTTCAAGCATCTAAGTTCTCATTAGTTTTAGAGGATACTTATCCAAGGGGGCCCACTTGGTGAGTAATCCATCCTTTAACTTAGTATTAGTTTAGTATTACTTGTTGTTTAGTAATTAGTTAAAAATATAGCACTGACTGTTCCTACAACCACTAGAATTCTATTCTATGACTATTCTTGCAGTCAAAGCAGACAGAGTAGTGTCCTATTTGTTTGATTATATTTTCATTTTTGTTATGCATTTCATCTTGGTGTATTTATTCATTGATGGTTAACATTCATGTTATTCCTTTCTAAGAAATTTACTTTCAACATTTTGTTTTTCCTAGTTGTAGAATGAAAATGGCTACTTTGGGTCCCTAGTGCACATACTATGTTGACCCATTTCAATTTCATGTCCCTAGGTTGACAAGTTAAATGCAACTTCATGATGATTGAAATAGCTATTTAGGTTAGATGTCCAATCTTTGAATCATGGCTGTGAAGGCCTAGTTTTTGAATCATTGTAGGAGGCAGACATTTTTGGTCTTGTTGTCAGGGATGGTGTCAAACTAGGGAGTTTTTTGGAGTCATTGGTAGTTTTTCTTGTTGTAGTGTTACTGGAAGTTGTTCTTAGTATACCTCATTTAGGAAGTAATGACAACCCCCCTTATTATTTACCAATTATTTGTGTGAGTTGGTTGATAGTGAGTGATACCGCATGCATAGAGGAAGGAGAAGGGATGCTTAAGAGATTTTCCTTCCTAACAATCCTAATCCATTCTAGCTAGCTGAGTATCAGAACCTACCAACATAAGAAGAAGATCCACACCCCTTTGCTGATGCATTTCCTAATCTGAGTAGCTCTGAAGTCTCCTCTAAAGACCAAAATTAGCTTGAGAACCCCTTTGTGTTGGAACTGCATCAAGCAAGCATGGGTGATGCAAATAGGAACAGACCTAATCAACCATATTTTCCTTTCCCTGTTTCCCATCAGAATGAAGTTGACAACATAAAAAATATTCTAGCTTCATTACTCCCCAAGTTTTATGGACTTGTCACAAAAGATCCAAATACCTTTTTGTTTGAGTTTGACATCCTCTACAGGAGTTATGATTATACCACCAATGCCCATAGGCTTAAGCTATTTTCTACCACTCTAAAAGAATCTACATTAAGATGGTTCATGAGCCTAGGAAGAGATACTATGGAAACTTAGGAAGACATGAAGACAAAATTCCTTGAGAAATACAAGGAATATTGCAAGGGCGGTGACATGAGAGGAGGTTACATTTTCAGGATGCAGCAAAAGGAAGATGAGATCCTAGAAGATTATATTGCAAGGTTTTTATTTTTCCTACAAAAATTTCCACACCATACACTCAATGAAGACTCACAAAATTTGTTTTTCCTAAGAGGAATCAATGACAACTGCACTAATTCCTTGGACCTAATGGGAGGAGGAGACATCTCCCAAGTTCCTTGGGAGGATATCTGGAAAATATACCAAAACTAATCTAGGGTAGTGTTAAAGAAAGGGAGAGCTTACCAATATTCCATGGGTAAGTCAAATACTAGTGGAGTTTCAAGAATGGAGATTACTCATTTGTTGGCAGACTTCAAGCTAGACATTATAAACAATCTAGCTATTTAGCTAGATACACTTCAGGCCAAGAAGAAGCAAGATGAGGCAGAGGCAATGTTGGCAGAGTATTGTCCCCATTGCAGACAAAAGAAGGACTATAGATGCAAGATGGTAGCTAATATTGAAGGAAAGCCTATTGTACCCAAGTTCAAGCCAATCCATATTGAAGAAGACCAAGTCTACTATGTTGCACAAAGGAGGCCTTGGGCTCCAAGACAAGGTATGGCACCAGATCCACTCTCTTATGTTGGGCCATATTTCAATTCCTATTCATCTGGCAACCAATGGAAGCCCCCATATCCATCCTGGTATGGAGGATATCCACCATAGCCTTGGAGTAACCCTCCAAATTCTTGGCCCAATCATCAAAACTCTCCACCTTAGTGGCAATAACCTTAGGGGAATTGGTAGCAATTTCAAGGGCATTGGCAGCCACCTCTAATAAATTGGCAGAAAACAAATCAATGGAGGGGAAGACAACAATGGCCTACCCAGACAACCAATTATTTGCAGCCACCTTTTCATCTCCAACAACCTGTTATAATGCCTCCACCTAATAATTCAAGATCAAATGCACCTAAACCTACTTAGCTACTAGCTCATTCCACACCTAATCCAAATAACAAACCACAACAACAGCCTGCATACTTTGTTGATTCAAATCAATTCCCTACATATGTTGTGAGTGTAAGTGACATCCACTTGCATTCAAGAACTACTCTACCAACCCCTTCCAAGCCCATTATCACTGAGCTTATTGTGGAAGAGAAGGAACCTAACCTCTAAATGATCCTGTTCAACCAAGTGCACCTAAAAATCCTGAACTAGTCCAGGTCAAGTAGACTAAACAAGAACCACCATTTCCTCATAGATTGGAAGTTTCCAAGAAGAAGGAAGAGAAAGAGAATAAATTTTTTGATATGTTGCATCAACTGAAGCATATATGTGTCCAGATCCCTCTATTCCAAGACATATAGGATGTTCCAATCTATGGAAAGGCAATCAAGGAAGTATATCTCAAGATGCCAGGTAGGAAAAAGAAAGACCCAACTATAGTTCATGTGGTGGGACAACTAGCTGGCATCATGCTTTGAAAAGTGACTATCCCCAAGTATAATGACCCAGGTAGTCTTGTGGTAGCAATTGTTGTAAATGTGATCCAAATAAAGAATGCTCTAATTGATTTAGGGGCAACAATAAATGTAATGACCAAGGACATCCCATAGCAACTAAATGTTGCAAACATGAGATCTACTCCTAATATCCTACAATTTTTTGATAGTTCTACTATTAAGCTTGATGGTATAGTGAAGGATCTTGTGGTAGTTTTAGACTCCTAGGAGCATCCAACAAACTTCATGATTCTTTCTCCTAAGGCTACACTAGGCGGGTATTTCATTATTCTTGGAAGACCATGGTTAGCAACTGCAAATGCATATATTGGATTTTGATCAAGTGACATGACCATTTCAGATGGGAAGAGCACTAAATTTTTTGTTTTTTATCGTCCTACTCAGCCATCTCATGATGTGGATAATCCTGTATGGCCACATGTTGGTGAAGAGGCCGAAGAAGTTAATTTTGTGGCGTAGCTTATGATGTTAGGTAGAAGCTCTTTTATGAAACTTCAAGATGAGGATGAAGTATTGGCTAACATCATTCAGAACCATTGTGAAGTGGATGAAGCATCATCTTCTCATTCTGCTACTCCAACCAAGATACTTTTGCCTACTCTTCCTACAACCATTGTTCCTGTAGACATTCTTCCTGCAGCCACTCTTCTTGCAACCACTCTTCCTATAGATAGACTTCATGTAGAAATAGGTATGTCCCATACATTGTTGTTGTATGAACTAAAGGTACCATGTGTTGATGAAGTGGCCATGATAGAGTCAACTACACAAGTATAGGTGTCAAAAGGAAGGTATCTGAATGTTAACAAAAAATTAAGTGAAGAACAACAATTGTTATTGGAAAACTTATTAAGGACCCATCAGCATGCATTTCTGTGGGAATATCATGATATGAAGGGATTGGACCCTAAACTTTGTACACATATAATTTACATCAGAGATGATTGCACCCTAGTGAGACAGCCACAAAGAAGAATTAACCTTGCACTAAGAGAAATTGTAAAAGGGGAACTACAGAAATTGCTAGATGTGGGATTTATCTACCCCATTTCAGATAGCTAGTGGGTGTCTCCATTAGTGATTGTTCCCAAGAAAGGAGGGAAATGGTGAGTTTGTGTTGATTACAAGGAACTTAATGCTGCCACCAAGAAGGACCATTTTCCCTTACCTTTCATCGATCAAGTTTTGGACACACTTGCAGGAAAGTAATACTTTTCTTTTCTAGATGGATTCAACGGTTACAACCAGATCCAAATTGCACTAGAGGACCAAGAGAAGACCACATTCATCTATCCATGGGGGACCTATGCCTACTCGATACTCCCATTTGGTTTATGCAATGCACCTGCAACTTTTTAGAGGGCAGTCATTAGCATATTTTCAGACATTTCTCATGATTGCATGGAAATTTATATGGATGACTTTACCACTCATGGTGTTGACTTTAATCAAGCATTGGAAAATATTACGAGAGTCCTACAGAGATGTGAAGACCAATTTTTTTTCTTAAATAGTGAAAAGTGTTTCATGATGATGTAGGAATATGTAGTTCTTGGCCACTACATCTCTCACAAGGGAATTCAAGTAGATCTTGCAAAGATTGAGGTGATCACAAATCTGCCCATACTTGCAAAATAGAAGGATGTTAGGAGTTTCTTGGGCCATGCATGATGTTATAGGCATTTCATCAAGTATTTCAGCAAGGTAGCAACACCATTGTATACTCTTCTCACTAAAGATGTTGAATTCCAGTGGACTGAAGCTTATGACAACGTATTTTTTAACTTAAAGGTAGCTTTGACTCATGATCTTTTACTCAAAGGGCTTAATTGGGAGCTTCATTTCCACATCCATACTAATGCATCAGATTATACCATAGGAGCATTCTTAGGATAGAAAGAATGAACTATTGAAAATGCCATTTATTTTGTTAGCAAAAATTTGCAAGGAGCTGAATTCAACTATACTATGATAGAAAAAGAAATGTTGGTAGTAATTTATGCCCTGAACAAATTCAAGCATTACATAATAGGTTACCAAATATTTGTACAAAATGATCATGCAACCATTAGGTATCTCACGAATAAACCTTTGATCACAACTAGACTGGTAAGATGGTTATTGTTGATGTAGGAGTTTGACATAACCATTGTGGATAAACTAGGGAAGGCCAATGTTGTTGCAAATTTTCTTTCAAGGATGACTACAACATAAGATAATCAAGCCATAGATGACTATTTTCCTGATAAGCATATATTCTCCATTAGTGTACAAACACCCTGGTATGCTAACATAGCCAACTATCTGGTCACAGGTATAGTTCCACCTCACTTCTCCCCAAAAGAGAGAAGGGAACTCATTGAAAAATATTTTCCTTTCTCCTAGATTGTTGGATGTTTGTTTTATACTGGACCTGACCATGTCATGAGGAGATGTGTGAGAGAAGATGATACACATGAAATTTTTCATGTATTCCACAATGAACCATGTGGAGGAAATTTTGCAGCCAAGAGGACAGTAATGAATATTTTGAACATAGGATATTACTAGCCAACTCTCCACAAGGATGTAGGAAGGTATACAAGAAAATGTGACAGATGGAAAAAAATGGGTAGGCCAACCAAATCCAATGAGATGCCACTTTATCCTCAAGTAGTAATCACTCCCTTTGAAAAGTGGGGATTGGATTTTGTAGGACCCATTGACCCTACATCAAATGGTAAGTCTTATATCTTGGTATGCATTGATTATGTAACAAAGTGGATAGAACCTAAAGCCATGAAGCATGCAAGAGATAACAAGGTTGTAGAATTTCTTTATGAGGAGATTTTCAAAAGATATGGAGCTCCAAGAGAGATAGTGACTGATCAAGGGGCTCAATTCACATCAACTCTTGTTGCAGCACTAGTTAATGAGTACAAAATAAGGCACAAAAAGTCTACTCCTTATCACCCCCAAGCTAATGGCCAAGTTGAGGTGACCAATAGAGAAATTGAAGCTATTCTAACCAAGACAATAGCTATCCACAAAAAGGATTGGGAAAACATATTACCAGAAGCTGTTTGGGCCTACAGAACTACCTAGAAAATAATTGTCACTCCATTTGAGTTGTTGTATAGAAAGACAACCATGATGCCCATTGAATTTTAACATAAGACTCTTAGGAGTATAGTAGATTTGGGGATGGATATTTCTAAGGCACAGAGAGAAAGAATCATGCAACTAAATGCTTTGGATGAGATGAGAAGAGCAACCCTGCATCACACAGAGGTAGTGCAAAATCAAAGAATCAAGTGGCATGACAAATTCATCAAGGAAAAGAAATTCAAACAATGAGATTGGGCCTTGCTCTATGATTCAATATATCAGGACAATGTAGGAAAATTGCAGACAAGGTGGCTAGGACCATATGAGGTTGCTAAAGTATTCCATAATGGTGTTGTATAGCTCATCACTATTGACCTAGTCAGATTTAAGTTGCTTATCAATGGTCATTGCCTCAGACTATATCACAAGCCAACTTACAAGGAGGAGTTCCTGGGCATGCAACATCCAAGGTTCTTGCAGCCAAAGGAAGTGGACCTAGTGTCCCTCCTAGTTAATTAAGGTACATAATTGTCATAATAAAGACTTCCACTTTCGAGGGAGTCCATTTCTTCACCCATCTTCCCATCCACCCATCCATTTCCACCTTTCTCTCTCTTTCATCACTTCACTCCACCTCATTCCACCTCATCTTCATTAGTTGCTCAACTTATTTCCTAAGAATTTGAATGATAATTTCTCCACGATCTTTGCAACAAATCCTCCACACATTTAGGTATGTATGCATTAATTGTTATATCTTAATTGTCTTTAACTGCATTGATTTAATTGTTGTATGTTAGTATGGACATTCACCATAGCATGCCAATATTCCCCACCCTGTCAAATCATCATTCTCCATGTGTGGATGCATGCCAAAATTTAGGTTGGGGGGGGAAGGAAAAATATGTGAATATTTTACCCATGTGTAGGTCCATTCTAGTCTATTTCAGCAAAATTTAAATTGAGCCTATTTGAAATTTGAGTGAGAGGATGGATCGTATGTGTGAAAAGACACCAATTTTTGCCACCATTTATATTCATTATAGCTTTCCTTTATTACTCCTTCCTTTCCATTATTGACCTTGTCATATCTCAAGTTGCATTGCAAACGAAAGGCAAGTTAGAAAAGGGAAAATCTAGTCAACATTGGCATTGGAAAGTTAGCAAGTGTTGCAAGAAGGTGAATTTGATTTTCAGACGAAAGTACAGGAAGGAAACCACAAAGTGTTTGTTTGATTGCAGACAATGGGAGGTGGATGTTGATGGTTTTTCTTGTAAACTAGGTTGGTCTCCTATTCTTCCTATGGAGTAGCCATCTCCAATCAAGGGCAACTCGAAGGACTTGGACCAACTGACAAGATCAAAAGATCTTCTCCACTTTAGGCTCTGCAGAACCAGAGTGGGTATACCCACACAATGCCTCAAATAAAACACGACATTGCTTTTTATAGCAGATGACTCCTGATGCCAAGTGTTGAGAACATCAAATAGGGCTAGATTCTCAGTTACAAAACACTTGAAGCAACAAGGAGGTAGGACAAGACATCAAGCAAAAGATATTCAATGATTTATATGAATTGTTTTCTGAGAGGGACAGGGCACAAGACAGATCAGTGCCTAATCCAAGGTCATGGAGTCACACACAAAAGATGGAATTCATCTGCAAATAGGACTCAATCAATGGATTTTATTTTGCTAATGCCTTACATCAGCTATCAGTGCCTTACACTGACAATTCGACTCTTGTATCAACTAGACTCTTCTTACCAAATCCAACCTACAAACAAATAATCACTGCTATCTATTCAAAGGATTTAACTGCTTCCTTGAAGTAGACCTATCAACAAATAACATAGTCCCGTGAAGTATGAGAAGATGAACAAAAAAACCTTATGCATTTATTCAAATGACTAAAAGCTTACAAACGTGGAGACAATCTGATGATATGCATGAAAGATAAGCACCTTCATGTATTCCTACTTAACTGATTGAATTTACAGAGGAATTCAACATTATAGTTTACAGACTCAAAAATGACCTAAGACCAAATCCTAATCTATCCCAAGCTGGTCCACAAACTCATAAAAATGGAACTGAACCAAGGGAACCAAACCCAAGGGACAGAACCCTTCATCTTGGCCATGAATTCTCCCTTTATAGGAACAGGGAGAGCAATAAGCAACCGGCCAAGGAAATTACATGTCAGCAGTTAACCAAACAAACCCTAAACAACATGCAGGCCACATCACCAGTCCACGTCAGACCCCAACTGCATTGTGACCAATCAAAACCCTCGCTGTGACCTTCAACAACTTCTCTAGTCACATAAATGCCTCTGGTCGGATCTCTGTCAAGAGGTACACTCAATGCACAGATAGAGATCAATCAACCTGCACCAAATTTGCCACCAAATCTGTGAGCCCATACTTGAGCCACGTCATCCTTGTCCCAGAGTCACGTCCCCATGAATGCTCTAGGCTTCTGGTTTTTGCACTCATCATCAATACCAAACCCTGACCATGGTGTAGTTTGAAACTCGACTGTCGATCACCCGAGATCGGACGGCCATCGCAATCCTCGCAGGATGTATTGATCGATCACTTTGTATCGGCGAGTCAAACGAGAGCCCTTGATCTCCACCATCAGCCACCGCGGGCCATTGATCTATGTGGTCCTCTTCATGGCATACCTAACATTTGGCCATTGATAACCATTGAGCACCTGTATCGTTCTGATTAAAACATCACCGTTCACATTTGGTACATGCACACTTGCAGCCTTTAAGTTGCTCGGGTTTTACCTTACCGCATCCTACAACTCACAATAGATCACCAAGACATCAATATGCTCTTATCGATGAGACCAAGAGGAGTTTGCTGAGATGTTACACCGAATGCTCCAAGTCTAGCCGAAGTGAATCCCATATGTTATGTCGATGAGACAAAGACAGTTCGCTAAGACTTATTCTAAAAATGCAGACTCTTGCCAATACACTTCCATCCACCATCGGTCAGTGTGACCCAGCAAATTCGCTGTGACTTCACACTGACGACATTACACTTTGCCAAAATGCTCATTCTAAAGCGATTCGGTATAACATCTCAATTTTGATAAGACCTTATCCCGACTGTATACCATTAGCCGATAGAGAATACTTTCCATCGTTGACTGTGGCCTAAATGATAAACTCAATCACCAAGACATCTGAAATGTCTTGCCAATAGGCAACTCAGACATTTCAAATTGGGTTGGGAAGACTGGGCGTACTCAGCAAGACGTCACAGTGAAGTCACCGCGGGGCTGGTGAAAATGGTAACAAGGGGCTAGTTAATGATGAGACAAAGGGGCTCGGGGGGAACTTAAGTTGCAGGTGTACCAGCTAGGCAGGTCAATGAATCAAAAAGCCAACACAGTGGGAACCAAAAAAGGTCAGAGCCAGAACCAGGAAAGATACGGAGTCAGAGCCGGAGCGAGGGAAGAAATGAAAACCAAAATGACCACCCAAGACAAAAACCCAACGCGGATCTGCCTCCGCAAAATATAAAGGAAGGGAGATGGGAGAGGAACAAAACCCAAAATTGGAACCCAAAAAAGGTTCCAAAACCTGTTCTTATTCCGATCCCGCGCCCGCCAAAGGAAACAAAGAAAAAAACAAAGGGAAGTACATGGAAAGGAAAATGACCAGTGACCGATGTAGGGTAGAAAGGAAAAGAAACTCTAATCACACGGAATCGGAACCGGGATGGATGTGTGAACGGGAACTAGAACTTTAGAATTTGGAAAAGTTCTAGTTCTGTTCAAACATCCATTCCACCTCTGATAAAACAAAAGAAAATCCAAGGCAAGCAAAAGAGAAAGGGGAACCAAACTAAAAGCCCAAAAATGGGGAAAAGAAAAGCCAAGAAAAACCCTAACACAGGCCACCCCATCAGAGAGATGAAAACTAGCATGCTGGGCTCAACCCTTGTGGGAGCCCATTTAACCCACGTGCTAAAATGAAAGATAAAACTCACAAGCCAAGGATTTGCAATGAAAAACAAGGGCACACAACCAGAACCTGAAAGACAACCAAAAAAGGCTCTAACATAGGCTCTAGTTGGGGATGTATGCCCCCCGTGGGCATAGCAAGATTCCAGATCACTGGGAGAGCAGACCAGAACAAAAGGAAACCCAAAACAACGAGGAGCTAACCAGACAAGGTTAGCAGAGACAGCAAAACAAAACCACAAAGTGTTTGTTTGATTGCAGACAATGGGAGGTGGGTGTTGGTGGTTTCTCTTGTAAACTAGGTTGGTCTCCTATTCTGCCTATGGAGTAGCCATCTCCAATCAAGGGTAGCTCGGAGGACCTGGACCAACTGACAAGATCAAAATATCTTCTGCACTTTAGGCTCTGCAGAACCAGAGCGGGTATACCCACACAATGCCTCAAATAAAACCAGACATTGCTTTTTATAGCAGATGACTCCTGATGCCAAGTGTTGAGAACATCAAATAGGGCTAGATTCTCAGTTACAAAACACTTGAAGCAACAAAGAGGCAGGACAAGACATCAAGCAAAAGATATTCAATGATTTATATGAATTGTTTTCTGAGAGGGACAGGGCGCAAGATAGATCAGTGCCTAATCCAGGGTCATGTAGTCACACACAAAAGATGGAATTCATCTGCAAACAGGACTCAATCAATGGATTTTGTTTTGCTAATGCCTTACATCCGCTATCAGTGCCTTACACTGACAATTCGGCTCTTGTATCAACTAGACTCTTCTTACCAAATCCAACCTGCAAACAAATAATCACTGCTATCTATTCAAAGGATTTAACTGCTTCCTTGGAGCAGACCTATCAACAAATAACATAGTCCCATGAAGTATGAGAAGATGAACAAAAAAACCTTATGCATTTATTCAAATGACTAAAAGCTTACAAACATGGAGACAATCTGATGATATGCATGAAAGATAAGCACCTTCATGTATTCCTACTTAACTGATTGAATTTACAGAGGAATTCAACATTACAGTTTACAGACTCAAAAATGAACTAAGACCAAACCCTAATCTATCCCAAGCTGGTCCACAAACTCAGAAAAATGGAACTGAACCAAGGGAACCAAACCCAAGGGACAAAACCCTTCATCTTGGCCATGAATTCTCCCTTTATAGGAACAGGGAGAGTAATAAGCAACCGGCCAAGGAAATTACATGTCAGTAGTTAACCAAACAAACCCTAAACAACACGCAGGCCACATCACCAGTCCACGTCAGACCCCAACTGCATTGTGACCAATCAAAACCCTCGCTGTGACCTTCAACAACTTCTCTAGTCACATAAATGCCTCTGGTCGGATCTCTGTCAGGAGGTACACTCCATGCACAGATAGAGATCAATCAACCTACACCAAATTCACTACCAAATCCATGAGCCCATACTCGAGCCACGCCGTCCTTGTCCCAGAGTCGTGTCGCCATGAATGCTCTAGGCTTCTGGTTTTCGTGCTCATCATCAATACCAAACCCTGATCGTGGTTTAGTTTGAAACTCGACCGTCGATCACCCGAGATTGGATGGCCATCACAATCCTCCCAGGATGTATTGATCGATCACTTTGTATCGGCGAGCCGAACGAGAGCCCTTGATCTCCACCATTGGCCACCGCGGGGCATTGATCTATGTGGTCGTCTACATGGCATACCTAACATTTGGCCATTGATAACCATTGAGCACCTGTATCGTTCTGATTAAAAGATCACCGTTCACATTTGGTACATGCACACTTGCGGCCTTTAAGTTGCTCGGGTTTTACCTTACCGCATCCTACAGCTCACAATAGATCACCAAGACATCAATATGCTCTTGTCGATGAGACCAAGAGGAGTTCGCTGAGATGTTACATCGAATGCTCCAAGTCTAGCCGAAGTGAATCCCATATGTTATGTCGGCGAGACAAAGACAGTTCGCTAAGACTTATTCTGAAAATCCAGACTCTTGCCGATACGCTTCCATCCACCATCGGTCGGTGTGTCCCAGTAAATTTGCTGTGACTTCACAGCGACGACATTACACTTTGCCAAAATGCTCATTCTAAAGCGAGTCGGTATAACATCTCAATTTTGATAAGACCTTATCCCGACTGTATACCATTAGCCGATAGAGAATACTTTCCATCGTCGACTGTGGCCTGAATGATAAACTCAATCGCCAAGACATCTGAAATGTCTTACCGATAGGCAAATCAGACATTTCAAATTGGGTCGGCAAGACTGGGCGTACTCAGCAAGACGTCACAGTGAAGTCACTGCGGGGCTGGTGAAAATGGTAACAAGGGGCTGGTTAACGACGAGACAAAGGGGCTCGAGGGGAACTTAAGTTGCAGGTGTACCGGCCAGGCAGGTCAATGAATCAAAAGGCCAGCAGAGTGGGAACCAAAAAAGGTCGGAGCCAGAACTAGGAAAGATACGGAGTCAGAGCCGGAGTGGGGGAAGAAATGAAAACCAAAATGACCACCCGAGACAAAAACCCAACACGGATCTGCCTCCGCAAAAGACAAAGGAAGGGAGATGGGAGAGGAACAAAACCCGAAACTGGAAAACAAAGGAAAAAAACAAAGGGAAGTACATGGAAAGGAAAATGACCAGTGACCGATGCAGGGCAGAAAGGAAAAGAAACTCTAATCACACGGAATCGGAATCGGGACGGATGTGTGAACGGGAACTAAAACTTCAGAATTTGGAAAAGTTCTAGTTCTGTTCAAACATCCATTCTACCTCTGATAAAACAAAAGAAAATCCAAGGCAAGCAAAAGAGAAAGGGGAACCAAACTAAAAGCCCAAAAATGGGGAAAAGAAAAGCCAAGAAAAACCCTAACACAGGCCGCCCCATCGGAGAGATGAAAACTAGCATGCTAGGCTCAACCCTTGTGGGAGCCCATTTAACCCACGTGCTAAAATGAAAGATAAAACTCACAAGCCAAGGATTTGCAATGAAAAACAAGGGCACACAACCAAAACCTGAAAGACAACCAAAAAAGGCTCTAACATAGGCTCTAGGTTGGGATGTATGCCCCCCGTGGGCATAGCAAGATTCCAGATCACTGGGAGAGCAGACCAAAACAAAAGGAAACCCAAAACAACGAGGAGCTAATTGGACAAGGTTAGCAGAGACAGCAAAACAAAACCGACCAGAAAAGAAAAAACCTAACCTAATGTTCATGGAAAAATAAATGCTTCAGATGAAGCACCACTTCGAGAACTGTCCATGAACAGGAAATTCAAGAGTCACATGGTTGATTCTTTATTTCATTTGATGACACTAGGCCACTAAATGAAAATGTGAAGCCACAACTTTCCTCTGTCAAACACAATTCTGCTAAATAAGCTGACATTCCCTAACTTGTGCTTGCCCCTGCCAATCTGCAACAGTATAAATGAATGTACCTCTGCAAACATAAGTGTCAGGTTGCCCTTGTGCAAGTGAAAATTTTCCCTGTGTTTAGTTTTATCTTCAACTGGCAACCAGATCCAATAAACTTTATCATTGCCGCAATCTTCATTGTCTGATTTTGTGTCATGTGGCAATACCTATCAATACTGATCAAGACCATATGAAAACATAGTCTGATCACAAATAGATACCTGATAAAACATGTTAGTACCTCTAAATAGGTTGTCATATTCATCATTATAAACATGTACATGATCCTTATGCATTTGAAAGTCAAACATACTTTCAAAATGCTGACTGTTATGTGACAAAAAGCTGTCATATTCACTATTTACATTACCCTGAAGCTGAAAACAACTAGCTCCAGTGCTCTGCATATTGTCACATTCTGTGAAAACTTCATCAAGTGTATACAAAGGAATACACTCACCATTTGACACATCTTGCAACTGCTCTATATCATTTTCTGTAGGAGGCACATCATTAGTGCAATGATGGTTTAAACTACTACTCCCACTTCCTCTTTTCACTTGGCTCTATTCTTCATCATGCTAGAAATGAGAGTCATCAAAGGACTCTAACTCATCCTCATGGGCTGTCCAACTGTCATCATCATCCCAATCTTTCTCATCATTGAGCAACCCTAGTTCAAAAGCACAATCTGATTTCAAACTAAAATCAGTGTCATCATGATCTAGAAGATCACCATTAGAAGGGGCATCGAAATCACTTGCATCATACCTTGCATCTTGTAGGTCCTCATCGTCAAGACCGATACAAGTTGCCCACAACAACCTAGAGTTGTTATGTGCACACCTTTGATATTCTGTGGTTAGCAAATCTAATATCTGTTTACAACTTAGTAGGTCAATGCTCTATCCTACCCTCTCAACCACTTCTTCCTCTTCTTGACCTCTACCAGGACTAGATACATCACCAAAGGTATCAAGGAACAAAGTTTTGAGATGATACCATGAAACAATGGAGTGCACTGGTAAGCAAGTGAACCAATCATCGACCACACCTTCTAAAGATCTGACAAATAGCTTCATGACCACATCCTCTTTTTCAACCTGACAGCGTCCAATGAAATCAATAAAAAGCTGCATATGTCTTGATGCTGATTCCTCAACACCACCTTTAAACTTGGGTAAATATTTATTGATTCCCCTAGGGGCAGCATGTGGGTAACCCTTGATTTTATCAAAATCCAAAGGGTTGTATCTTTCACTATCATATGCCCTCTTATGAAGACAAGATTGTGCCTTAAGCATGGTATCATAGCTTGTAGAGGGAGAAACAGGACAACAATGCATTTTGAAAATGAAACCTATCCCTCTACAACTATCCAGTTGCAATATTCAAACTTCCCTTGATGCTACTGCTTGATCTCACCAAATAAAGGGGAATAAAGTTTTTTTTTTAAATGTTCAAAAAGCATGAAGAATACCTAGAAACGTTGCAGCCACGGAACTATTCTTTGAATCTTCAATGGGTTTACCTTGACAGAGTCGCCACCTCTTTGCAGAGGAAAAAACTTCAAATGGTATGAAGCTCACTTACATGTAAATCTTTCTCTGAGTTCCATCCGACAGAGCACCATAGATCTTGTACCTTTCAGGTTCACTGCAACAAAAATTTTCTCTAGGCCTGAGATTCTTCAAACTTTGAATAGCATTGACATGGCAAACAAATATGACTCTTTTGATAAGGCAAGATTCTATTTAATACCCAGCGGAGTTGCCATCTTGTTGGTGGTTTTTCTTGTAAACCAGGTTGGTCTCCTATTCTACCTATGGAGTAGCCATCTCCAATCAAAGGAAGCTCAGAGGACCTAGACCAACTGACAAGATCAAAAGATCTTCTGCACTTTAGGCTCTGCAGAACCAGGGCGGGTATACCCACACAATGCCTCAAATAAAACCATACATTGCTTTTTATAGCATATGACTCCTGATGCCAAGTGTTGAGAACATCAAATAGGGCTAGATTCTCAGTTACAAAACACTTGAAGCAACAAGGAGGCAGGACAAGACATCAAGCAAAAGATATTCAATGATTTATATGAATTATTTTCTGAGAAGGACAGGGTGCAAGACAAATCAGTGCCTAATCCAGGGTCATGGAGTCACACACAAAATATGGAATTCATCTGCAAGTAGGACTCAATCAGTAGATTTTGTTTTACTAATGCCTCACATCAGCTATCAGTGCCTTACACTGACAATCCAGCTCTTGTATCAACTAGACTCTTCTTACCAAATCCAACCTACAAACAAATAATCACTGTTATCTATTCAAAGGATTTAACTACTCCCTTGAAGCAAACCTATCAACAAATAACACAGTCCCATGAAGTATGAGAAGATGAACAAAAACACCTTATGCATTTATTCAAATGATTGAAAGCTTACAAATGTGGAGACAATATGATGACATGCATGAAAGATAAGCATCTTCATGTATTCTTGCTTAACTGATTGCATTTACAGAGGAATTCAACATTATAGTTTACAGACTCAAAAATGACCTAAGACCAAATCCTAATCTATCCCAGGCTAGTCCAGAAACTCAGAAAAATGGAACTGAACCCTTCATCCTGGCCACGAATTCTCCCTTTATAGGAACAGGGAGAGCAATAAGCAACTGGCCAGGGAAATTACATGTCAGCAATTAACCGAACAAACCCTAAACAACACGTAGGCC
This sequence comes from Sequoia sempervirens, assembly GCA_007258455.2. NCBI lineage: Eukaryota > Viridiplantae > Streptophyta > Pinopsida > Cupressales > Cupressaceae > Sequoia > Sequoia sempervirens. Next base: position 250,149,093 of record VDFB02075321.1, on the reverse strand, counting down.
ACATCACTAGTCCACGTTAGACCCCAACTGCATCGTGACCAATCAAAACCCTCACTGTGACCTTCAACAACTTCTCTGGTCAAATAAATGCCTCTGGTCAGATCTCTGTTAGGAGGGACACTCCATGCACGGATAGAGATCAATCAACCTGCACCAAATTCGCCACCAAATCCGCAAGCCCATACTCGAGCCACGCTATCCTTGTCCCAGAGTCACATCACCAGGAATGGTCCAGGCTTCTGGTTTTCGCGTGCATCATCAATACCAAACCCTGACCATGGTGTAGTTTGAAACTCGACTGTCGATCACCCGGGATCGGACGGCCATCACAATCCTCGCAAGATGTATTGATTGATCACTTTGTATCAGTGAGCCAAACAAGAGCCCTTGATCTCCACCATCGGCCATCGTGGGCCATTGATCTATGTGGTCCTCTGCATGGCATACCTGACATTTGGCCATTGATAACCATCGAGCACCTTTATCATTTTGATTAAAACATCACCGTTCACATTTGGCACATGCACACTTGCGGCCTTTAAGTTGCTCGGGTTTTACCTTACCGCATCCTATAGCTCACAATAGATCACCAAGACATCAATATGCTCTTGTTGATGAGACCAAGAGGAGTTCGCTAAGATGTTACACTGAATGCTCCAAGTCTAGTCGAAGTGAATCCCATATGTTATGTCAGTGAGACAAAGACACTTCGCCGAGACTTATTCCGAAAACCCAGACTCTTGCTGATACGCTTCCATCCACCATCGGTTGGTGTGACCCAACAAATTCACTGTGACTTCACACTGATGACATTACACTTTGCTGAAATGCTCATTCTAAAGTGAGTCGGTATAACATTTCAATTTTGATAAGACTTTATCCTGACTATATACCATAAGCCGATAGAGAATACTTTCCATCGCCGAAATACAATAGAAGTCTCGCCAACTGTGGCCTAAATGATAAATTCAATCGCCAAGACATCTGAAATGTCTTTCTGATAAGCAACTTGGACATTTCAAATTGGGTCAGGAAGACTGGGCGTACTCGGCAAGACGTCACGGTGAAGTCACCGCGGGGCCGGTGAAAACGGTAACAAAGGGCCGGTTAACTACGAGACAAAGGGGCTCGGGGGGAACTTAAGTTGCAGGTGTACCGGCTAGGTAGGTCAATGAATCAAAAAGCCAACGGAGTGTTAAGCAAAAAAGGTCAGAGCCGGAACCAGGAAAGAGACGAAGTCGGAGCCGGAGTGGGGGAAGAAACAAAAACCAAAATGACCACCCAAGACCAAAACCCAACCTGGATCCGCCACCACAAAAGACAAAGGAAGGGAGACGAGAGAGGAACAAAACCCAAAACTGGAACCCTTAAAAGGTTCCAAAACCTGTTCTTATTTTGATCCCGCACCCGCCAAAGGAAACAAAGAAAAAAACAAAGGGAAGAACGCAAAGAGGAAAACGACCAGCGACCGACGTAGGGCAGAAAGGAAAAGAAACTCTAATCATGCGGAATCGGAACTGGGATGGATGCGTGAATGGGAACTAGAACTTTAGAATTTTCAAAAGTTCTAGTTCCATTCAAACATCCATTCTGCCTCTGATAAAACAAAAGAAAAGCCAAGGCAAGCAAAAGAGAAAGGGGAACCGAACTAAAAGCCCAAAAATGGGGAAAAGAAAAGCCAGGAAAAACCCTAACACAGGTTGCCCCATCGGAGAGATGAAAACTAGCACACTGGGCTCAACCCTTGTGGGAGCCCATTTAACCCACGTGCTAAAATGAAAGATAAAACTCACAAGCCAAGGATTTGCAATGAAAAACAAGGGTGCACAACCAGAACCTAAAAGACAACCAAAAAAGGCTCTAACAGTGGGTTAATTCAGAATGAACCCATGGTGCACGATGTATTACAAAAGGATGCACCCTGCTTGGCCGAATTCAGAAATTGTAGATGGATTGACTACTTCCTGAAGCTGGATGATTTTGATGAAGACATTGCACTAGAGTTCACCCATACATTGTCTGAAGGCAAGACCATAGTAAAAGGGTTGGAGGTCATAGCAACTGAAGAAAGAATTGCAGAGATTACAGGGTTAACTACTGATGGTGAAAATTACCCTTCTTCCAGAGATGCCAGATCAGCTAGGGCCAAATTTATAGAGCTGAATGACCCTCCATTGAGGATAGATAAATAGGGTATGAAGAAAGTGTCTATGCTTGAGTCATGGAAGCATATAGTTGTTTATGTCATAAAATACATTGCCTGTGAAGGTTTCTGGTCGAATTTTCATTTTGTGCACTTCAAGCTTTTGAATCATATAAGGCATGAAAGGAGGATGAATGTGTCGAATGTGTTATACAACCTTCTCTCAATCATGGTGGTCGAGACCCAAAAAGGTAGGGACAATTATGTTTCCCACCATTTTCTGATTAAATTGCTAGTTGAGAAGTCTCTGCATGATGTATCTAGAATGACAAATTCATAAAAAATGATCAAATTAGACCTATGAATTTCCAACCAAGGGTTTTAACTCAACCTTGTAGGTCTAGCAGGAAATTGAGCATGGCTAAAGCCACTCTTGGTGCTTCAACCTCTAGCACAGGCCTAAGTGTAAACACTCCTATAGCAGAAGAAACCATAGAAATTAGCTCTTCTGGGACAGAGCACTCAGAAAAAGAAAGTTCTTCCCCTAACTCTGATGATGATTTTCCAATTGGAACTCTAATCAAAACTAGGGTGCAAAAGAGGGAAGTAGAAATGAGAAAATGAAAGGCCAAAACGCAGCCAATTGAAAAAGAGGTGCCAAGCTCTAAGAAGAGAAAGGATGAAACTGTTTATCCTGCAACCAAAGAAAAATGTGAGAGCCCTCCTAGAAAAGCAAGACCATTCAGGCCAGCCTTTGGTATGCCTCTATAGGAAATTACCAAGTCTAGAAAAGTACCACAAGGGGACATAGAAGCTCCAACAGGGCAGGAGAATGTTGAGGAGGAAGATATATTTAAAGCAACAACAAACATAACATTGGTTGATCTTGCCAATACTACAGAACAAGTCAAAAATTAGGAGTATGAGGAAAATCAAGACTTCCTGTAGCAAGAGGTCCTACAGCAAGAGATCATGTAGAAAAATCTAGAACAAGAGTAGGAGTCCCTGCAGCAACAACCCGAATTGGGAGAACAATTAGTACCCCTATAGCCAGAATTGACAGTACAACCTGAATCCTTGCAGTTAGCAATATTTCTAGAGAATATGATGGTAGGAATACATAAACCCCATAATTTTTCAATGCACAAGGTTTCCATGCATTTATGGAAAGAGATGCAAACAAGAGAAGAGGAATGGGAGGAAAAACATAGATTGAAGAAGGAAATTCAAAAGAGAGATGAGGAAATTGAAGATAAAGATGTGGAAATTGCCACCTTGAAGAAGAAGGTGGATGATATGGCAGCCTTGGTACCACATATTTTGGAATGTAGGAACCCTCCAAGGGTCTATACTCTGCATTTGAAGGAGAAATATCTCTCTTTTAGACTAGAAAGAATTGTCGCAGGTTTGAACCCTTCTATTGAGACCCCTATTGAATTTTTCAATGCTTATCGAATGCTTCCCTTGAAATGAAGAATTTGTTGTGTGAATTTTATTTGCATAATTATGTTGTAACTCAAGACCATGATTGGAATCTGCTGTTGTATGTTGGGGATGTCCAATTAAGGGCATTTATTTCTTGGGTGCAAAGTGAGATTAGTTGGGGACAACAATATGGGGCTTATAAGAAATTGGAGTCTAACATCCCTCTGCCATTAGGGTTGATTCAAGGAATCTGGGGGATATTTTCAGGGAATAGCATAGAATGCTTTTCAGACCTAGCTATGGTAATAGGATTATGCCTTGGATAGAAGCAGTTTATAGTGAATATGAGGCAAAGGCAAAAGAAAAAGAGGAAACCATGAAGAGATACCTCTCACAAAGATGGAATAGCTTAACTAATGATCTCAAGCAGGTTGAGCCTCATTCCATCCAAAACTATGCAACAACTCTTAAAAGGATTGACAGATATATTCACATTGGAAGGACAAAGGGGAGATTTTGGCTACCCCTAACTTTTTAGCTACCCATCCTAATGTGGCCTATAATGAACTTTAGGTTCTACCAATATGATATTACTGCAGAGAAATAGAGATGGAGAAAATTGGATAGATTGGGAGGATTCTATTGGGATCCTAATTCACACGCAACACACTATGATGTGGGACAGTTGTCAGTTGCAAATTTTAGAGCATTGACCAAACAAAAGAATAGCCCTTACCCTGTTGGAGGACCAGCAAGACCTTAGGTTGGGGGGAGTGATGAGCCTAGTTTATGGTCTAGTTTTGGGTAGAATTTGTGATTTAGTTGCTAGTGTTATCATAGACCTTGACATTAAGTGTTGATACTTTTATGATATTTTCCTCAAACTATAGACATTGGGCTTAATCTTATTTCTGCAAACCTTTAATGATAAATCACATGTTAAATGGACTATCTATATTAATTTTGCATGTGGTTAATGAATGTTCTTTAAGGTGGTTATAGATATGCAATTATTGTACGTACTAACATCGCCATGTAGATTTAATTTGACGATACTAAATTGAGGAAGACACCGCTAGTTGGGCATGTGCCATAACATCCAACAAGGGAATCATTCAAAGGTCAAAGGAGGTTGGTGGTAGGAGATTCCTCATGCAAACCAAAAATAACCACCTTATAGTGGACTTTAATGTTGTTGAGCAGTTGTGGGCATTACTGTTGTGCTAAATCTGCGGTTGGACATGCACATCTGACCAGATTCCATGCATGCATAACCACTACCCCACTTTCTTTGTTTTACCTAAATGGAATCATCCCAGTTTGTGGAGTTGACTGCCTTGTTTCTAGATTCTAGTATAAATAAATATTTGATGCTCCTTCTCTAGAGGTTGCATGATTTGATATTGTAATTACATTCTTGAGTTTTCAGTAATTTAGACATATTACTCTTTTGTACTTATGATTTACAATGAATAAAAGAAAGTTTTGAGTTCAAGCATATGAGTTCTCATTATTTTTAGAGGATAATCATCCAAGGGGGCCCACTTGGTGAGTAATTCATCCTTTATCTTAGTATTAGTTTAGTATTACTTTTTGTTTAGTAATTAGTTAAAAATTTGGCACCGACTGTTCCTGTAGCCACTAGAATTCCATCCTGTGACTATTCCTACAACCAAAGTAGATAGAGTAGTGTCCTATTTTTATTTATTTTATGCATTTCAGCTTGGTTTAATTGTTGATTGATGGTTAGCATTCATGTTATTCCTTTCTAAGAAATTTACTTTTAGCATTGTGTTTTTCCTAGCTATAGAATGAAAATGGCTACTTTGGGTCCCTAGTGCACATACTGTGCTGACCCATTTCAAGTTCATGTCCCTCGGTTGATAAGTTAAATGCACCTTCATGATGATTGGAATAGCTATTTAGGTTAGATTTCCAATCTTTGAATCACGGTTGTGAAGGTCTAGTTGTTGAATCATTATAGGAGGCAGACATCAAGATGCAGTCATTATCCATTGATATGAACACTTTTTTTGGAATTATGTGTAGAGGGTTGTGTATTTGTGTACATCATTCTAGGTCACTTTTTCCACTAATTAAGAGAATCTTGGGTACATTCATTTTATTCTCTACATCAAATAGAATCAATTCAAAATCAACACTCATCAACCTCAATGATTCTTTCTTTAAAAACTAACCATAATGCTTAACTATCATTAGGGAAGTTGATCGTTCTTCCATTTTCACATAGTAGGATTCAAATACCACTCCTTATCACCGTTCACTTTCTCATATTTGGATGCATATAGTGGTGAACTAGATTTAAGTATCTATATGGATTAAAGATAAATTTTGCATGTAGATGATATGATTTCTTTAGTTGAACCTTGTTGTAAGTGTGATACTTTTCAAACATCCAACAAGCTCAAAATCCATTCCTTTATACCTCTAATAGTTAATATAGTTTAATATTTAAATTTATAGATTTCTATCACATGTTAGTAATTAAATTCAACATCATACCAATATCTAAGTAACCACAACTCTTTCTCGTTCATTTTAACATATTCTAGTGATGAGTTACTTATTTAATTAGTCTATCTTAATTTACATTCTTTGACCTCATATTATTTTCTATTAAAATTTAATTATCACATTATACAAGTATTACATTAACTATAGGGTCACTTATGAAAATAGTTATATTTAACAAAAATATAGTGTCCTATCCTCTTATTTCCATATTTTTTTTATATATGTAATTACATTTGAAAGTTATTGACTTCTCTACCCATAAGTAATTGATTACAAAATTTTGAATAAATGTACACCTATACTAGAAGTCTCCTTGAACTAAGCATACTTGGGTGATCATTTTAGTGTATTATTGTAAGGGAAAAATACATGTCCTGTATATATTACCATATGTTAATTAACTAAATCATGATACTAAAAAAATATAAACTAGGATGGATATGTGGGGCTAACAATTTAAATAAATTAGACATAATTAATTCTTAGATAAATACAAAATTAAAAAAATTAAATGCATGGCACTTAGTTTAATTTTATGTGGATGCCTATATCTAAATGTAGAAAAACTTTTTGGAAAGATTTTTTAACCATTCGCTCTCTCATTGACTTATAAATATGACTGCACATTGTCTAGGGTCACATTAATGATATTGAAAGTGGCATTTATGATTGACAAAACTATGACATGAGAAAGCGAGCATATAAATTGTAGGCCCAATCTTGTTATTTTTGTATATTGAATCATGATATTAGAGAAGACACGGTATCAATATTTACATAAGTGTAGGTTTAAGGTGTGTTTACAAATACCTTTAGGGAATCTTTCAAAGCTCTAGGATCAATTTATCATTGCTTAAAATCATAGTGGACAAACTTTATGGCTCTAAGAAAAAGTTTTGAAGATAAAAAGAAAGCATACAATGGACATATGATAATGTAATTCTTTGATAGTGCAACTAGAATGCTCACATAAATGCTCCATAATAATTCCTTTAGATAACCCTATCATCCTTCTTGATAATTAATAGATGATAGTCCTTAATATATCCAAATGAGTGAATGTGTGTCCTTAAATGCAACAACCATGTCAAATACTAGTAAAATGTGTACAATATTAACACACAATGGCTAATGATGGGGTTCCTATTGCAATCTTTACATTTTTTTTTTCTTTTTATTAGTTATTATTTTCTTGTGAATATATTTTCTAAATATTCCATGTATTACCAACCTTCTAGAAAACCTCTTCCATAGATTATGTTACCACTTTATTTCTAACATTATTTCTCATCCATAAACCTATATCCTCCCACTAAATATCTAAACTCCTATTGGAATCTTGGAAAAAGCATGCCCCTTATTTATTCCATGTACCATTACACCACATAAATTGGTAGAAATATTTTAGGAGCATGAAAGAAAGTTTTTGTTTACTTCTATAGACCAAACTTACATAGAAAATATTTACCATAGAATTATCTTAGAGTTGAAATAAATCACTTGAGTAGGGTTCTAATTGTTGTAGACTCCTATGTAAATTATAATTAATATTTCATTTCTAACATATAGGTATCAAAGCATTTTCCCTTCATATTTACATAAATTTAAATTCTACAAACATAATAGTATATGATAGTAAAAAATGTAATAATTGTAAAAAAATAAAATCCTAAAACTCTAAAATTGCTATTGCTCATATGTAATCGCTACCATCATCATACAATATTTGTAGTGATAACTAGTCTCCACCACAATCTTTGTTTTAGGTTCCAAAATCATTTTCTTACATTTCTACATTGTAATTCACTTTCTACGTACTAGGTTACCACCACATTGGTATAATTGTGACCACTATGTCACAATTGACACTACAGCCTACTAGATTTCATTTGAGATCCAATTTCTAATCTTCGTACAATGTCATAAAACATCTTCAATATTGAATGAGGAATCAAGGACACCATGTCTACCTCTTTTTCTTGTTTTTCCATCATAACAAATGTCAAATTTAATTTTTCAAGTTAATTTTTTTTTTATAAAACCTAAATGTAGTGTATTTATTTAGGAATAGGGAGTCGTTCAAGACAAAATTCTTTGATTGATGAGGGATACCTCTCAAGGGGAGTAGGTATAGACAGAATAAAAAGGATGAAAAGGCATGTGCAGACAAGGGGAGTCTGTATGTTGTTATAGGTATAGATGAAGACCATCAATGCCAAAGGGGGAGAGATTATATATCAGGTTGGTTTTTCCATCAATGCCAAGGGGGAGATTATTGTAGGCTATTGCACGTGTTATCATTGATAGCAAAAAAGTGGTAGGGTTTGGAGGGTTGCATGTGATGCAATCAACATGTTGATCAGAAGGATTGGGGAGTGTTAAGCATGCTATACATAGTTGTACCATATATTTTGTTGCTCATGAATAGGTGGATATTGACAATGGAAATGTATGATAATTTAAAGAAGTTGTGGTTTCTTACTATAAGTGTTGTCTATGGTGTTGTGAATCTTTAAGTAAAGCATTACATAAGGTGTGAAATAAATTATAAAATATTTTCATCTAGTCAATGGCTTAGGAAGGTTTACTAAAAAGATTTAGAGAATGCTCCACATTCCTCTACATTCAATGATATGGCCTTACAATTTGAAATTTAGATAGAGACAACTATAACTTAGAATGTATGATCTTGATTTCAGAAAATAGAAGTTACTATAGAAGTTTCCAAAGCTAGCAGAGTGAAGAATGTGTTGTTACAGTTAGAAAGGATCAAAGGAATACTCCAAATTTCTCCACATTTAAGTGTATGGTCTTATGGTTTGGAGAATGAGTTCAAACTGTCTATCTATTTTCTCATTCCAAGTTTTAGATGTTGAGGTGTATTGCAAGTTTAGTTTTCAATATTCTATCTCAAGACTATGCTTTCTGGGTATGCAAGAGATGTTAGGCGTTGTGTTTATTTTCCTACACCAACATAAAGTAGCATGAAGTTGTGAAGGAATTGTATGAGAATGTTTTTGAATATCATTTAATGTTTGTAAAGTGATATGCATGTGGTTGTTTGGTCTCTTCAATACCAGATTTGGTCTAGAGCTAATGTGTGGAAGGATAAGGGTTTGTTGGGCTGACTTAGAATTTTGAAGTTTTTATGCTAAATGTTTGAGGTGTGTGCCAGCGTGGGAATGTGTGTTAAGGTAAAATAGGTACTTCTTATCTCCTATTTTGAACCATATTTGATTCCCTCTTACTAAGGTTGTTTTGAAGCCGACTTATTATGGTCATTGCATGTTTCATGTCATACTAGCCAACAAGGAGAAATTTTTTGAAGCTTGCTGAGGATATAAATGAAAGATCAAGTATGTTACAAGTAGTATGAGAGTGTATTAGTATGCGAAGAAGTATATAAGGTTTGTTGAAGGTAGTGAACCAGAGGCAGTAGTATAAGTGTGAGTGACAAAGTGTGTTGAAGGAAGTGAACCGAAGGCAACAAAGATTGTTGAGCAGAAATGTTGCAGTTGTGATCAATCAATGGAATTTTTCAAGTATGTTGTATTGAGATTGTTATCTCTTTCTATAAGTTTTGTAATTTTTAGGGAGTTGTAAAATTCATTTGGTTGAAGCCATAAAATTGTATTTTTGGGGAGTTGTAGTTTCCTTTGGGTTGCAACCCGTAGAACTTGTTGTAAAAATTTTTTTATTTCTGATCCTAGATCTATATAGTAACTCCAAGCAACCATCTCACCATGGTAAAAATTGTTCCTTCTAGGTTTTTCCACATAAATTTTGTGTTATGGTTGTGTGCTTATTCCTTTGAATTGTATTTGGTGATTTATCCATTTTAGGCTATAAGAAGTTTGATTGATAAAGTTGAATTAGATTAATTGTGGGATATACTGATTTAGGCCCCCTATCAATATATCTATGTGTTCTAATAGGTACATGGTCTAGTAAAATGTACATGATAGAGTAGCTACTAAACCTTATTTATTATTTTTCTAGAAAATATTAAATCTTACATTATCTACTTAACATTATGAAGAATTTAAATTTAAAATATATAACACATAATGATAAGAGAAATATGTCAACACCCTAGGTATAGTACATACTTTCTTGATGTTTCTTTGATCATTGTACCAAACTCTTCAATAAATAACAAGGGTTTGACCAAAGGAGAATACTATCTTAGCAAGCTCCTCAATAGTATCTATTGACACTACCCAATTTTAGACACATCCTCCAAACATCAAGTCACATATATATCTAGCAACATTTTCAACATAGTTCATATATGTCTATGTAGGGTTTAGATCTGCAAGTAGATTTCATATATTTGAATGTAAAGATCAATTCTATAAATACAAAAATGTACTTAAACATCAAGCAACAATTTTCTCAATCCCATGTTAAGAGAAATCTAACATTATCTTACATTATCTATTTAACATTATGAAGAATTTAAAATTTAAAATCTATAACACAACATCATGATAAGAGAAATATGTCAACACCCTAGGTATGGTACATACTTTTATCTTAAATTATCTTACAAGAATTTTATCTTACATTATCTATTTAACATTATGAAGAATCTAAAATTTAAAATCTATAACACAACATCATGATAAGAGAAATATGTCAACACCTTAGGTATAGTACATACTTTATTGTTGTTTCTTTGATCATTGTACCAAACTCTTCAATCAATAACAAGGGTTTGACCAAAGGAGAATACTATCCTAGCAAGCTCCTCAATAGTATCTATTTACACCACCCCTTTTTAGATGCATCCTCCAAACATCAAGTCACATATATATCTAGCAACAGGGTATGTCCAGGATCATGATGGGTATGTGTAGGGTATATGGATGATGACTTTGTTTTTACCAAAAATTGATGAAATGAAAAGGTTTTTTAAAGTATATTCTCAGCTTTCCACCAATATAAATTATGCTTTACTTTTAATTTAATAAATAATTATTTCTCATTTTCTATTTGAATTACGACTAAAGTCCTGATTGATAGGCTGATTGAAAAACATCTATACCTTTCAAACGATATCACATTTTTTGAATCTTAAACATGCATCACATTCTATGCTTCACATAGTATAGGAATAAAAGAAAAAAAATTGAATTTCTTGAAGTTTTAACTAGGTTAAGGTAGGCAGACGTACGAGTTTTTTATATTTTTTAAAAGTTGTAGTAAAAAATTCATAATTAATTATTTACTTGGAAAAAAATTACAAAAAAATATGCATCACATCCGAACATGAGTCCTCTACTTATATCTAAAATATTATAAAAATATATTATCATTTTATTGTGGTTAGGGTGGTTAGACAGACACCTTGTTTTTTCCCTAAAATTTAAGTACTACTGCATTGAAATTTCAAATTTTCACCAAATAGATTTTATTTTTAAAAAAATAAACCTAGTAGGTTAGAAACTACATTCAATCTGCTACATATTCTATTTTTACATATTTTTGAAATAATATAGATAACTTATTCAAATTTTTACATCAAGTTGCCTAACTCTGACTTTTTCTAAATTTTTTTCCACTTAAGGACTTGTTTTTTCCATGATGATCCTGCACATACCCAAGATTTTCAACATAGTTCATATATGTCTATGTAGGGTTTAGATCTAGAAGTAGATTTCATATATTTGAATGCAAAGATCAATTATATAAATTTTGAAGTTTGTAAGGTTTTCCCGTGTTGAAAATCAGAATTAAATTTGGCGTGCAAGCATTTATAATTGGCAGCAGTTGAGGTGGTGATGGTACAAGGGAATGGGCAGAGCTAGACCGTTAGGCATGGGTGCTATCGTCAGATGCAAGTGAAGGTTTTTATGCTAACATGTTTCTCTTTTTTGTAGATATGTTGCTATTGAAGACTGTTGCACATTAACTATGAAATTTCTAGAATTATGTTATATCGGCGAGTGTTAGTTACGTTGGTAGGACCTTATTTGTCTCCTCGACAACCCGATATACTTTTTGTTTGGAATTGCATGCAAAAAATATCAATTAAATGCAAATAAAGATTAAACAGTGGAATGAAAAACATAGAAATAATAACAGTGAGAGATAATTTTTAACGTGGTTCACCCAAACTCGGGCTACATCCACCAAAAGAGAGTCCAATATTATTATCAAGCAAATCAAACTAATTACAACCTGCAATCCTTGCAACTCAATACTGTTGCAAATGCTACAAAACAATATCAACAGAAACCCTAACCCTTAGCCTTTTATCAAGACTTATGTTAGTTACAAAATAGGGTTTTTCTATGTCGTCCAATAGAAAAGTAACTCCCGACGCCTTTATAAAATAATAAAAATTTGTGAGAGGTTTCGAGGGCACTGTCCATGAGCCCCCGTGAGGACATTGCCCCTTGACCCCATCTTGGGGGTGCTGCCCCCAAACCCCTGTTAAATAATTTGGGGGGAAACTGTGCCGATAAAAGTGGGGAAAATTTAACCTTTGAGTCTAATTAGGCTCCATATACCAACACTTTTGGTTTGGTGTGACTTAGATCTATCGTCGAGACTGGATGCTTTGTCTCAACGATAAAGAAATTTTGTTATCTCGTCGGTGGAACATTGTTGTATCGGCAGAACCCTAATGACAATCTCAATGATAAACCGATATGCCTATATCGGTGTGACTCAGGGACTTTGGTGGAACTGTCCACCGTGTCTCGACGATGGACCGATGACTACGGTGAGACTCGAGTTGACATATGGGGAATGGTAGTTGGTGTTTTCTTAGTAGTGGGGACCATTATGTTCTATTGGCAGGTGTTGGTCACATCGATAGGACCTTCTTATTTATCTCCCTAATAGCTCGATATAATTTTGGTTCAGTGTGACCTGGCTCTATCGATGTGATTGCATGCTTTGTCTCAATGACAGAGTGATATTGTTATCTCATCAATGGAACACTGTTCTATTGGCATAACCATAACAACAGCCTCAACAATAGACCGATATGTCATTATTGATGTGACTCAGGGACTTCGGTGGAACTCTCCACCGTGTCTCGATGATGAAACGATGACTATGGTTAGATCTGAGCTGACAGATGGAGAGTGGTAGTTGGTGTTGAATTGGCAATGGGGGCCACATTAACCAGTGTGATCTTTATCGGTATGACAACCTCATATCGGCGATAGTCAATTTGTTGTCTCGCTGATATGCTGATACATAGTGAACTATTTGAGTGGGAAAGTGGACTTCGACAGGACTTGTTCATATCAGTGGAAGGCAGTAGGTTGTGTTGTGCATGTTTTGCACACACGCCCCACCGTAGGCAGGGACCCCCTTTTTTTTTGCTCCTGACAGGTTACTTTAATCCTGTCTTGTTTTGCGTGCCCCATTTCCAAGCCCAAATTGGTCATGTGCCTTCAAATGATCAAATCCCCTACCCAAATTCACCCACTCGGGGTATTCAAATCTGCGGAGAAATGAGGTCCACTGTCCCCTTTTCTGCCTTTTGTCTTCTTTTTGTTGTTTGGAAACATTCGCGGACCCCCGTCGCTCCCGTTTCCTCAATTTTGAATTTGGGGGAAACCTTTTTTGGATTGGGGATGTGTTTGAAGTGCATAAATGAACTGCCAAAGTTTCGTCAACGTTTCGTTAAGTTTCGATGGTTTCAGAACTTTCCCTCCAGAATTCCCTTCCTCCTTGGCTATTTGGAAACATCTGTGGACCCCCGTCGCTCGCGTTTCCACATTTTTGACTTTGGGGTCAACCTTTTTTGGATTGGGGATGTATTTGAAATGCGTAAATGAACTACCAAGGTTTTGTCAACGTTCCATTAGGTTTCAATGGTTTCAGAAATTTCCCTCCAGAATTCCCTTCCTCCTTGGCTATTTGGAAACATCCGCGGAACCCCGTCGCTCCCGTTTCCACAATTTTGACTTTGGGGGCAACCTTTTTTGGATCTGGGATGTGTTAGAAGTGCATGAATGAACTGCCAAGGTTTTGTCAATGTTTCGTTATGTTTCGATGGTTTCGGAACTTTACCTTCGAAATCCCTTTCCTCCTTGGTTGTTTGGAAACATCTGTGGACCCCCATCGCTCTCGTTTCCACAATTTTGACTTTGGGGGAAATCTTTTTTGAATCTGGGATGTGTTTGATGTGTTTAAATGAACTGCCAAGGTTTTGTCAAAGTTTGGTTAAGTTTCGGTGGTTTCGGAGTTTCATCCCCCTTTTGTTGTTTTGGAACATCCGTGGAGCCCCGGCGGCCCAGCCTCTGAATCTCGGCCCCTCCATGGCCGTTTTCAAGACTCCACCTCTCCATGGCCATTTTGAACATTCAGCGGCCATCTCCTTCCAGGCCTCCAGAACCCGAGTCCTCCATGGCTGTTTTTGGAAGTTTGTCCCCCTTTGGCCATTTGGAACATCCGACGGCCACCTCCTTCCCGGCCTCCGGAACCCGGGCCCTCCGTGGCCGTTTCTGGGAGTCTGTCCCTCCTTGGTTGTTTTGAACATCCGGGAGCCTCCCTTCTTCCTACCTGTTTTGAACATCCAGGAGCCTACCTCCTTCTCGGCTGTTTTGAACATCTAGGAACCTTCTTCCTTCCCGGCTGTTTTGAACATCCAGGAACCTTCCTTCTTCCAGACTATTTTGAACATCCAGGAGCCTGCCTTCTTCCCGGCTGTTTTGGCTTCCGTCCGCTGTCTGTCTTCTGGCTTTCTTCCACCATCTTTCCGCCCTCTGGCGCTCACACCCTTGAAGCACGCATTAATATTTATGGCCCAAATGAGCTCCAAATATGAATATCAAGATATTTTGATGATGCATGGATAGATCTATCAGGGAATTTGTAGGTTTGACTGACATTTTCCTTAACTCATGTATAAATGCACTTACGACACTTCGTGTTTGCAGGAGTCAAGAAGCCTTCCGTAGGTCTATCGAAGAGGCCCATTGAGGGAGTTGTCCTACCTTTTTCCAGATGATGATGATTTCTAAGGAGCTTTTTGCCCAAATCAGGGGCCACCAATCCATTGATGCAAGTCATCGACTGCCTGTTTGATCTAATCAAAAATGTTGCAAGTCCACCAAATGGAGGGTAGCCTTCAAACAGTCTCTGCTACAGTAAAAAGGGAGATCAGCTACAAGACAAATCTGCTACAGCACCTGAGCACTAGATGACAAAACAGAGAAAAGACAAGGAATGTATTTTAAAATTGATAGATAATGAGGGGTAAGTGAAACCCTAATGTAATCAAATCTGGGCCATTCGATGTAATTCAATCCTAGCTATTCATTTGGGCTTTGGAAAACTATAAATAGGGGCTTGCCCCTCATTTGTAATGGTTGGAGAGATATTGTAAAATGCATTTTTCAGCAATAGAAGATAGCATTGCATGAGTTTATGAATGTTCTCTCTGATTTTGCTCATCTTGCATGCATGGTTCTACTTCCATGTTAGTTTTAGTATTAGTTTCTTGAATGGTTGTCATGATGGTGTTGTTGTTATAGTATTTCATGAGCTTCTAGCCCATACTTTTAGCACTTGTTGATGACAAGCTATTGTACAAAGTTAGCCTGGGCTTCTTTATTCCATTGCTGCAACTTAGTTCGATTGCATGTTCATGATATGCATGTGCAATTTGAAAATCAGAAAACCTCAGGAGATTGCACTGGTTTTGTGTAGCTGTAGATTTCTCTTGGTCAAGCAAAAACTCAGTTTAGGAAGCCTGCCTACTTTAGCAACCACCATTGTTACTGTTCATTCGTAGCTTAGGATTAGAATAGCTTTCTTAACCCTTCTCCTTTTGCTGTTTCTTTTAATCCTTAGTTAGAGTAGGACCCAAAGCATCACCATGAAGCTAAATCAGATGAACTTGATGAGTTTCAACTTGCTATGTTGAGTGGATAGCCACTATTCATTCACTTTCAACACTTTGAAACTGCATTTGCAAACCCAGCTTCCATGCTTTGTAACTCATCTGTAAGACCGCCTTGTGATTCTAGTAAATCACATAAAACAACTGAGATAGTCCAAGCACTATCAAGACCTGACATTAGAGACCTTGGGATAGTGTTCTGCAATCTGATTGTGGAAGATTGTCTTTCAAGAGAGGTAGTGCACCTATGCACTGCCTATGTTGAGAAGTGCATAAAAACACATCAATAGAACTGGCACTAGAAGGAGGGCATGACAAGTTGAGGCTACAAAGATGAAAGTTGGAAATCGAAGAATGCACTTTCGAGAAGAAATCTGAGATAGGGAGATCTATTTTAATGCCAAATTTTAGAAAATTTTGAAGGAAAGTACAAGCTGAGTAAAAATGGAGCAGCATGCACAAATTGACATCACTCAGTTACATGCACATTTGAATAAGAGACTGAAGAAGCCATTGCAACAATTCGCATTGGCAGATAGATGCTGGATCCATTGCACTCATAGGCACAACGAGTTGGGGTGTCTCACATTCTTGAGCAGAATTCAAAGGGTATTGCAAGGAGAAATTCCCTTTTGGGAAATCTATCAACCTTTAGCTCTTGCAGACTCAGAGGATGAATTGACAACCATGGCATCCAAGGCATTCAAGGAGCTGATCCAGAAACATTTGAGCAGCAAGGATGGACCGAGATTGGAGGAAGTACTAATGGAAAGTTGGTGTAGATTTCACAATGCACCACATTCAGAATTTATGTGTTCATCATGTGACAACATCATTTCTCAAGCCAAGGGTTGTTCAAACAAGTTGGAGCAGCCAAATCTTAATGAGGAGAAGTCATCCCATGAGGCAGAAGAGCTGTCAACATTTGTAGGATAGCACCTTGAAGATAAACCAACTAGTTGGACACAAGTTGGTGTTGGGACAACAGACATAGAAAATGAAAACCAAGGGGGAGGATCTGAAAGTCTTGGGATAGAAAAGTGCATTGATGAAAATCTGATTGTAGCCAATTTAGTAGACTTTCCCTCCATTGAAGAAGAGCAGTCCTCCATTTAAGAAGAGGAACGAATGGCAATTAAAGATGAATTAATAGAATTTGCAGCAGCATATGCTAGGATAGCCAACACAGATGTTGAAAATCAAGAAGAGGAGGAGGTTGAAAGCCTTGGGGTAGCAGAAAGAGATGATCAAAGCATAAGCAAAATTAGGTCAGAAGACCTCTTCTTCATAAATGACAATGATCGAGAATCTGAAAATGCGGATTTGGGGGAGTGGGAACAACCACTCGCCATGGCTATCTACCATCAAGCTTCTTTTTCGAATGATGATGAGGACCCAGTAGCAGAAAGATATGACCAACTTGTCTCCAGATTAGCAAGGGATTGGTTAGAGCTAAAATACCAAGTGGATTTGGAGGTGCTACTATTACCAAATTGGTGCAGACTTCATGATTCATCACATTCAGAGTTCACATGTGAACTAGGCCAAGAAGCCATCAAACAAGTCAAAGAACAAGCAACATAGCCAAGTGCCTGACCTCCTTTACTTGCTGCTTAGATCAAAGTAGAAGACCAAGAGCCTGAGTCAAGTGATGGCTCGGCTGAAAGTAGGCCTCAAGAGGATGTTGGGGCAGCAATAGAAGAAGGACACCAGTATAGGCTCGAACTTCCGAGTGATGAAGTAAATCAAGTGGGAATGTTGTCCACCAGTCATCAAGAAGTTCTTCCTCTTGAAGAGCATTTGCACACCATGAATGATAGGCTTTATGCTGAGCCTTTGGAGGGAAATTGTGCAGTAGACTTTGGTCCCCTTGATGAGGTGCCATCAATTGATGACTTCTTTCCATTGGGAGCTGCACTACAGAGGTATGCTCATGCCGAGGAAGAGCACATCCCAGAAGATGACAACAATGAATACATACTCCTTGAGCCCATGAACAATGATGCACTAAAGTTTCCAGATTGGGAGAGGAGCTCCTTCTCCATTTACAGCGATAGTGAGCAAGAGGAAATGAGTGAACGTCATGATGAGATGCATGAACAACAAAAGGAAGAAGACAAAGGTGGGGGTCTTTTGATGGCTTCCAACAAGTATGACAAAATTGACCAACTCCAAGATGCAACTTGGATCCCTTTTACCATGATCGCTACTAATCCTCCCTCATATTCAGATGGTTGAACTAGGATAGATTTATATATGTCATTGTCCCATGACACTGAACATCACGAAAATAAGGCTGACACCTGGGCAAGGAGATGGGACAACATGCTGCCCCTTGAAGAAAGCAATCAAGAAGAGGTTTGGGCAACGAAAACCTAGGCAGATGAGGTGTACTTCCTCGAGGAACAACCAGTGGAGGTTGTGGATCCCATTGGTGGATTGGAAGAGTTGTTTGCTGCCCCGTCCTCTCGGCCTTATGACAGCTTAATGTCTGAAGTGTTGCACCCTCCACCGTGCCCACCCGAGGCTGCCAATGCAACGACCAAGGATGTTGTGCTTGCTCTCAACTATCCAATGCTACCACCTCCATGTGATGACATCTAGGTTTTATCCTTCCTTGCCCCTATCATTTCTCATAACTGCACTTATTATTTTGATTATGGGAATGAGGAAAAACAGACATGTTTATGGATTAACCATGGGTTTGGTGAGCCTCCTCAATTGCTGATTTTTCATGATGACGTGATTGAACTTGAGTGCTACAAGATTGAATTTCTTTTTTCAGAATATAAAGACAAGTTTGCATGGTTAAGAACGATAACAATTGTCTATTTTCTCGTGCATGCATTACGAAATCCAATGAATATTAATGTTGGTTTGTTGTCCCTGAACATAATGCTTTGTAAATATCTTTGTACATAGTCGTTTTTGAGTAGTATAGGTTTCCTGTAAATACTCTGCTTTCCTGCTTTCCTTAGGTTAGTTGGTTTGTGTAGGTTGCTTGCCTCATTTTCTTTTTGTTTGCTTTCGCTTTGTTGTTTCTTTGCTTGGGGTCCCTCTACTTTTAGCTGGGCACATCTGTGCACACAACAACCATACTTATCGCCTGGGGTTGTTCTACGTATTTCTTTGTCAAACTCTAATCAAGTTTTCAGAGTGGATGGTGAGGATCTTCTGTTGGTGTCAAGTGATCTGGGTGTTTGATTCAAAGAGGATAAGTTGCTGGTTTAGTCTGACTCTGACGTATTTTGAAATCTTATAGCTCTTACACATCTTAAGAATTTGACGGTCACTATAGGGCCTTTTGTGAAGTCTAGTTAAGTGAAAAATCTAAAATTCTGCTTCAGCGCCACTGTGATTCTCAGCCCTGAGCGTGAGCTTCAATGCTTGCGAGTTGAAATAAAAGAGCCAAAAAGAGAAAAGAAAGAAATAAAGAAAACACTAAAAATTAAAAGAAAGGAAAATTCAACTTTTTAGGGGTATCCGAGCAACTCTACCGAGGCTATGGATGCCCGGCCGGCAGTAGAACAATGTTCGGGAGAATCACAGTGATAACCTCGTCGAGGCTATGGACGTCTGACTAGCAGGGAGGCAATGTCCCGGATGCTTTTGGAGTTAGAATAAACTACGTAGCTTAACTGAACAGAGCTTGGGTTCCTGTAGCAGCTAAAGGATGGGAATTAATGCAATTGCACACATTTGGATTTTCAGCATACTAAAGGTTGGGTTGGCTAGTGGTTTTGATCATTTGGATTGGGCGTCTGGTTTGTTTACCCTAGCGAGAAGGTCAGAACCAGAGATTCTGGGTTCGTGATTCCAGTTTATCATCAAAATGCTCTGGAGCATTTCTCCAGTGAGTCGCTATTTGTTGTGCATGTTTTGCACACATGCCCCGCTGTAGGCAGGGACCCCCTTTTTTTTGCTCCCGACAGGTTGCTTTGCTCCTGTCTTATTTTGTGTGCCCCATTTCCAAGCCCAAATTGGTCATGTGCCTTCAAACGATCAAATCCCCTACCCAAATTCACCTACTTGGGGTATTCAAATCTGCAGAGAAATGAGGTCCACCGTCCCCTTTTCTACCTTTTGTCTTGTTTTTGCTGTTTGGAAACATCTGCGGACCCCCGTTGCTCCCGTTTCCTCAATTTTGAATTTGGGGGAAACCTTTTTTGGATCAGGGATGTGTTTGAAGTGTGTAAATGAACTGCCAAGGTTTCATCAACGTTTCGTTAAGTTTTGATGGTTTCAGAACTTTCCCTCGGGAATTCCCTTCCTCCTTGGCTGTTTGGAAACATCTGTGGACCCTTGTTGCTCCTGTTTCCACATTTTTGACTTTGGGGTCAACCTTTTTTGGATCGGGGATGTATTTGAAGTGCGTAAATGAACTGCCAAGGTTTCATCAATGTTCTATTAGGTTTTGATGGTTTCAGAACTTTCCCTCCAGAATTCCCTTCCTCCTTGGCTGTTTGGAAATATCCGCGGACCCCGTCACTCCCGTTTCCACAATTTTGACTTTGGAGACAACCTTTTTTGGATCTAGGATGTGTTTGAAGTGCATGAATGAACTGCCAAGTTTTTGTCAACGTTCTGTTAAGTTTCGATGGTTTCAGAGCTTTACTTTCGGAATCCCCTTCCTCCTTGGTTGTTTGGAAACATCTGTGGACCCCCGTCGCTCCCGTTTCCACAATTTTGACTTTGGGGGCAATCTTTTTTGAATCTAGGATGTGTTTGATGTGCTTAAATGAATTGCCAAGGTTTTTTCAAAGTTTGGTTAAGTTTCGGTGGTTTCGGAGTTTCGTCCCCCTTTTGTTGTTTTGGAACATCTGTGGAGCCCCAGCGACCCAGCCTTCGAATCCCGGCCCCTCCATGGCCGTTTTGAACATCCGACGGCCATCTCCTTCCTGGCCTCCAGAACCCGGGTCCTCCGTGGCCGTTTCCGCAAGTTCGTCCCCCTTTGGCCGTTCAGAACATCCGACGGCCACCTCCTTCCCGGCCTCCGAAACCCAGGCCCTCTATGGTCGTTTCTGGGAGTGCATCCCTCCTTGGTTGTTTTGAACATCCGGGAGCCTCCCTTCTTCCTATCTGTTTTGAACATCCAGGAGTCTGCCTCCTTCCCGGCTATTTTGAACATCCGGGAACCTTCTTCCTTCCTGGCTGTTTTGAACATCCGGGAACCTTCTTCCTTCCCGGCTATTTTGAACATCCAGGAATCTTCCTTCTTCCCGGCTATTTTGAACATCCAGGAGCCTGCCTTCTTCCCGGCTGTTTTGGCTTCTGTCCGCTGTCTGCCTTCTGGCTTTCTTCCGCCGTCTTTCCGCCCTCTGGCGCTTGCACCCTTGAAGAACGCATTAATGTTTATGGCCCAAATGAGCTCCAAATATGAATATCAAGATATTTTGATGATGCATGGATAGATCTAATAGGGAATTTGTAGGTTTGACTGACATTTTCCTTAACTCATGTATAAATGCACTTATGACACTTCGTGTTTGCAGGAGTCAAGAAGCCTTCGTAGGTCTATTGAAGAGGCCCATTGAGGGAGTTGTCCTACCTTTTTCCAGATGATGATGATTTCTAAGGAGCTTTCCGCCCAAATCAGGGGCCACCAATCCATTGATGCAAGTCATCGACCGACCTGTTTGATCCAATAAAAAATGTTGCAAGTCCACCAGATGGAGGGCAACCTTCAAACAGTCTTTGCTACAGTAAAAAGGGAAATTAGCTACAAGACAAATCTGCTATAGCACCTGAGCACTAGATGACAAAACAGAGAAAAGACAAGGAATGTATTTTAAAATTGTTGGATAATGAGGGGTAGGTGAAACCCTAATGTAATCAAATCTGGGCCATTCGATGTAATTCAATCCTAGCCATTCATTTGGGCTTTGGAAAACTATAAATAAGGGGCTTGCCCCTCATTTGTAAGGGTTGGAGAGCTGTTGTAAAATGCATTTTGTAGCAATAGAAGATAGCATTGCATGAGTTTATGAATGTTCTCTTTGATTTTGCTCATCTTGCATGCATGGTTCTACTTCCATGTTAGTTTTAGTATTAGTTTCTTGAATGGCTGTCATGATGGTGTTGCTGTTATAGTATTTGATGAGCTTCCAGCCCATACTTTTAGCACTTGTTGATAACAAGCTATTGTGCAAAGTTAGCCTGGGCTTCTTTATTCCATTGCTGCAACTTAGTTCGATTGCATGTTCATGATGTGCATGTGCAATTTGAAAATCAATAGACCTTAGGAGATTGCACTGGTTTTGTGTAGCTGTAGGTTTCTCTTGGTCAAGCAAAAACTGAATTTAGGAAGCCTGTCTACTTTAGCAGCCACCATTGTTACTGTTCATTCGTAGCTTAGGATTAGAATAGCTTTCTTAACCCTTCTCCTTTTTTCTATTTTTTTTAATTTTTAGTTAGAGTAGGACCCAAAGCATCACCATGAAGCTAAATCAGATGAACTTGATGAGTTTCAACTTGCTGTTTTGAGTGGACAACCACTGTTCATTCACTTTCAACACTTTGAAACTGCATTTGCAAACCCAACTTCCATGTTTTGTAACTCATCTGTAAGACTGCCTTGTGATTCCAGCAAATCACATAAAACAACTGAGATATTTCAAGCACTGTCAAGACCTGACATTAGAGACCATGGGATAGTGTTTTGCAATTTGATTGTGGAAGATTGTCTTTCAAGATCTAGGTAGTGCACCTACACACTGCCTGTGTTGAGAAGTGCATAAAAAACACATCAACAGGTTGTCTCTTCAATGTGCTGATGGACTTGGTCGATGGTGTGTCATGAGGTGCTCGTATTGGTGTGACGATGAGTGTTCGGTGAGACATGGTCACGGGTCTCACCGATACGCCAATGTTTGTTAGTCTTGGCGGGTATCACACTAGTCGAAGAGACTTGAATAGTTCAGTGAGAGGTTAAAGTTTGTCCCATTGATGGCCTAATATGGTTTAGTGGGAACTACCATTCTCAAGCTGTATAAAGAAGGTGCAACCACAACAAGTATTCAAGGAGGTAGAGAGACAGTGCTCAAATTCATGAAGAAATTTCATGGAATTTATTTCCTGAGATCTCACACTTCTCCTCAAGGGTAAGAATTAAGAGAGGTGGTAGCACATCATAGGGTGATAAGAGGGCAAGGTAATATACCTAACAGGAATGTTGCAGTGCAAGAGGATTAGGGGGTAAACTTAGTCTAGGGTTCTCGTACACGTAGGGGAATGTAATCAGTTTTTTTCACTTATATATGTGCTAATGTAATCCATATATGGTTATAGCTTTGTTCTTTTGGTTTTGGGTAGTCTAAAGAACAGTAAATTTGGAGTGCCATATAGGAGAGGGAAGATAGATAGTAGTTGTAAAGGTTTTTGTTGGTCATGTTCAACTACATTATACTAGATGTTGTAACTATTTATAAGTATTAATATAATCTACAGGCTTTTTCCTTTTGCTCAAAAAAAATAAAATCTCAATCCCTACATAATCATTAAAGAAATCATAATTTTGTAACATAACAACAAACCTATTCAACATCTATCATAATAAAAACAACAAATCCAAACTAGTCAGTGGATTTCATTAAGTATGTTGTTTTGAGATTGTTGTCTCCTTTTGTAAGTGTTGTAATTTTTAGGGACTTGTAAAATTCTTTTAGTTGAAGCCATAAAACTATATTTTTAGGGAGTTGTAGCTTCCTTTGGATTGTAGCCCATAGAACTCATTGTAAATCATGTTTTATTTGTAAGCCTGGATTTGGATAGTAGCTCCAAGCAACCTTCTCATTGTGGTTTGTCCCTTCTAGGTTTTTCCACACAAATCTGGTGTCCTGGTCATGTGCTTGTGCCTTTGAATTGTATTTGGTGATTTATCTATTTAAGGTTGTAAGAAGTTTGATTGATAAAGATGAATTTGATTAATTGTGGGATATATTGATTTAGGCCCTTTCTCAATATATTTGTGTGTTCTAATAGGTACATGGTCTAGTAAAATGTACATGATAGAGTAGATAATAAACCATATTTATTATTTTTCTAAAAAATATTAACTTATATTATATATTTACATTATGAAGAATTTAAAATTTAAAATATATAACACAACATCATCATAAGAGAAATATGTCAACACCCTAGGTATAGTACATACTTTCTTGATGTGTCTTTGATCATTGTGCCAAACTCTTCAATCGAAAACAAGGGTTGGACCAAAGGAGAATACTATCCTAGGGAGCTCCTCAATAGTATCTATTGACACCACCCATTTTTAGATGCATCTTCCAAACATCAAGTCACATATATCTCTAACAACATTTTCAACATAGTTCATATATGTCTATGTAGGGTTTAGATCTGCAAGTAGAGTTCATATATTTGAATGCAAAGATCAATTCTATAGATACAAAAATGTACTTAAACATCAAACAACAATTTTCTCAATCCCTTAATCATTAAAGAAGTGATATTTTTCTAACATAACAACAAACCAATTCAACATTTATTATAATAAAAACAACAAATCCAAACCACATACTATTATTTTATTTATTTAAATTATACACATTTACTTCAATAACTTTATCATTTCAAACTTATTATGCCAAATTAAATTGTTTATTCTCTATAATCTAACTAATTTACCTAAAATGTTCGTATACTTTTCCTTTAAATGGGGTGTCCCTGTTAGAAGATGATTATAGACCCCACAAAAGTGACCATCCAACTGAAAACCCATCAATGTATGGTCCATCCCAAGGAAAGCAAACTGTTTCAACATTTTCTGTACTGTAACTTAATAATAAAAGTGACCCTAATATGGCGTGTCAATCCGGAGTCAGCTCGGGCTTCCCCTCACATTTCACTGTATTGCCTTGCTTACTATAATTGGAAAATATCTGAGAAACCTCCATCATCATGATTTATTTGGCTTGGCTTTTCCCTCTGCACGGACTACTGTTTCCTTTTGGTTACTCTTTTATGGTGTGGGGAACAACCTAATGTACCCTCACACGTACTGTGTTTTTTTAATTCTGTGTCCCTGTCCAACCACCTTATGGAATAAGTAGCTGCCTGGCAATCATATTCATCCAATTAGTTTGCACAACCAATTTTTTAACAGTAAATGCTTGCAAATTCAAACTGGAAAGCAGTCAAAATGGGTAACTTGGAAATTTCTGCTACCCTAAATCTAACTGGTATTTGCTTGTCCTCCAAACATTTTAGGTTTAGCTTAAACGAGGCCATGTTACGGCAATGACTATGATCTTGATTTATAATGAACTCGATTTATAATTCTAATAGTTTTGAATGTATGGTTGTTTTTTTTAATCAATTAAGGATTTTATATTTTGAAAGTTTATAAAATTATATATAAATTTAAATGTGTAATAATTTTTCTTATTAATATTTAGAATCATGTTTTGTGATCCATCATCAATATGCATAGAAGAGAATATATGAAATTTAGGATGTGTTTTATTATGGAGAGGAGAAGCAAAAATGAATCTGAAGTGTGATCTTAAATGCTAATTGATATTTTTTATATAATTATACACCAAAAAAATTACAATACTTTGCATAAAATTTTAAATATCACATCTTTAATCTTTTTATTAAATTTAATATTTTATTATTTTATTTTTTAGAATATATGAAAAATCCTAGGATTTAGAGAGTAGAGAGAGATGTAAAGATAATTAGAAGATGGTTAATAAGATTTGAAATTACTTATTTGAGAAGTCGCCACAAATGGTAGCCACTCAAAAACACGAAATACACAAGAGTTATATTTTTTATGTTTACAAATGGTTCATTATGTGCAGATACTACTATAATAGTGTTGGTGACTAGATCACAATTGTGTTTGTATTAGTTTGTATGTTGACACAAACCTTCAAAAAGTATAAAAAATGCTTCAAAATCTTTTGCAATCTTGTCAATTAGTTCAAGTACCGATGAATTCACTAAATTTAAGGTAATCATGCTATGGCCATTAACACTTAAATAGATGTTGCCCTTACTTTAGAAAGAATGTGACACTAGGAGATATAATGTACTAAATTAATTTATTACATAAATAATGTTGGATAGTTTTGGAAGAATAAAAAGGATATATAGGGGTTACATCCCTATCTTTGTTTATTTTCTTTTTTCAACATCCACACCTGATCCATAAGGAAAAAAATACAAAGGAAAAGTAGTTACTATTTATCATGTTGAATACAAATACTTAAAAACTAAACATCTTATATCATCTATAATCTACATCTCTAGTGAACCTCACACACTAGGTATAAGTGTAATGAAAGTATGATAGGAACATGTAAATCATAAATTGGCATAATTGAGAATATAAATATAGAATTTAAAATTAAAAAATTATTTGGATTAAAATTGCTATAGCAATATAAGAAAGGTGAGATTAAGAAAATCTAGGGAGCCAAATTAGGCCAAAGATAATTGACTAGCATGGTGTGGGGACATTTAAAACCAAATACATAGACCAAAAAATAGTTCAAGTACCATAGAATTAGCTCACAAACCAAAAGGATAAAGGGGTGGGTGCATGAAGTTGGGTACCAATTTTCTGGCCACTTTTGAAAAAACTTTTAAAAAACACACTCGCGTTATAATGCGCTCACATTATTTCACGTTAAAAAAAAATAAAAAAGTGAAAGTACTTGCCTTGGAATACCAACCCAAAGGATTGGAGGGCATTCCCAACAAGGCCAGAGACGTTTTTTTGCAAATTCTACAATTTTTCACATAATTGAGTCTGTGCTCACCATCAAGATTGCATCTAGTTCAATATCGACAAAATAGAAAACATGGGTAATGTTAGGTTCTCTCTTAGCTATCCAACGATGTAATTTTTTTCACTTTTTGACAATGTTAAGCCTTTCATCCATAATTTTTTTTGTTTGTATGTTTTTTGCCAAAAATGTTTGTGTTTTTCTTGTTATAAATTAACCATTCATCAAAATTTCAAATAAATTACATTTTTAGAAACTAGACTCCATTCTACAAATTTAAAAGAAAAAGAAATAAATCAATTATTTTCCAAAATTTGTAGGGGAGCACGGCCAAAATTCTACTTTTAGGAAGTACCCACTTAGAAAATTAGTAAAAAATCAAATATTTATTAAAAAATTATCAAAAAATTTGTGCATCAACTAGATGTTGTTAGCTAACTTCTAACCTTAGCGATTTTAAAAATACTACAAAAAAGTTCGCCGTGCTCAAGTCGTACAAGAGTTGCTATGTTATGTTTTTTTGACAAAAACAACACCAATTTGTGTACATCCCTCTTTTGAACCCCTTAATCTCAACCATTTTCAAAATAAATTAGTATTTTAGAAAGTAGACTCGGAGAAATTTGATCCTTGTTTTTGTTCCATCTCAAAATTTTGAGTGTAACTATCATCAATTTCACGTCCAAGGTCAGCATTTCCTAATTTCAGAAAAAAAAAGTGGCCACTTAAGCCCCCTTTTTGGGAACCATCTTGGTGCACTTACCCAAATATCTAGAATAATAATTATGAGAATATGAAAATATATGCCCCATTTTAATTTATAGTAATCAATTTATTAAGAAGAATGCATTGAAAATGATGAATTTTCCAAGAGTGAATAAAGATTTGATAATATTAGGAGGAAAGGAGAAATATATAGATATATTGTAGGAATTTACATGAAAATTTGGAAGTAAAGGAACATCATGTATATGAAGGAAAGAAAATATAGAGCATGCAAAGAGCCCGATACCCCTAGAGAATATATAGTTATCTTGTTGAACCACATAATTAAAGGAAAGTATAAAAAATGAAGAGATAAAAAGAGGAAAGAATTTAGAATATTAGAAACCATGTATGTAAGAAGCATCACAAATCTAGTAGAGAAAAAAATCAACATAAAGAAGGCATATAGAAAGGAAATAATAAATAAATGAGTGTGTAGTATATAAGAGTAAAAGAAATAGTGTAAAACATAAAGAGATTAATGATTATGGGCAAGAATTTTGGAGAAAAATAATACTTATGAATTTTCATCATTCCCCATACACATTTTTTCAATTATAAATGAACTAGAAATTAAGAAATGAGAAACATCAAATATGCTAGTTGTACATTGTTTGGTTGCAATGACACTAAATAGGAAAATATTACTATAATTCTCAACATTTGCATAGATATCCAAGAGGAAGAGGGTAAATTACAAAGCTATGACACACTTTTATAAAGAAAAAAACTAACACTAGTGCAAATTTTTAACCTGAATCATTAAAAAGTGACACATATATTTTAAATTTTGGAAAGATGTAAATCAATGAAATTTATATTTTTTTGTGCATTTTATCTTTGTATTTTTTAAAAAATATTTCAATATAATTTTTTATAAATAGAAAATATATTTTAGTTGGTGATGTAGCGTAGAAAATTGTATACCTTTACAATTTCACACCATATTTTGGCCACTTAATTTATTGGACTTAATTAAGCTTCTAATTTTCCAAATTATGCATTCTAAAGCCTAATTCTTACTATTTTCAAAAGGGGAACCAATATTAAACAAGAGAATTCAATCATTAAATTACCCTGGATCAAGCGTGTCCTAGAAATTTGGGCTAGGACCCATTCGCCCAAGGGAAAATGGGTCCCCCTCCTTAGCCAGGACCTAAATTTGAATATGTTCTTGGCAGTATTTTAATATACAAAATTCAAATATGAAGTGTTTGCTTTTGGAATCTATTTTTTTGGGAAATTTGATAAAAACCTATAAATACCTAGTTGTTTTACCATTTGAAATTTAACACACACCTTCTAGCATTCAGGAGCATAAATTATTATCAAGAGTAGAATATCAATTTTTTATCACATCAATTCAATATCCAACATCATGTCAAATTTTATGTGTGTTCATGTTCATACTATTTGAAGGCTAACACTTTTGTAGGTCTCCAAAAATTCAAGCATTCAAAGAAATCAAGAAAGTAAGATCCAAGATCCTTGAAGAGATGTGCATTTTTTTAGTCCTTCAAGGAATCCATTGGAGTGTGGTGAGTTGCAGCATTGTGTTCATTCATCATTTCATTCCTTTCTATTCATTTTTTTCATCATTAACATTGCCATTGTGGAAGTGGGAACACTTACACAGGGTTTGATTGAGGCAAGCCCCTATATGGCACAACATTTTTTGTCTTTGTGAATGTGCAGGTTGTAGGTTTGAAGTGGATTGAAGAAGGCTTGAAGATCCATTTTGTATTGTTGAATTTGTTGTCATCAGCCTTGTCAAGACATGAAAACTCACCTACAAGATTTATTTACAACATTAGAGCTATGGGACAAGCATAAAATAGATTCTCAAATCTAACACTAGAGGGCCCTAAACGCTGAGTAGGACACCCTTACAAGGACTCACTAGTCATATGGAAATCTCGTCCTTGTAGGGGGAACAAAACCATTTTTTTTGTGTAGGTACACATTAGTCTACACCTTCTAGATCTATCCAAACTTGATTGTTTTTGTTTATCAATTATCAGATAATTGTATTTATTACATCAGGTCATATATTTTAATTAGGGTGATCAATCACAATCATTCTCAAATAATTTCTATCCTCAAAAAGGATACAGATCTAGGTTTGATTGGCTCATCTTAGGGGTTGAAAGTCAATCTATGCACCTTGTTGATTTGTATCCCAATGAAACAATAGAAATGATGAAACAAGTTACCCTAAGCTAGATCTTGTGGATATTCAACTTAGAGACCCCACATTTTTATGTTTCATTTTCATGAACCTGACATTCTTACATTATATTTTTTTTGAAATTGGAAGTCCTTCAAACCCTAGATCTAGGTTTTGTATTGCATTGTTTGTATTTCTAATTTAGGGTTTCATTTTTGCATTCTAAAAGCATAAAAAGAAAAAAAAATAAACGCATCATAAGTTTAATTAAGCTATCTTTACATTTTATTTACATTCATTAGGTGGTTAAAGCTTAAAATTTTTCATTGCATTCAAATTGTAGCTTTCATTTAAGCCTAAAAAGTAAAAAAAATTGCATTGTTTTATTTCAAAATTGCATCAAAAACATCATTTTTAGGTTGTGGCATCTTAGAATTAGTCAATTATTTATTTTTACATCTAAAATTTGCATTTAAAACATGTAAAACCATTTTCAACTTTGTTTCACACTTGCATTTTGCATTACCTTGTCCTAAATTGAGCAAAATCTGGAAAAATGTCATCTATTTAAGTTGTTTGCAACCAGAGAAAGAAACATCAAATAACAACATAAACATTCAATTTTTTAGTTTTAAAAACATTGATTAAGGACCTATTTGCGAGCCTTTTCACACATTTCTTCCTTTGTTTTTACATTTTGTTCCTCTTGGTAAATATTTTTTATGAAATTCTAAAAAAATATAATGGCATGTGTAAGAAAGGTATCATTTTGCTACATTTTTTGCTAATTTGGGAAAAATTGTTGCATTTTAGTATTTTTTCTCATTAGATATATAGGAAAATTATTTACATTTTCTAAATTATGGCATAATTTGGATAGATTAATTTTCATTTTTACACAAATTCATAGCTATAGGTTGTTACAATACATTATAAATTAAGTAGCAGCATGTTTCCTTTCCAAAGATCTGGTTTTGATATGGTAAATCATGGATTTCATAAGTACAATATCCCTACTTATGATTACAATCTAAGGAAAATAAATGAGGTCATTAACAAACATGTTAGTTGGGTATGTGTAGGATCATCATGAAAAAAATAGGCCCTTAAGTGGCGAAAAATTTAGAAAATTTAGAGTTAGGCAACTTGACGTAAAAATTTGAATAAGTATCTATATTATTTCAAAAATATGTAAGAATATAATATGTAACAAATTGAATGTAGTTTCTAAACTACTAGGTTTATTTTTTATTTTTTAAATCTATTTGGTGAAAATTTGAAATTTCAGTGTAGTAGCACTTAAATTTTAGGGAAAAATAAGTGTCTATCTGACCACCCTAACCACAATAAAATGATAATATCTTTTTATAATATTTTAGATATAAGTAGAGGACTCATGTCCCGATGTGATGCATATTTTTTTGTAATTTTTTTCCATGTAAATAATTAATTATGATTTTTTTATTACAACTTTAAAAAAATATAAAAAACTCATATGTGTGACCACCTTAGCTTGGTCAAAACTTCATGAAATTCTTCTCTTTTTTTTAATCCTATAGTATGCGAAGCATAGAATGTGACATGTTTCGGATTCAAAAAATGTGATACCGTTTGAAAGCTATAGATGTTTTTCAATCATCCTATCAATCAAGACTTTAGTCGTAATTCAAATAGAAAATGAATAATACTTATTTATTAGATTCAAAGTAAAGCATAATTTATATTGGTGGAAAGTTGAGAATCTCCTTTAAAAACCCTTCAATTTTGGGTTAAGAAAGAGTCATCAGCCACATACCCTACACATACCCATCATATTGCCACTTTTTGGCCCATCATGATCCTACACATACGTAGTCATTTTCCCAATATCTTTCCTAATTATGAGAGTACCTTGATGCAAGAGAATGAAATCATTGACATATTTTTTAATGTACATTTTCCTATCCTTCATTCATCTCCTAATATCTCTCCTACTTGTGAGAGTATTTTGGTGTAAGTGGATGCAATCATGGATAATCATGATAATTTCATAATTGTTCTTCTCTCGATACCTCTCCTACTTGTAATGAAGGTATCTCAGTGTTAGAAGACCTAATCATTAAGAGTCATGAGAATATTTTTCATTTCTCTCTTAAAACCTCTCCCATTGGGAGGATATTATAGCATAAGAGGATGAGGTCATTGACATATTTCTTAACATCACTTTTCCTAGTCTCCATTCATCTTCCAACATCCCTCCCACTTGTGAGAATGTTTTGATGCAAAAGGGTGTATTCATAGATGATCATGCCAATCATAGTTGTCCTTCTCCCAATACCTCTCATATTTGTGACAAAGTTACCTTGGTGTTAGAAGATCAAATCATTGAGTGTCATGAGAATTTTTTTTGTACCTCTCCCAATGCTTTACCCATTTGGTAAGATATGGTATAAAAAGAAGATGATATAATTGATACATTCCTTTCAATATATATTAAGATGACTTGCTAAGATACAAATTCTATGGTCACCTTATATCCCCCCATTAAAAAATCATCAAAAAGAAGTCAATTTTTTTTGAGGTTATGAACATACAAGTGACTATTTGATATAATTTAATTATCAGACATCCTAAAACTCCTTTTGGACCTCCCAAGAGTCCTCTAATTATTGGACCTCCTAAGTCACCTCCTAAGTCATTTCTCATTATAGGACCTCCTAAACCCCTAGCCATATTCTAATCTTTGAAAAACATCTTGCTAATAATCATGTGTCATAACAACCAAGTTATCATACTATATCTCACACATATAACACTATGAATAATAGGCAACCAAGAAAAACACAAGCCATTCCCTCATCGATACCATTCCCACAAACTTTTTTACCTAGTGCCCATTGTTTACCTCAACATAGTGGAAAGGAGTATGATCTTTTAGAACAAATTTGTACACTCCTACTAAGATCTCCCTTTGGGATTATATTCAAGCATCGCCTACCATAGCATGCTTCCAAATTCTTTGCAAAACATTGTTATCTCTCCTAGTGAGCAACTAAATGATGTGGTAGCTTTTATTGAGAATATAAATTCACCTAGCATGGATATTGTATTTCATAAAAATGAGTTACCCCTTTGGAAATGCAAAAAAAAAAAAAAAACCTTGATGATAATAACTAGTATTAACAAGGTTGGAATTAGTCACACCCTTGATGACAATGGTTCGACACTTAATGTCTGTAGTGTGAAACTTTTGGATGGAATTAGCCTAGATAAGCTAAAACTTCAACCAGTTGAGTTGGTTATTCATGGTTTTGATAATGTGGGAAAAACAACCACTTGGTGTAATAACACTACCTGTTAAAGCTAGTAGGGTAACATTGAAAACTCCTATGCATGTCATGCCACATGATCTTTCATATAATCTTCTCTTGGGTAGACCATGAATTCATGCAATCAAAAATCTAAAAATTGTGTACAAATTAAAATAGGAATGACAAATCCTCTTACAATATTGACACTAACTACAAAATTGGAACCTTTACAAGTTGATAAAATATATGTGTGTCTTTCATCGTTGAAAAATTTGCTAGACGATGATTGGGGATCATTAGATTTTACACCTACATTCATGGGATAATACAAGATTACAAAAAAGTCAAGAAAAGAGAAAGAAGTGGCAGTGAAATCAATTAAATCAACAAAAGCATTTTCAATTTCACAACTTTCAGCAACAAAGAAGAGGAGGCCAGAAAATATACATCCACATATGATGAGAATGATCATGACAAACTGCCTTCTTCAAAATAATTGATTTCAAGAAATTTATGGAAGAGGTTATGAGATTTTGAAATAATTTGACTCTAATGGAAAAGGGTGTGGGATAAGAGAACAAGGTATTGACGCCCCCATAGAGCCTAACATGCAATAAACAACAAGAGGTCTTGTTTATTTTCCTTCAATTGATCATACAAGAAACACATATCATTAGTTGTTGCTCCTTTCCATGTGGTAGTTATAATATAATAGCATATTCACTACCATACATGAGGGTATAAACTTGGATTTATACAATCTTATTTATTTCACAAGGAGTAACACATTTCATCATCCATTTGGTCTCACCTTTTGTCCTTACAGTTGGGGGGAAAGGGGTTAGGTAGCATTCTTCTTGGTGGATTCCTTCTAAGGGATCCTTCTTTATCTCCTTAAAATGATAGTGTAGCAAGTACACTAACATTTTAAGGGGGGACATACGGTTCCCCATTCATTGTTTGCATAAGAAATGGTCTCTTCTTACTAGTGATGATAGTATACATCTCCTAGGAAGTGTGACCTTGTTGATCAAATTGTCATCTTTTTAATCCATGTGATGTGTCTTCTTTGTGGTGACATTAGATTTAATGTCCCATAAGAGTGTGATGTTTCTTGGCATATGCCATTCCTCTTAATGGTAATGCTATGTTTAGTTTTCCCTAAGATGTGAATCTTTTATTCCTTGGTTAGTTCTCTCTTGGTGGTGATGTCACCTGTGATATTCCCTAAGGTGTGACATTTCATGAATTAAGAAAGGATCCTTTGATTTTTTTTATTTTGACATTTTGTGGTGATGTTATTACAACATCCATTGAGGTTTTGTGGCATTATCCTCTTATTTCATCCACCAATACATCAAGAATTTTATTTCATGTACCTAGCATAATATAGCTTGCTAGCCATATTGGAAATAATTTCATAGAACCTGGCATAACACAACTTGTAGGTCATGTGCAAAATTTTTCTTCTTCAATCTATTCATGGGAGTTGAATCTAGTGTAGCATTAACATTGCATTTTGTGGCACCTTATTAGGGTTATCAAGGAGTACAACTCTTGGTATGGTTGACAAATGGATACACATCTATAGACCTAGTGTTTCCTTCCTATTTTGCCACCTTATTATGTGAACACCTTGTATACCTAGTGTGTCTCTCATATTTTACCTTGTCATGGGGGTTCACCTAGTGAATATTGAACTTCACTAGCCTGTGTGTCTCCTAATTTGTGACTCACCTAGCAAATACTAGAATTTTCTATGGTGTGATTCATGAACACACTTTTAACATGGCCACCGAGCATAATACACTTTTCTTTCCTATGGAGCCATGTGGTCCATGAGTTCTATGTATGACTTCAATCCTCACGGAGCTTTGTTCTTTATTCGAGAGATGACGTTTGGTATTTGAGACAATTTAAGACTGAGGCCTCTTTGTCTTACCAAATCAAATCCTTTTAGTACTAACATTTTATTTTCTATTTTGTTTTCATGTGTCTTCTTCATGTCTACATCATGTTTACATTGTGCTTGTTTTTATTTTCTTATCATCCCCATGTTATGCTATATCATGTGATTTCACAATGTACACTTTTTGTATTTTTCCATGTATGTTTGTGTATCTTATATTATTGCATATCATACATGTCTGCATGTTGCTTTATGCCTATGTTGGTTTTCCATGGGATCTTAGATCCTAGGGGCTTACAGAACCCCATTGATCCTTAGTCATCCTATTTCTTCAACATTTGTACAAACAAACCTCTCTTGACATAAATTTCTCTACTTTAGTGTGATTTTGAGCATAAGTTCATACTCTCACTAAAGTGGGGGCTAAATTTAGTATAGAAAACTAAATAGCTTTACAATTTCACACTATGTTTTGGCTCCATAATTTATTGGACTTAATTAGGCTTCTAATTTTCCAAATTATTCATTCCAAAGCCTATTTTTTACAATTTTTCAAAGGGGAACCAATATTAAACAAATGCATTCAATTATTAAATTGCCCCAAATCAAGTGTGTCATGGAAATTTGGCTAGGACCCATTCAACCAAGGGTGAATGGGTCCCCCTCCTTAGCTAGGAAAAAAACTGAATATGTTCTTGGTGGTATTTTAAGATCCAAAATTCAAATATGAAGTGACAAATTTTGGAATCTCATTTTTGGGAAATTGGATAAACACTTATAAGTACCTAGTTGTTTTATCATTTGAATTCTAACACAAAGCTTCTAGCATTTAGGATCATAAATTATTGTCAAGAGAAATTCAAGAGAAACATATCAGAGCTTTATCACAACATTTCAAGATCTAACATTTCAAATTTTAAGTGTGTTCTTGTTCATGTTGTTAAACAATACAACTAAGAAGGGGGTTAATCAATTGTAGCAATTTTAACCTTTAAATTTTTCACTAGAGGTTAGATTAATTACCATTGACAAATACTTTAATCTACTAATGTGATTAATCATTAAGTGTAAAAGAAAAAACTAGAAAAAGAAAAACCACACACAATAACACAAGATTTACATGGAAAACCGAATAAGGGAAAAACCACAGTGATGATTAGATCACAATATAAAGAATTCCAAAATTGAATACAAAGGCTCACTACTGAAATGTCTCACTACTAAAACATGAATTACTTGTCCAAAACATAACTCAATGTCCAATGAGGGTTAACCACTCGGAGAGCTCACTACCATAGAATTACAAAGAAGATAGGAGATATTTGTTATAGAGAGAAAGAAATCTCAATGAAATGGAGATTCCAACCATAGTTCACTCACACACTTGCATACATGCTTGAATGATAGACTACACCTTTAGCTCACTTCCTCTGAAAACTCGCCACAGGAATTTCACATTGATCTTCTCAAACTTGAGTCACACACACACACACACACACACACACACACACACACACACACACACACAATTTTGCATCTTTCTTTCTTGCATTCATCTTTCACAAACATCTCAACTTGTACTTATACCTTCTTCAACCTTGAAACTCATCCAAGGTCAGCAACACATTATTTGCATTTATAAATTTAAATTAGGTCGATTCCAAAATATTCTATGATGGAATTAGAATGAGGGAAACCCAAACACATACTTAATGAGGACCTAAATAAGTCCCAACTTTCTTCAACATGCTTCCATGAACTTCGTAAGTACTGTTTAACACAAGGCTGGCCAATACCCATGTAAAACACATAAAAAAATTGAGCACATGCAAACTTAACATAATCCAATCTCTCCAGATAACAAACTTAACTTGAACATGATCATATCAGCTTATTTTCATAATCACAAGTCCTTAAACCAGAATTCATGGAAATTTGTAACAACTACATTTCTCTAGACCACAACCAGATACACAAAAGAGCATAGTACACATACTAGTGAAAATATCTCACACTGTACAATGATCCAATAGCCAAAATTATAAATATAGCAACCATCAATAACCATGAACAATATATTTGAACCACACAAGTATAGAAACACATCCCAGGGCAAACCAAAAAACCTTGTTTATTACAATTTTCTCAATATCCTAAACATATACAATCAATAACCTGTTTCCATGAAATCAATAACAACAACAATCAATTGATAACTAGTTGGCATCAATGATAACACCTTCATACTTGCAAAAATATTCCAATTTGTCATTGATGCCAACACATGATGTGAAGAAACATCAAAGATAGCACAATAGCTCTAAAGACACTTTCTCATGATTTCACTTTCTCTCCCCCTAAGTTGATAAACTTTTTCACATGATACTTTCTTTTCCTTTGACATCAATGGCAATGGAAAAATATATTTTACATTGTTTTACCATTTGACATTAAGAGCATTACTAGTACAAAATTCTCTCCCTTAAGAGTACACCCAAACAACTCTACAATGACAACACATGGCACTACCTGCTTCCCTTGCGAGGTAGACACCAAACATCAGTCTAGAAAGAAGATAGATCCATAGACCCACAAGACTAATGCATCTCCATATGCATCTAGTTTAAGAAAGGAGGGGTAATAACTCATAACTTCTCTCAGAGATACTCAAAAGTATCTTTAGGAAGAGCCTTAGTAAATATGTCAGCAACCTAATCCTTTGTAGGTACATTCTCAAGCTTTACTTCATTCTCCACAACCTTCTCCCTCAAAAAGTGATACCTTATTTATATGTTCTTTGTCCTTGAGTGCATCACTAGATTCTTTCAATCCATATAAAGCCCTCTTTAATATGCAGACCATGTTCAATTTATTTGAAAACTAAAATCCTTCTGGTTATTCCATGTAAACTTCTTTTTCCAACTCACTATTCTAAAATGTAGAATTTACATCCATCTGATAAAATTTAAAATCCTTATGAGCAACAAATGCTAAAAGCATTTTGATATCTTCCATCCTTGCCACCGAAGAAAGGGTTTCCTAAAAAAATATACCTTGTACTTGTGTGTAACCCTTACACACAAGCCTTGCCTTATTTTTACCATTTTTCCATTCTCATTCAACTTATTTTTGAATACCCATATTGATCCAATTATGTTTTTATCTACCGGTCTATGAACCAATTCCCAAGTTTGAATTTTCTCAATCTGCATAAGTTCTTTCATTTTTCTCATACAATGCTCATCTTTACATGCTTCACTCACTGTCTTAGGTTCAACTTCAAAAATTAAACATAGATTTATTTCAGTAGCAACAGTAGCTCTGCTTCTTTTCAATACTCATTTTCTCTTGTATCCAATGATTTGATCTTCTGAATGATTATTTTGCACATATTTAGGTGTCTTTGGGGACACCACTAGAGCTTCTTATTCATTCTACTTTTCCACAACTTCTACTTCTTTGTAATCAGGTTCATTTGATACATAGCCATCAAATTTAATTGAATTCTTCAATGCTTCATCAACCTTGACATTTGTGCTTTCTACAATATTTCTCAGTATTTTATTGTAGCATCTGTAAGCTTTTCTTCTGAGGGAGTATCCAAGGAAGATACCCTCATCTTACCTTGCATCAAAGTTTCCTAAATTTTCTTTATCTCTTCTGATATAACATCTACTTCCAAATACCTTGAAATCCTTTACAGTACAAATCTTTCCATACCACAACTCATAAGGAATCTTAGTACTATTAGATTTTGCTTGAACTTGGTTAAACACATAAACAGTAGTGAATTGCTTCTCTCCAGTAAACTTTCGGTAGACCTACCTTAGTAAACATTGATCTAATAGCTTCTTGAACTGTTTTGTTCTTTCTTTCAACAAACCCATTCTACTTAGGAGTTCTCAAAGTAGACAATTGTCTTCTTACTCCATGTGCTTCACAAAACATATTAAATTCATTGGAGGTGAATTATCCACCTTTTTCATACCTTAAGCATTTTATTTTCATATCCATTTCAACCATAGCTTTGAATGCTTTGAATTTGTCTAATGCATCAAATATTTCTCGAAGAAAAGTAACCCATGTGAATCTAGAAAAATCATTAATCAAAAGCATAAAATACCTATCACCTTGTAGACTTTTCACCCTTGTAGGACCACAGAGATCTATATGAATCAAATCTAGTAGTCTGATAGTAGATTGTTCCTTTGATCTAAAGTTGTTTCTAGCTTGCTTTCCAAATTGAAAATCCTTGCAAATAGAATTAACAGGATTTTTAATCCTCTGTAAATCTCTCACAACCTATACAAAATTGATTCTCACCATATTATCAAAATTAATATGACACATCCTCTGATGCCATAACCAATTGTCATTAATTTGAGACATAAAGAAATTTCCATAAGCACCCTTAAGTAGATAAATATTTCCTTCAAACTTCTTTCCAAAAACAATCACTATTTCAAATCCTTTCCTTATTTCACATTTCTCATCCTTGAACACAAGATTATATCCTTTACTACACATTTTTCCAACACTCAATAGATTATGCCTTAAACCCTTAACATAATAGACATCACCAATATTATGCTTTCCATCAAAACTAACTAAACCTATCCAACAAATCTTAGCACCAGTATCATCTCCAAACTTAACTAAGCCTCCATCATATTTTTTAAGTTTAACAAACTTACTCTTGTCACTGGTCATGTGATGTGAATAGCCACTGTCAACAACCCAGTAGATCTTTTCTTGTTTAGCATGAAGAATAGAGATTACAATATCTTCAACTTTCTCCAGAGCACTTTCCTTCACCTATCTTTTAGTATTAGTAGGAGTAGATTCATCTTTTATATTCAAGAACAAGCATTCATTATCATCAAAATATCCATAATCAGATTCTTCATTAGAAATACCAATATCTTCATTCACATAATATGCTCTCTTGATCATCTTTCCTTTGTTATCCTTTCCTTCTCTTTGTTTATTCCTCTTAGCTCTTTTAGGACATCTCGAAGCATAATGACTAATTCCTCCACAACTAAAACATTTAAAAGGTAACTTGATACTTACTAGAGCCCTTTTTCATTCTTCTTACAAAGTTAGCTTCCACTTCATTGAAGTTATCTTCATGCAGATCTTTAGCTTTTGTAGCTAGAAAGTAGTTTTTTTCTTTGATCCATTTCTCAAGCTAGGCTTTCTCATTTCAAATGATGTTAGAGTACCCAATAGCTGATCTTTAGTATAATTCTTATAATCTACAAATTCCTCAATAGAAAATACCTTTTTACTATATGCATCAGGGAGAGTTCTAAGAATCTTCTTTACCATCCTGCATTCATCCACTACTACACCAAGTCCTTGCATTCCACCTACCAGCTCATGCACTCTCTATACATAGGATTTAATGTTCTCATCTTAAAAAATTCATAGGATCTCAAATTGTGCCTCCAAGTTTTGCAACTTTTCTTCTTTGACCATTTCATCTCCTTCACAAATCTTTTCCAATGCATCCTAGACCTCTTTAGTAGTCTTCAGATTTGCAACTTTAATTAATTCAAAATGTGAAAGACTATTCTTTGGAATGAACTTTACCTTATTGTTATCTTCATTCCCCTTGATCTCATCAAATATACTTGGATCATTATTAAGAGTAGTGTATGTAGTCTTATAATCTTTCTCAACATCATATCCACAGTATTCTAAATATCCTTTGATCTTTGTCTTCTAGAAGGCATAGTCATTCCCATCCAACCTAGGACACTCAATAGTGATCTTTCTCACCATCTCGGACCTTCCTTTAGTGGTTAAGCTCTTCTCCAAGGAACCAAGTTGTGATACCAATTGTTGAATAAGACAACTAAGAGGGGGGCGAATTGGTTGTAGCAATTTTAACCTTTAAAACCTTTTCCAAATGTTAGATCAATTACCATTCACAAATCCTTTACTCTGCTAATGTGATTAATCATTAACTGTAAAAGTAGAAATTGAAAGAAGAAAAATCATACACACAATAACACCAGATTTACATGGAAAACTCAATAAGGAAAAAACCATGGTGAGGATTAGCTCACAATATAAAGAATTCTATAACCAAATACAAAGACTCACTATTGAAAAGGCTTATTACCAAAACATGACTTACTTGTCTAAAACATGACTCATTGTCTAATAAGGGTTAACCACTTGGAGGAATCGCTACCATAGAATTACAAAGAAGATAGAAGATATTTGTTATAGAGAGAAAAAAATCCCAATGCAATGGATATTTCCACCACAGTTCTCTCACACACTTGCATACATGCTTGAATGATAGAGTACATCTCCAGCTCACTACCTTCAAAAACTCTCCACTTGAATTTCACACTAATTTTCTCAAAATCACATCACACACACACACTATTTCACATCTATCTTGCTTGCATTAATCTTTCACAAGCATATCAACTTGTAGTTATACCTTCTTCATCTTTGAAACTCATCCAAGGTTGGCCAAACATTATTTGCATTTACAAATTTAAATTAGGTCAGTGCCAAATTTTTTTATGGTGGAATTAGAATGAAGGAAACCTAAACACATACTTAATTAGGACCTAAATAAGTACAAACACACCTCAACACACTTCCATGAACTTCGTAAGTAGTGTTTAAAAAAAGGTCGACCAATACCTGTGTAAAACACATAAAAAAATTGAGCACGCACAAGCTTAGCACGATCCAATCTCTCCAAATAAAAAAATTAACTTGAACATGATCATATCAGCTTATTTTTAGAACCACATGTCTTGAAACCACAATTTAGATAAATCTAGAGCAACTACATTTCTCCAGACCATAGCCAGATACAAAAAACCGCATAGTACACATATTGGTGAAAATATCTTGCACTATATGATGA
The DNA here is from genome assembly GCA_007258455.2 of Sequoia sempervirens. NCBI lineage: Eukaryota > Viridiplantae > Streptophyta > Pinopsida > Cupressales > Cupressaceae > Sequoia > Sequoia sempervirens. Next base: position 250,107,336 of record VDFB02075321.1, on the reverse strand, counting down.
TCCAGAAGACCAAATTTTAGATATAGAAACCATAAAAAACCATGAATAATACATTTTAACCACACAAGCATAGTAACACATCATAGAGCACAACTTGGAGAAAACCAAAAAACCTTCTTTATTATAATTTTCCCAATATCCTTGAAATGTAGAATCAATAACCTATTTCCATGACATCAATGACAACAACAACCAGTTGATAACCATTTGAAATCAATGAAAACACCTTCATACTTGCAACACATGCTATGTGAAGGCTAACATTGTTGTAGGTCTCTAAGAATTCAAGAAAATAAAACAAGCACGATCCAAGATCCTTGAAGAGGTGTGTATGTCTTCAGTCCTTCGAGCAAGCCATTGAAGGGTGGTGAGTTGAAGCATTGTGTTCATTAATTATCTCCTTCCTTTCCATTCAAGGGTTTCATCATTTACATTTCCATCATGGAAGTGGGAACACTTAAATAGGGTTTGACTGAGGTAAGCCCCTATATGGAATAATATTTTACCTCTATGTAAATGTGTAGGTTGTAGGTTTGAAGTGGATTGAAGAAGGCTTGAAGATCCATTTTGCATTTTTGCATTTGTTGTCATTAACCTTGTCAAGACAACAAAACTCACCTACAAAATTTATTTGTAACATTCTAACTATGGGATAGGCATAAAAAATATATTAGATCTAACACCAGAGGACACTGAATGTTGAGCAAGACACCCTTACAAGGACTCACAACCATATGGTCACCCCTTCTTTGTAGGAACAATAGAACCAATTTTTTTGGGTAGGTACACATTAGTCTGCACCTTCTAGATCTCTCAGAACTTGATTCTTTCTATTTATTAGTTATCAGATAATTGCATTTATTAGATTAGTTCATATACTTTAATTATGGTAATCAATCACAATTATTCACAAATAATTCCTATCCTAAAAAGGATATAGATCTAGGTCTAATTGGCTCACCTTGGGGGTTGAAAGTCAATCTATGCACCTTGTTAATTTGTATACCAATGAAACTATAGAAATAATGGAACAATTTAACCAAGCTAGATCTTGTGGATATTCATCTTAGGCCCACCACATTTTAATGTATCAGTTGATAAAATACTAAAAAATGAAGTTGAATGGGATGTCACATTTCATATAATAAATTTTATTAATTTTCCTTCCATTTTTTTACATATATTTATAACTGGAAACTTTAGTGCAAGGATTTTTTTTTCCCACTTTAATAAACATATATTTTAAATAAATCTTAAAATTTTCATGCACTAAAACCAATTTTTTTTCCATGGGATATCAAATCTCATTTTTAACTATGCATTCAAAAATATAAAAAAAAATTATATCATCTTGACATATAATCTTTTCTCTAATACATCACATTTTTTCCAAGAATTTTAAATAAATTTTAGTATTTTTTCTTGACAAGATAATCAACCTTATATTTTTATGTTAATGACCTACTTTAACTAAAAAAAAATTATAAAATATAAAAAATAATTAAGCTATTCAAAGTATTATATTTCTGAAAACTACACTTATATATATACAAAATGGTGTTTTTGAATTTTTCTAAAAATGTTATTTATAAGAGTAGAAGTTGAAACATCAAGTTTTTTGAATAATTTTATTCTTTTTGGTAAATTGACCACAAAGTGGTACAAAATATGCATGTATTGGATACCTTCAATTGAATTCTTTTTTTTCTATATTTAACATAGCTAGAATGAATCTCTCTAGACCATATATTTGACAAATTATTTTTTAGTTAGAAATGCTTAAATTCACTTGTGTTGATATGTTGTCCAAAAGTGTGACACCATTCTATACATTTATCCAAGAAAAAAATAAGTAAAAAAATATAAAAGATTACAAAAGAGAGGTGCCACAAACATATAACATAAATTTAAACAAATGAATATGTAGAATGGTTGGTTAGCATGAAAGAGGTACTAATACCTCAAATCTTTGCATTGTACCCATATTACATAAAATATAGTTTGGGAAAATACAAAATGATAAAAATATAGGGAAGAAAGCATACACAAAGTTAATGGTACTCCTCCACTTATTTGTAATAGTATATTAACAAGGGTGCCATGAGTCATCTGTGCAAAGGAAGAAACTACTAATATTTTTTTATGAAAACTACTAAGGAAAATAGAAAAAATAAATAATCAATTAATCACAAGGGGTCTCCTCTAAGAAACCATGATCATGAAAATGTCATAGAGAATGGTCTATTATTTTTTTAAGAAATCCAACAATAAATTCTAGTGCAATCTCTAAAGTGTAGATAATACCACAAGTGAGTATAGAAGGGTGGTAATATATTTGTCTAGTGGACTTAAATAATATCTTATTAGAAGAGGTAAAATGAAAACTAGGAACAACAAAAGGAGTTGTAATAATAACTATAGTAGATAAGGTGGAAATAGTAATAGTAGGATCCTTAAGAATGGTTTGGTGCTTCATAAATTGTAAGGGAAATGGGCTGGATAGAAATAGGAGCTAATAGTTCATCAAGGGTATTGATTTTAGTTTGAAGTTATAAAGAGAGTAGGGAAATTGTATAAGAAACTATTTTCAAAGTTGTAGTTTAGTGGGAAGAGGATGTTGATGGAAAATAAGATGAACAAGAGGGGGAATATTAAGAATGTTGGAAGATTAAGGAGTTTTTCATTGACTTGTTTTTTGGCAACATAAGCATGGAGTATAAGTTGCATAGTATGTAGTTCAGTGTTGGCATTGATATAAATATTGTATTCTAGTATGAAGATCATCATGAAGACCAATTTGTATAGCTTGAGCATGTTTGAAGATGATTATCAAGTGAAATTTTACAAGAAGGTTTGATTCAGTGAAGACAGATGAAAGGAAAATAGGCTAAGCATCAAAATAGGTAATTCAATGAATAGGACATCTGATATTTTGGTCTGCATTAGTCTAATGTGTAGAGTCTAGATCTAAATTTTGGGTAAATTTTGTTGGATGTTATAGGAGTTTATATCTAGAATGTCATAGTGTTTCAGTTTCTAGTGTTAAAGTTATGAGTGATAGAAGTTTGAGTCTGGTAGCAATAGTGTTTTCAGTTCAGTGTGCATGTTTTGGTGAATCTGCACCTCTCCACAGATTGGTATCTGGTACTGCAAATTTTTGGAGATGTTGATAGGTGTTAGTAGTGCCTATATTCAGAGTAGCATGAAGATTTGAGGTTTGTGTGTTGGTTTAGTTGATGAATATTGCTATTAGGTCATTATCATTGCTAACCTAATATATTTTGAGTATTGCAAAGTTTGAATATGTATTGATCTAGTATATGGGAGCTATTATAGGTCCATGCCAACCTATTTTGATTGTTTATGAGTTTTGGATTTTGGTGGAAAGTATGTATGCATTTATTATTGTGCCAACAAGGTATATGTTGTATGATACATATGATTAGGTTGACCTAATTGATGTCATAGGTGTTTTTGGATGAAGTAGATATATATTTAAGATATTTTTTTTGTGTTTAAGAGATATAGATATAATGTGATGTATAGTTTATGCAAATTGTGTGAGTATAAGGTGAATGTAGAGCATAGAAAAGTATTAGTGTAGACCAATATGAAGTGTGTAAAGACTATATTATGAGCTTCAATGGAATTTTAATTCATGCATATGCTAGATATAATTGTAACAGTTCAAATCTTGGTTGTGTGCCATAATGTCTTTTGTGTGTTCTTCTTTTAGTGGGAAATGATTCCACTTGGATAGTGAGTCCACCTATGGTGAGCAATTTTTTAATATCTTATTACTTGTTATAATATATTGTGAGCTGATCCTCACCATGGTTTTTCCCATTTTAGGTTTTCCACATAAAAATATGGTGTTCATGTGTTATGTTCTTTAATGGTTTCTTTCATAATTTTTTTTTTTGCTATAAATTGAATATGCTATGTGGAATGAGTGTTTAAATGTTTAAGTTGTTTAAAAGAATATTCATTTACCCCACTCTTAGTATTCTAGGTGTTCAATAATTGGTATCAAAGCTTGGTTCCTTGGAAGAAACTTAATTACTTGGGGAAGATCATAGAGGTTGAACACATGGTTGTTAGAAGACTTCCTACTCCTTTGGAACATATACCTACTCTTGGATTCACTAAAGAAGATTGCATGGTTTACATGAATGGAGAAATCCAAATAGCTCTTGAAGATTTGGAAAGAACTCAAGGTGAAAACAAATATCCAAAAGAAAATGTCAAAGAAGTAGATAAAGGCATCAAAAAATTAAGAAAATAGATCAAGAAATCTAGAGAAAGGAATAAGTCAATGAGCCGTTGAAGCAAACCAATGAAACAACTACCAATTTGAAAGTGCAAGTTGAAGAAGGAAAAATAATTCAAGAATTCCTAAATACTAAGATGAAAAATAAATCTTAAGAATGATAAAAAAATTGAAGAAGACATTATGACATTAAGATCATATTTAAAAAAAGAAAAGAGTCATGAAGAAAAATTCAAGATGAGTTCTTTAAAGCATGATGAAATGATTGCAAACTAGAAAGGATCTAAAGAAAATGGAGTAGGGTTTGAAAAGGGTGAAAGCTCAAAGATAGATCAAACTCCAAATCAGCCTAAAAAGATGATTGAGGACAAGAAGAGCAATGGAAATAAAATCTGAAATTAAAGGAGAGAATTCAAAAGACCACCTATCAGACAACCAAATTGTCACACCCCATTGTGAATTTACCCATTTACTATTACTATTTTAGGGTAATTATCGCATGTGTGAATGTATTTGGAATTTTGATTGGATATAAATATATGTGATTGCGCTTTGCTTATCAAAAGCGAATGAATGTTTATTTTATTTAATTTTATGTGATGAAATGCATATATGGAATGAATGGTTATTGAATTGATATTCTAACTATGAAAAGGATAATGGAAATTTTTGTATTGATGAATGACTGACTACCATGAAAATGTGTTAAGTTGGATGTAGGTTCAGAATCAATCCTTGAGAAGGGAGGGGAAGTATCACTCAGGAGAAGAACTTGGTGAATCAACATAGTAAAAAAACCTAATTGAGATTATACACACACAATCAGTAGTAGAATGGTTGAGTCAAGTCATAGTGTTTGTGAATTGGTAAGTTATCCTTTAGCATGATGTGTTTGCAATAGTAAGGAGTTGGAATTCTATTAGGAGCATTCTTGGTTTATGTTTAGTTCCTGGTGCATGCAAGTACTTCTTTATAGTCATTGATGAGGTGTACATACATTAAAGGTATATATATGCATATGCATGTCGACAATAATCCATACGCATGAAGGAACATGTACATGAGAGTATAAAGGTAGACGTACCTATGCACACTTATGGATGACTTGCTTATGAGCATGGTGATATCAAGAGGACACTATGACATGTGTGTATATATATATATATATGTAATACGTATATATATCTATCAACAAGATAGTAATTGTTTATGTGCGTGATTATGTTATCAAATGTATATATACATAAATAAGATATATACATATATACATATGTATACATGTATCGATATATACATATGTAAATGAAAATGGGAAATTCCCATATGGATACATTGACGTATGTATACATACATATACATGAATATTGATATATATATATATAGAGGAATATATATACAAATGATATGGTATATGAATACTACCTTGATCTTACTCATTTGAATATCAAATCTATACATATTTAGTTGAAATAGAATTCATATTAATGAATAAATATAGATATTAGAATATACACACATATACATACATACATACATATATATATATATATATATATAGCATTGAGGTTATTTATCAATATATATATGTATATGTAAATATATGTAGATATATATTTTTTTATATATATAAAGTAATTAAGGCTAATTTATATATATATATTATGTAAAGTATTGGAGGCCGATTTATACATATATTATGCAAAGTATAAAGGTTGATTCATAGAAGTTTAAGCTTTGGTCGATGAATGGGAAATCTAACACACTATATAATAGTGCTCAAGCAAATGTAAAGGTGTATATATCATTTCATATTAAATGATAATGAAATACTTGAAGTTTTAATCTACCACATGAGTCAATGAACTGAAATATAGTGCAACATATAAGAAACATACAAAATCAAAATGTAGATATAAATGAAAAAGGTTGAATCAACTATGTGTCAACTAGTTTTGCTTTGACTTAGTTGACCATATATGTGCAACAAATATGTGATAGACCATTTCAATTGCTAAACCATGGGCCTTGTGAATAGGGAATAAGCTACAAAATTAGTGCCATGATATGAATTAACTGAATTCTTTAGAATTATAACAAGCTTGAAACCGATTAGTTGTGCTAAAACATGTGCTTTTTGAATGTGTCAAACCTGTTGTGTTGATCATTGGATCAATTTTTTGTGATGAATTGATGACTATCTTCATGAGAATTTGGCACCTTTCTTCTTATAAGATGAGTCAATTTTAAATGGCTGACAAGTGGAAAACTATGAACCTTAATTGTAGCCTTGTGAAGCTGATTCTTATGTATAAATATGGGTCGATCTCAACTTATTTCTTACACTTTTTCATATGCAACGTTACACTACCATTTCTGCTATAGTTTTCATTAAGAGATTGTTATTTTTTCGAGAGCTTTTGGTGAGAGAGTTTTAGTGAGGTTAAGTGAAGCAAGGTTGATATCTAAGTTGATAGCAAGAGGAGGCCAAGCTAGGAAGTTATAAAGTTTATTGGATTAAGTGATTGATAGGCATGGAATACTATTCTTATTCTATTTTATCTTTAAATCTAAAAGATTATTATCTTGTATGTGTGTTTGTGAATTGCACTAGTTTGCTTCTAATAGAGACAAGTCAAATTTTTTATAAAAGAGGAAAGATTGTGATTGATGTGCTTTCCATATAAGTGTTTGTATTTACTCCCTATTAAGGAGATTTTGTTGATGTCTATAGTATTATATAGTAGGAATGATAAATTTAGAATAACCTGTAAAGTTATGGTTTTATGGACTTAGAAAGCTTATGAGTTAGATCCTAGGGTTAGGTTATCCATTGAACAAAGGGTAACTTATACTTTATGTTATGTTCATTTGGAAGAGATGATATCTAGTTTTGGAAAAGGGAATAGGTTAAACTAGAGGTTAGGATTACTATTGAAGGTTTATTGGTGCAACCACAATAGGAAGGTCCTCAAAGAGAAAAGTTTGGACCATGTAGCAAGAGTCACACAACAAAAGAAACACGGAATATGGAGGAAAACTCAGATTCAAATATTCTTATTAATACAAATCTCAATTACAATCGATCAACAACATCTGGGCTTATAGATTCGATTCACAAGTCTGATACAACATGCTCAACTTACAATATTCCTATATGCTCCTTAATGCGAGCAAAAATATTACTTATCAAATCTACCTTAATCTAACTAATCGAATTCTGCTATCCTAATGATCTATTACAATTTTTATATCATATCCAAAAATCTGGAATCATCCTCGTTGGCCAAAGATCATTACAATCTCCAATGAAGAAAACGTAATGTGTGCAAGAAATAGGTCAGCCTCAAATTTGAATTACTCCATGGTGAATGCATAAGATGAAGTGTGGACCTATAATTAAGACCGGGGAAACTCCATAAAACAATTCAAATCATACCATCAAGATCTGAAAGTTATGGGAAAGATCCACAAGTGATCAAAGTAGTCATTAGGCTTAAAAATTATTCTAGTGTCAGTTCAAGAAACCGCCATTAAATCCGGAAGTGATAAATTTCCAGAAAAAGATCCAATCATGCTCAAATCTTGGAATAAGGAAAATGAACATGTCCACGATGTAAACATAGATACACATGGTCTGGTGAGAAAATATGATGAAATGTTGAATCTACCAACTTGAATTGAACAAGAACAAAACTGAAATGAAAATATTTTTTTGGTTGATGCAAGATTGCCAAGAACCAAGGATGCTCCTGCATCAGACATCCAGGGTTGATTGAAAAGTGAGTCCCTCACTTTGCTGGGGCCAAAGGAAAACCAATTCAATCTACCTCAACTTGATAAATCCAAGAGGAATCCTCCACTAGCCTACCTTTCCACTTTACAAGATATTCTTTGTACTGTCTTCCACGAGTTTTCTTCCCATCTCTAGTATCCAAAATTTCTTCTATCTCATCTAATTGTTGTCTAGGAAACTGATTCTCCAATTTTTCTTCACTATCTTCATTGAATTCTACTTCATGGTACTTATGTAGATCTACAATGTTGAATATAGGTGATATACCCATGCCATCTAGTAACTCCACTTCATATGCATTTCCTGAATCAAATTTCTTCAAAATCTTACAAGGTCCAAACTTCCTCATCTTGAGCTTATTATATGTACCAACTGGAAATATTTCCTTCCTCAAATACACCATCACTTCATCTCCAACTTTGAACTCATTATGTCTCCTCTTTTCATCTAATTGCTCCTTATACTTTTGGTTCATATCTTCCAATTGTTGCTTTACTTGAGTGTGCATTGTCTTCATATGCTCTACAAAATCTTCTACTTCTGCACTCCTTTTATCTTCTTTACTGATGTCTCACAATTCTGATATACTTCTAGGATGAACTCCTGTAACAATCTCAAAAGGTGTCTTCACAATACTCCTGTTAATTGAACTGTTGTAAGCAAACTCTGCTTGTGCAAGGATTAAATCCCAACTTCTGGTCTTCTCTCCAACCAAACATCTCAGCAAATTCCCCAAAATCTTGTTTCTGCGGGTGAAAAGTAGAACTGAACTTCAAATTTGTCTTTAACTTCTCCCAAAGTGTCTTCCAAAGTGTCTTCCAAAAATAACCAACAAACTTTGTATCTCTGTCTGAAACAATACTCTTGGGTAATCCATGCAATTTGACCACTTCCTTGAAAAAAAAATCTACTACATGTATTGCATCCGTTATCTTCTTATAGGGTATGAAATGTGCCATTTTAGAAAATTTGTCCACTACCACAAATATGGAATCATTACCTCTTTGTGTCTTCAGAAAACCAAGTATGAAATCCATGCTGATATCCTCCCAAGGTTTCTATGGAACTGTCAAAGGCTTATACAATCCAACATTCTGACTACTTCCTTTTGTAACTTGACAAACTCTGCAACTCTACACAAATTTCCTAACATCCTTATGAATTTGTGGCCAAAAGTAATTCTCACTTACCAATGCTATTGTCTTATCAATTCCAAAGTGTCATGCCAATCCTCCACTATGTTTTTCTTTCACCAAGTTATCCCTCATTGAACTTTTGGGTATACACAACTGATTCCCTTTGAACAACATATCCTTCTTAATGGAATAATCCAACCACTGACTCCTATCTTCCAAGACTAGTTCTTTACAAACTCTCCAAGGTTCTGCAAAATATAGGCCTTCCTCATACAAGTTCTTAAATTCATCAAAACCTGATACCTCCACTCTCATCCCTTCCAGTAAATTCCTTCTCCTACTCAAAGCATTCACAACTCTATTTGACCTTCCACTTCTACATGTTTAAAAAAAAAATTATAACTCTACAAGAATTCCACCCATCTCATGTGTCTCTAATTCAACTTACCTTGACTATTCAAATATTGTAATGCCTGATGATCCGTATATAAAAAAAACTCCTTAGGAAACAAGTAATGTCTCCACTTCTTCAAGGCTTGAACTATGGCGTAAAACTCCTGATCATACACTGAATATTTTCTCCTAGCATCATTCAATTTCTCACTAAAATAAGCTACTGGTCTTCCTTCTTGACTTAATACTGCTCCAATTGCATTTACACTTGCATCATAGTCTACTTGAAATACCTTACTAAATTTTGGTAAAGCCAACATAGGCTTCTATTCACCTTTTGTTTCAACAACTCAAAACTTTGGTCTACTCCAGATGTCCACCTAAAATATTTCTTATCCCCTCTCATTTTTTCTATCATAAGACTACAAATAGAACTAAAATTCTTAATGAAATTTTGGTAGAAACTAGCCAATCTATGAAATGATCTTACCTCTCCAATGCTTTCTAGTGTAGGCCATTCAACAATTGCTTTTACCTTCTTAAGATCTATCTTCAATCCATCCACAGATATCACAAATCCCAGATATACCAATTCTTCCTTCATGAAACTATACTTCTTAATGTTTATCAACAACTATTCTTCTCTCAGAATTTGCAAAACTTATCTTATATGCAACAAATGTTCTTCTCTACTCTTACTGAAAATCAAGATGTCATCCAAATAGACAATCAACAAATTTCCCAAGAATTTCTTCAATACCTCATTCATCAGCCTCATGAAAGTACTCAGTGCATTTGTTAGTCCAAAAGGAATTACCAACCACTCATACAACCCTTCATTTTTCTTGAATGTTTTCTTCCACTCATCCCCTTCTCTGATTCTAATCTGATGATATCCACTCTTCAAATCTATCTTTGTAAAGTATTTAGCCCCACTCAAACAATCCATAATGTCATCCATCTAGGGCAAAGGAAATATATACTTCACTATGATTTTGTTTATGGCTCTAGAGTCTATACATATCCTCCATTCTCCATCCTTCTTAGGTTCTAGCACAACAGATACTACACAAGGACTTAAGCTTTCTCTGATCAAACCCTTCCTCAACAACTCTTGCACTTATCTATTCAACTCTTCATTATCTGCAGGTGTCATCTGGTGTGCTACTTTATTAGGCAAACTAGCTCCAGGAATCAAATCCATGCAATGACTAATACTCCTGGGTATGTGCAGGATCATCATAGAAAAATAGGCCCTTAAGTGGCAAAAAATTCAGAAAAATTAGTGTTAGGCAACTTGACATAAAAAATTGAATAATTTATCTATATTATTTCAAAAATATGTAAGAATAGAATATGTAGCAAAATGAATGTAGTTTCTAAACTACTAGGTTTTAAAAAAAAAAAAATCTATTTGGTGACAATTTGAAATTTCAATGCAGTAGTACTTGAATTTCAGGGAAAAAATAAGAAGTAGGTGTTTGTCTGACCACCCTAACCATAATAAAATGATAATTATTTTTTATAAGATTTTAGACATAAGTAGAGGACTCATGTCTCATTGTGATGCATATTTTTGTAATTTTTTCCAAGTAAATAATTAATTATGATTTTTTTATTACAAATTTTAAAAATATAAAAACTTGTATGTTTGACCACCTTAACTTGGTCAAAACTTCATGAAATTCAATTTTTCTTTTTTTAATCCTATAGTGTGCAAAGCATAGAATGTGACACATGTTTTGGATTCAAAAAATGTGATATCATTTGAAAGCTATAGATTTTTTTCAATCAGCCTATCTATCAGGACTTTAGTCATAATTCAAATAGAAAATGAATAATAATTACTTATTAAATTCAAAGTAAAGCATAATTTATATTGGTGGAAAGTAAAGAATATCCTTTAGAAACCCTTTTTGTGTCATCAATTTTGGGTTAAAAAAAAGTCGTCAGCCACATACCTATCATATTGCCACTTTTTGGCCCATCATGATCCTACACATACCCTCCTCACAGGTTGTAATCCATCAGGTACATTATCCGAAATGATCTCTTCATATTCTATCAACAACTCCTTTATCTCCTCCAATTGTTTTTCTACATGCTTCAAGTCTTCAGTGTTCTTAGGAACCAAGGCATAACACATGTTCTCATGTCTTATTATATCCAAAAATCTCCTTCCATCAACCAAACAAATTCTAGCATTCATACAAACCTCAACTTTAGGAGCATCCTCCAATGGTAACAAAGTCCACTTCATCCCATTAGCAACAATGGTATATGTCTTCTTCTTTCCATTGTGAATAGCCTGTCTATCATACTGCCAAGGTTTTCCCAACAAAACATGGCCTACCTCCATAGGCATGATATCACACAAAACTTCATCATGATAATTTCCTATCTTCAATTTCACCAAACATTTTTCACTTACCAATACCTTATGCTCATCTTGAATCCATGCTATTTGATAGGGCTTTGGGTGTTTCAATATTTCCAACTTCAATTTGGTCACCATTCCTTTAGAAACCAGGTTCTCAAAGCTTCCACTATCAATAATCACTTTGCAACATTTACCAGCTACCTTGCATCTGGTCTGGAACAAATTCTTTCTCTACAACGGTTCTTGCTCCATCTCACTTTGACACAATAATCTTTTGTTCACCAACACTTCTCCCTCTTCTATTTTATTAGATGATCTGACATGATCTTCCTCAAACAAAGGTTGATCTTCTACTATTTTCTATCTCTTTGCTTGTCTCTCTCTGATTACATTCAAATGCTCTATGTCCTTCTCCACCACACTTGAAACAAGTTCCCCTGAATACTCTTTTCTCCTATCCTCTATCATATTTTCTATAAACATATCCTCCTCTACGGTTAAAGTTTCCATTATCTCTATAGTATGAATTATCATTCTTACTGACTTCCTTATCTTTATTCTGATTTGCAAAAGTTCCTCTTCCTCCTCCAGTAAAATCTCTTCCTCCCTGAAATTTTCCACCTCTTCCTCTCTGTCTTTGCTCATGTCTTTTAGTCAGTTTTTCTTCTGCTTTTAGGGAACATTGATATGCCTCCTCCACACTCATCAACTTGATCAAACTAATCTCATCCTATATATATAGCTTCAAGCCATTCACATATCTGGCTACTTGCTCGACCTCATCCTCTGAATGTCCGGGTCTGATATTGTTCTTTTAGAACTCCTTGGTATACTCCATCACACTTAAATCCTTTTTCTTCAAATTTTGCAACTTTCAAAACAAATTGATATGATAATCTGTAGGCATAAAATTTGTCTTTAACTTATTCACCATCTGATCCCATGATTTTATCTTCTCTTTTCCTCTTCTTTTCCTATCTGTTTGCAAATGTTCCCACCAAAGGGATGCATGTCCTTTCAACTTTGTACAATAAAATTTCACCTTATTGTGTTCGGTGGTACCTTCAAAATCAAAATATTTTTCCATCTTTGTTATCCAACCAAGCAATTCATCTGAATCCAACTTACCACTATAATCCGGTGGATTGAAATGCGGCTTAGTATTTAGTCTAGTTAGGGATCTTATGAACCTCTCTTCTCCCTGATCAAGGCCAAGTTGATGTTCTCTTTCCATTTCTTCCTTTTCTTCTATTTCTTCATCACTCACATCATCAACTGGTCGACCTCTCCTCTAGGCTATTTTGACTGCTTCTAATATGGCAGCAATTCCTCTCAACATCTCCATCGTAGTTGTGTCTGCATTTCCACGCACTCCATTTTCTCTAAAATTTATTCTTCCTGCCATCTTTACACAAGTCCTCTGCAACTATAGGTCAGATCCTTAGTCCACCACCCCACAATAAATCTTCAATAGGACTCCACAAATTATGGCAATCTCTCACGGATCAAATCTCACTCTGATACCAATCTGTTGTAGCCACCGATAGGAAGGTCTTCAAAAAGAACAGTCTGGAGTATGCAGAAAGAGTCACACAATAGAAGCAACAAAAAATATGGAGGCAAATACAAATTCAAATATTCTTATTAACATAAATCTCAATTACAATCGGTCAGCAACATCTGGGCTTATAGATTTGGCTCATAGGCCTGATACAACATGCTCAGCTTACAATATTCCTATATGCTCCTTAATGCGAGTGAAAATATTACTTATCAAATCTACCTTAATCTACCTAATCAACTTATGCTATCCTAATGATCTATTACAAGCTTTGTATCATATCTACAAATCTGGAATCATCTCAATCAGCCAAAAATCATTATAATCTCCAATGAGGAAAATGTAGTGTGCACAAGAAATAGGTCGGCCTCAAATTTGAATTACTCCATGGTGAATGCATAGGATGAAGTTTGGACCTATAATTAAGGTCGGGGAAACTCTAAGGAACAATTCAAATCATTTCATCAAGATCCGCAAGTTATGGGAAATATCCACAAGCAATCAAACTAGTCGTTAGGCTTGAAAATTATTCTAGTTCCAGTTCAAGAAACTACCATTAAATCCAGAAGTGATAACTTGTCAGAAAAAGATCCAATTGCGCTCAAATCTTGGAATAAGGAAAATGAAAATTTCCACGATGTAAACATAGATCCACAGCATCTAGTGAGAAAATATGATGAAATGTTGAATTTACCAACTTGAACTGAATAGGAACTAAACAAGAAAAAAAATGAAATGAAAATATTGTTTTGGTTGATGCAAGATTGCCAAGAATGAAGGATGCTCCTGCATCATTTACCTATGCATAGATATAATGGTCTAATGTAGAACTAGCTAGGGTAGTGAATTTGAATAGGCTGACTATCACTCAAAGTACTGAGTGAGAATACTTTGGCCAAAGTAGTGTGTATCCCTTTGGCTCTACTATCAGTTCACCATGTTCCTTGTTATGCATGCTAGATTAGGATTGTAAGGTATACAAGTTCTAGTTATGTAGGAAACATCACTAATCTCACTAAGGTTAACATTACAATGTTTCTTCACCAATATATTCATTGAAGGGTAGGGCCATCTATCTATTGATAGATATGTGAGAGACCGCATATGAGTCTTTGGTTGGTAGAAAATTTCTTGGGTGATGCTTCTCCTCCTTGGTTGGTGATCAAGTTATGTAGAAGTTTCTTGGACCATTTGTATCTATTGCTATGAAGCTTGGTTGACCTATGTATGTAATTATCTACAATATTGGAAATATTGTATCATGATGATTAGTGTATTGGAAAAGAAATCAATGAATGAAATTTATTATGTCATTTATGTCCATTCTATCTCTCATCAGAAAAGAAATTTTTTACTGCATTGGCTTGGAGACAAAGTTTATTTACTAGAAAGTGAAAACTTAAGGAATTTACTTGTGAGAACAGTTGGCATGTTACATGTGGTATCAAAGCTACTAGGTTTAGCTCTGGAACCTATGTGCTCATCATACTCTCCATCCAAAATTAAATAATGTTTGGAAATTCTTATGCTAAGATGGTGTATCTCAGGTTAACTGCAAGAAATTCAGTAATTTGTAACAAGCGCTACTCGAAAGCCAAGAACGTAAAAGAGGCCATTGTTCATATGATAGAGGGTACCAACTATGATAATTTTTTTCAGTTAAGTGACATGGAGACCTTTAGTCATTCTCTTTCTCATATTAGTGAAGTAAAGAGAAAAATGAAAGAGGAAGCCAATTTAAACTATCTACATGCAGTTTCATCAACAAAGTTTGATTCCTTGTCACTTTCCAGGGATATTCCCTTGGAAGGGAGTATCAGTCCAGCATTCATCTTTAGAGACCCTAGAGCTCTTCAAATGTTGGAAGTGATTATAATTTCCTCAAGTAATGAATTATATGGTTATGTTCCTCGCAACTATGTATCATATGATAAATATGAAGGTTACTATCCATTTTTAGATAGAGATGATGAATTGAGAGATGAATTTTTTTTTTTAGGGTGTACTGCATTAAGTATGTGTCAGAAAGTGAATTCGAGGGATACTCTCCACTTGACTATCTAAATAGTCACTCTATGTAATTGAAAGGATTTTAAGATCCTTGAAAATGAATAAAATCATGTGCTTATCAAAAGCTTTTTGATGCAACCATGTAGGAGGGTCCTCAAGGAGAACAATCCATACCGTGCAAGATGAGTAACACAATGAAAGCAACACATAATATGGAGGAAAATTTAGATGCAAACATTCTAATTAACAAAAATATCAATTACATTTGGCCGACAATATCCGGGCTAACAGATTTGGCTCACAGGCCTGATACAACATTCCAATATGCTCCTATATGTGAGCTGAAACCTTACAATTGAGATCAATCTTTATCTACTCAATCAACTACTACTACCACCACCCTCTTCTAATGATCAATTACAAGCTTTCTATCATATTCACGATTCTAGAAAGATCTGCGTCAGGCAAAGATCATCACATTCTCCAAGGAAAGAAAATGTAATGTGCGCATGAATAGGTCAGCCTCAAATTTGAATTACTCCATCAATAGGTGCATAGAATGAAGTGTGGACCTATAGTGAAGGTCGGGGAAACTCTATGAAACATTTAAGATCACACCGTTGAGATCCACAAGTCATGGGGATGATCGATGAATGATCAAATTAGTTGTTAGGCTTGTAAACTATTCTGGTGTCAGTTCAAGAAACTATCATGAACTCTAGAAGTGATAACTTGCTAGAAAAAGATCCAATCATGCTCAAATCTTGGAATAAGGAAAATGAACATTTCCATGATGTACACAAAGATCCATAGGGTCTGGTGAGAAAATATGATGAATCTACCAACATGGACTGAGCAAGAACAAAACTGAAAGAAATTTTTTTTTGGTTGATGCAAGATTGCCAAGAATGAAGGATGCTCCTGCATCAGACATCTGGGGTTATTGAAAAGTGAGTCCCTCACTTTTCCAAGACTAAAGGAAAACCAAGATGGTCTACCTCTACCTAAGAAATCCAAGAATAATCCTCCACTGGTCTGTCTTTCCACTTCACAAGATATTCTCTGTATTGTCTTCCACAAGTCTTTCTCCCATCTCTGACATTCAAAATCTCTTCAATCTCATTTGATTGTTGTTTATGGAATTGGTTCTCCAATTTTGCTTCACTTTCTTTACTAAACTCTACCTCATGTTACTAATATAGATCTGCAATGTTGAATATAGGCGATATACCCATGCCTTCTGGTAGCTCCACTTCGTATGCATTGCCTAAATCAAATTTCTTCAAGATTTTACAAGGTCCAAACTTTCTCATCTTTAGCTTATTGTATGAGCCAAGTAGAAATCTCTCCTTTCTCAAATATACCATCACTTCATCCCCAACATCAAACTCCTTATGTCTCCTCTTTTCATCTGTTTTCTCCTTATACTTTCAGTTCATGTCTTCCAATTGTTGTTTCACTTGAGTATGCAACTTCTTCATGTGTTCTAAAAATTCTTCTGCTTTTGCACTCCTTTTGCTTTTCATACTAATGTCTCTCAATTATGATACACCTCTAGGATGAATTCTAGTAACAATCTCAAAAGGTGTCTTTCCTGTACTCCTATTCACTAAATTATTATAAGAAAACTTTGCTTGTGCAAGGACTAAATCCCAACTTTTGGTCTTCTTTCCAACCAAATATCTCAACAAATTCCCTAAACTCCTACTTACTACCTCTATCTATCCATTAGTTTGTGGGTGAAAAGTAGAACTGAACTTCAAATCTATCTTCAACTTCTTCCAAAATGTCCTCCAAAAGTAACCAACAAACTTTACATCTCTATCTGAAACAATACTCCTAGGTAATCCATGCAATCTGACCACCTCTCTGAAAAAAAAGTTTGCTACATGTACTTCATCTGTTGTCTTCTTACAAGGTATGAAATGTGCCATTTTAGAAAATATATCTACCACCACAAATACATAATCATTACCTCTTTGTGTCTTCAAAAAACCAAGTATGAAATCCATGCTGATATCTTCCCAAGGTTTCTCTGGAACTATCAAAGGCTTATACAATCCAATATTCTGACTACTTCCTTTTGCAACTTGACAAACTCTACAACTCTACAAAAATATCCTAACATCCTCATGAATCTATGGCCAAAATTAATTCTCACTCACCAATGCCATTGTCTTATGAACTCCAAAGTGTCCTAATATTCCTTCACTATGCTTCTCCTTCACTAAGTTATCCCTCATTGAACTTCAGGGTATACACAACTGATTTCCTCTGAACAAAATGTCCTCCTGAATGAAATAATCCAACCATTGACTTCTATCCTCCGAAACTGGTTCATTACATGCTCTCCAAGGTTCTGAAAAATCCAAGTCTTCCTCATACAAGTTCTTCAAGTCATCAAAGCCTAATACCTCCATTCTCATCTCTCAGTAAATTTTTTCCCCTACTCAAAGCATCAACAACTCTATTTGACTTTCCACTCCTATGCTTCAAAATAAAATTACAACTCTGCAAGAAATCTACCCATCTCATGTGTCTTTTGTTCAACTTACCTTGACTATTCAAATATTGCAATGCCTGATGATCTTAATACAACATAAACTCCTTAGGAAACAAATAATGTGTCCACTTCTTCAAGGCTTGAACTATAGCATAAAATTCTTGATCATACACTAAATATCTTCTCCTAGCATCATTCAATTTCTCATTGAAATAAGCTACAAGTCTTCCTTCTTGACTCAATATTGCTCTAATTGTATTTCCACTTGCATCACAGTCTACTTGAAATACCTTATTGAAATCTGGTAAATCCAACATAGGCTGCTCAGTCACCTTCTGCTTCAAAAATTCAAAACTTTGATCTACTCTAGATGTCCATCTAAGATCCTTCTTATATCCTCTCATTGTTTTTGTCCTAGGATTGAAAATAGAACTAAAATTCCTAATGAACTTTTGGTAGAAACTAGCTAATCCATGAAATGATCTTACCTCTCCAATACTATCTAGTGTAGGCCATTGAACAATTGTTTTCACCTTCTTAGGATCCATTTTCAATCCATCCACATAGATTACAAATCCTACATATACCAGTTCTTCCTTCATGAAACTACACTTCTTAATGTTTATCAACAACTACTCTTCTCTCAACCTCTGCAAAACTTGTCTTATATGCAACAAATGTTCTTCTCTACTCTTACTGAAAATCAATATTTCATCCAAATACATGATCACAAACTTACCCAAGAATTTCTTCAATACCTCATTCATCAACCTCATGAAAGTACTCGATGGATTTGTCAATCCAAAAAGCATCACCAACCACTCATACAAGCCTTCATTTGTCTTGAATGTTGTTTTCCACTCATCCCCTTCTCTGATTCTAATATGATGATATCCACTCTTCAAATCCATCTTTGTAAAGTATTTAGCTCCACTCAAACAATCCATTATGTCATCCATCTAGGGAAAAGGAAATCTATACTTCACTGTGATCTTGTTTATGGCTCTAGAATTTGTACACATCCTCCATTCTCTATCCTTCTTAGGTGCTAGCACAATAGGTACTGCACATGAACTTAAGCTTTCTCTAACCAAACCCTTCCTCAACAATTCTTGCACTTGTATATTCAACTATTCATTCTCTACTGGTTTCATCTGATGTGTTGCTTTATTAGAAAAAATAGCTCCAGGAATTAGATCCATGCAATGACTAATACTCCTCATAGGTAGTAATCCATCAGGTACATTGTCTAAAATGATCTCTTCATACTCTGTTAGCAATTCCTTTATCTCCCCTGGTTGTTCTTCTACATGCTTCAAATATTTAGTCTTCTAAGGAACTAAGGCATAGAACATGCTCTCATGTCTCAACCCATCCAGGAATATCCTTCCATCAACCAAACAAACTCTAGTACTCGTACAAACCTCAAATGTAGGAACATCTTCCAATGGCAACAAAGTTTGCTTGATCCCATTAGCAACAATGGTATATATGTTATTCTTTCCATCATGAATAGACTATCTATCATACTACCAAGGTCTTCCCAAAAAAACATGGCATACATCCATAAGCATAATATGACACAAAACTTCATCATGGTAATTTCTTATCTTGAATTCCACCAAACATTGTTCACTTACTAGTATCTTATGCTCATCCTGAATCCAATCAATCTGATAAGGCTTCAAGTGTTTCAAACTTTCCAACTTCAGTTTAGTCACCATCTCTTCAAAATTTAGGTTCTCAAAACTCCCACTATCATCAATCACCTTGGAACATTTACTATCATCAATAACCCTTTTCTTGCAAAAATGGTGAGAAATTTGACCAATCCTAGAGGAAGTCACAAAGTTAGACAAGGTCTAGTGGGTGTTGATGCTAAATTGGATCAAATATTGGCAAGGTTGGGAAATCTTGAGTTGGAAGTAAGGGTAAAAGATAGGGTAGATTAGGAAATTCCAATTATTGAGGATGAGGGAGAAAATTCTCATGACCATGATCAAACTCACGAACATGAGAAAGAGAAATCACCCTCTTTTAGAAGGAACTAATAGGAAGCACATGGCTATTGAAATTTTTAGGGATATGAAGAAAATAAATCCAACCATGTTTTAAGGTAGTACCAATGAGGACGAAGGTGAGGCATGGTTGGCCTAGATGGATAATAATTTTGAAATTCGTAATTATTTTGAGGTCATGAAAGCAGCATGGGAAGATTACTCATTAGAAGGAGAAGCCTCTAACTAGTGGATGAACAAGAAAATGGAACTTGGTCTTAGCTCACTAAAACTTACATGGAATGAATTTATGGAAATATTATAGAAAACATGGTTACCTCAACTCTATTATGACTAGAAACTCACATATTTCCAAAATATGAGAGAAGGAGAAATGTTAGTTAATGAGTACTAGGAAAAGTGTACCCATCTATAACATAATGTTCCAATATATCAACAGGGTGAATGATTTTGTATAAGGAAATTCATCATGGGACTTAATATTCATATTGGGGGTGAGGTAGATGTACATGGTCCAACCACTATGGATCTAGTGTATGAGAAGGCTATTAAGTAGGAGTAGAAGCTCAAAACTATCTCCATCCACCAAGAAAATAGGAATCATAAGAAGATTATGGGAGCTCAAGCTAAACCAACTCCAAGGAGGTTTGAAGTGGTACAAGATTTTAGAAGAAAGGGGATAAGGGACCCCAAAATAATGGGAAAGAATCAAGGAAGGACCATAGAAAAAATAATTCCAATGGTGGTAATGTGAAGAATGTTAGAAGTAATGCTAGTAAGCCTAGTGAACCTGCAAGGAAGAAAGGACCAACAACAGGATGTTTCACATGTGGAGAATACCATTATGCATTAAATTATTCCAATAAGCCTTTTAGGTAACAACCTTATGGAAACCCACTTCCTTCTTAGCATTCAAGAGGAGTATCAAGTTACTCTAGTGGAGACTCCAAGTATTTTGTTTGGATTACCCAATTCCATACTTATAGATACTGGAGCTATTGAAAATTTTGTTTCACCTACAATAGCAAAGTAAATATCTATGAAAGTTTGTTACATGGAAAAATTAGGGGTTGTAGAATAAACAAACCAGACAAGAGCAATGGTGGAACAATGTTTGTTCAAATCTAGGATTGACCTACCTTGTTTTTCTATGAAGGTAAACCTATATGTAGCACCCTTAGGATCCTATGACATTATACTAGGAATGAAAAGGATTTGGAAGCATAAGGAAAATGTAGACTATCATGCCAAAACTATGGAATGTTTGGATTATTTAGGTAACAAAGTAATGAAACAATGAATACCTAAGGAAGTTAAGATGTGCCAAATTTCTGCAATGCAACTACTTAGGGCTAAGAAGAAAGTATGTTAGTTATTTGTAGTAAAAATAGAAAATCTTGAAGAATATAAGGAAATAGATTTTGTAGATGGTATGGTCCATTATGGATTAGAAGAGCACTAAGAGATGGAAGAAAGTGAAATAATGGAAACTAGAGAAATGGATATGGAAAGATATCCAATCCTTTGAAAGTTTGTAGATGTGTTTCTAGAAGAATTACCTAGATTACCACCAAAAAGGATTTTTTATTTCTGTATTGAGATAGCTCCAAGATCAAAACATATTCCCAAAGTGCCTTAGTGAATGATAATAACGGAGTTAATGGAGCTTAAGGCACACCTAGATGAATTGTTATCTAAGGGATTGATAAGACGAAGTGTATCACCCTAGGGAGCACCAATAATCTTTGTGAAGAAGAAGAAAAATACATTGATGTTGTGTAATTATTATTGAATGCTTAACAAAGCTACAGTAAAGAACAAGTATCCATTATCATGCATTGATGACCTTTTTGATCAAATGAGAGGAGTTGTTGTATTTTCTAATATTGATCTACTATTTGGATACCATTAGTTAAGGATCAAGGATGAGGACATCTTTAAGACTGATTGCAGAAACAGGTACATACATTATGAGTTTACAGTTATGCCATTTGGACTAGCTAATGCATTGACAAAATTTATGAATCTAATGAATAGTGTATTTATGGATTTCCTAGATAAGTTTGTTTTAATTTTTCTTGATGATATCCTAATCTATTCAAAGAATGAAGAGGATCATTGCAAGCATTTGGAGATAGTTTTACAATTACTGAGAGAACATAAGTTTAATGGGAAACTCTGTAAATGTAATTTCTTCCAAAAGAAGGTGCAATACCTAGGACATGTGATATCAACTAAAGGTATCTCAGTTGATCCAACCAAGATAAAGGTAGTGCTAGAATGGCCAGTACCTAAAAATGTTTCTAAACTAAGAACTTTATGGGTCTTGCAAGATATTATAGAAATTTTGTTGCAAATTTCTCTTGAATGGCCTTTCCAATTACTTCTTTGTAGAGGTAAGGAAAGAAATTTGAGTGGACAGTAAAATGCTAAGCAACATTCGATCTACTTAAAGAGAAGTTAACTACTACACCAATTTTAAAAGTTCCAAATCCTGATGGTGACTCTACTATTATCATAGATGCATCAAGAGAAGGCTTAGGTGGAGTTTTAATCCAAGAAGGGAAAATAATTGCTTATGAATCAAGGAAGCTGAAACCCTATGAGAAAAATTATGCATCATATGATTTAGAGTTAGCAACGGTGGTTCGTGCATTGAAAATGTGGAGGCATTATTTTCTAGGAAAACCCTTTGAGATGAAAACCGATTATCATGGGTTGAAGTATCAATTCACTCAACCTAATCTAAATGCACGATAGAGAAGATGGTTGGAGTTGATAGCTAATTATGACTTCAATATCACTTATATCAAAGGGAAAGAACATTGGGTAGCCAAAACCTTAAGTTGTAGATTCAAAGATATTTCCTCGATAATGACAATCCAAACCAACTTTAAAGGTCAAGTGTTACAAAAATGTAAGGAGGAGTACTATTTTCAAGTTAAGGAAGCACTCACAAATAATCCATAAGATGCAAGATATGATGGATATCATTTTGAACCCAATGGATTACTTAGCTATAAGGGAAGGATGTATGTGCCTAAATTTGAGGAATTGATAAATCTTATGTGGAAAGAAGTCCATGAAGCATTATACCCGAGACATCTTGGTGTGACAAAGATGTTGGAAGATGTGAAGCCATTATAATTTTGGAAAGGGATGAAAGGAGACATTGCTAAAGTTGTGGCTAAATGCTTGGAGTGTCAAAGAGTGAAAGCGGAACATTATCATCCTCTAGGCTTGCTATATCCACATGATATTGCAAAGAGTAAGTGGAAAATCATTAGTATGGACTTTGTGCAAGGATTTCCCATGTCAAGGAATAAGCACAATGCCATTTTAGTTGTTGTTGACAAACTTACTAAGGTAGCACATTTCATACTAGAGAATTTAACAAATGGAGCTCATGTCATAGCTCAGAAATTCATGCAGGAGGTATTCTAACTACATGGAATTCCAGAGAATATTATCTCAAATAGGGATGCATGTGTAACCTCAATATTTTGGAAAACCTTTATCTCTGCATTGGGGATTCAACTAAATATAAGTTTAGCATATCATCTAGAAACAGATGGAAAAATCAAAAGGGTGAATCAAGTACTTGAAGAATTACTAAGAATGTATTGTATGGATCAACAATGCAAGTGGGAAGACTAATTTTCTTTGGTATATTTTCTTATAACAATACCTACCATTCTACAATAAAGATGGCTCCTTTCAAATCATTATATAGCTAGAAGTATCAAACCCTGATAAGTTGGGATAAACTTGAAGATAGGGTGAGTCTTGGGCCTAAAATTTTAGATGAAATGGAGGAACATGTCAAGGTTATCAAGCAATGTCTAGTTGAAGCCAATGATAGGAATAAAAGCTATGCAGATGTGAAGAGAGTACCCAAGAATTTCGTAATAGGCGATAAGGTGTTCTTAAGGGTAAAACCGCATAAGAGTTCTATCAAGTTTGGAAAGTCATCCAAACTAGCTCTATGCTATGTAGATCCTTTTGAGACTCTTGAAGAAGTGAATCATGTAGCTTATCAAATTATGTTGCCACCAAATCTTTCACAAATGCGTAATTTCTTTCACGTTTCTTACCTAAAGAAGTATATACTAGGTGATAATCATGTAATTGATTGGAATTCTTTACAGGTGTAGGACCTTGAATTGGTAACAATCAAACCTATCAAGGTTCTCAAAACATGTAAGCTCCACTTGCATATAGGAAGGTTCTATAATGAAAATTCTAGTGTGACCAATATGCAGAAGATTCTACCACTTGGGAAGAGTATGCTGAAATAGACCAAAAGTTTCCACATGTTGTGTGCTTTTGAAAATTCTTGAGATAAACAATTTTTATTTTTATTTTTTATGTTTTATATGATGTATTTCACAACCCATTGTGCATTGTCCATTTACCTATTTACTATTACTATGTTGGGGTAATTATCACATGTGTGAATGTATTTGGAATTTTGATTGGATATAAATATATGTGATTGTACTTTGCTTATCAAAAGTGAATGAATGTTTATTTCAATTAAAACTATGTGATGAAATGAATATATGGAATGAATGGTTATTGAATCAATATTCTAACTATGAAAATGATAATGCAAATGTTTGTATTTATGAATGAATGAGAACCATGAAAATGTGTTAAGTTGGATGCAAGTTCAGAATCAATCCTTCAGAAGGGAGGGGAAGTATCACTCAGAAGAAGAACTTAGTAAAGTAACTGGTAACAAAACCTAATTGATATTATACACACACACTCACTAGTAGAATGGTTGAGTCAAGTCATAGTGTTTGGGAATTGGTAGTTATCCTTTAGCATGATGCATTTTCAATAGAAAGGAGTTTGAATTTTGTTATGAGCATTCTTGGTTTATGTTTAGTGCTTAGTGCATGCAAGTACTTCTTTATATTACCATTCTTGATTGATGAGGTGTACATACAATGAAGGTATATATATATATCTCAATGGTAATAGATACACATGAAGGAATGTGTACATGAGAGTACATAGGTAGATGAACCTATGCAAACTTATGAATAGTTTTCTTATGAGCATGGTGATATTGAGAGGACAATGTGACATTTATGTGTGTGTATATATATATATACATCATACATATATATATCTACCAACAGGATAGTGATTTTTATGTGTGTGATTATGTTATCAAATATACATATACATAAATAAGATAGAGACATATGAGTACATGCATATTGATATATATAAGAATATATATATATATATATATATACAAATGATATGGTATATGAATATTAACTTGATCTTATTCATTTGAATATCAAATGTATACATATTTAGTTGACATGGAATATATATAAATGTATATATATTAGAATATATACACATATACATATATATAGCATTGAGGCTATTTATCGATATACATATGTACGTGTATATATGTAGATACATATATTTATATACATATAGAAAGTAATCAAGACTAATTTGTATATATATTATGCTATGTATAAAGGCTAATTCATACAAGTTTAAGATTTGGTTAATGAATGGGAAACATAGCACACTATATAATAGAACTTAAGCAAATGTAAAGGCGTATATATCATTTCAGGTCAAATGAAAATGAAATACATGAAGCTTTAATTTGATGTGTCAGTCAATGAACTGAAATATAGTGCAATGTATAAACAATGTACCAAGTCAAAATGCAAATATAAATGCAAAAGGTTGAATAAACTATGTGTCCACTACTCTGGCTTTGACTTAGTCGATTGCATATGTGCAACAAATCTATGATAGACCATTTTAATTGCTAAACCATGGGCCTTGTGAATAGGGAATAAGCTACAAACTTGGCACCATGATATGATTTATCTCAATGCTTTAGAAGTATAACAAGCTTTAAACTGATTAGCTGTGCAAAAATATGTGCTTTGTGTCAAACCTACTATGTTGAAGATTGGATAAATTTGTTGTGATTAATTGATGACTATCTTCATGAGAATTTGGAACCTTTATTCTTATAAGTTGAGTCAATTTTAAATGGTTGAGAAGTGGAAAACTATGAACCTTAATTGTAGCATTGTGAAGTTGATTCTTGCATATAAATATGGGTTGATCTCACCTTATTTCTTACACTTTTTCATATGAAACATTATGCTACCTTTTTTGCTATAGTTGTCATTGAGAGATTGTTATTTTGTTGAGAGCTTCTAGTGAGAGAGTTTTAGTGAGGTTAAGTGAAGGAAGGTT